>BPTQ01000003.1:196783916-196941018 GCA_019973895.1 Chrysanthemum seticuspe
AAAGTCTCGCCATATTGGTGGAGCGTCTCAATAAATCTCGCCTAGGTGGTCGAGTGACAAAGGAGTCTCCCCTGTTCGGAGCAGTGCAAAGTCTCCCATGTTCGGAGCATCACTATAAAGTCTCGCCATATTGGTGGAGCGTTCTCAATAAATCTCGCCTAGGTGGTCGAGTGACAAAGGAGTCTCCCTTGTTGGAGCAGTGCAAAGTCTCCCATGTTCGGAGCATCCTTGAATTATTATATACGTGACGCTTTATTGTGAACTATTATGACCGCTTATACTTGACTATTAGACATACTACTTTTGGCAGTGGGCTGTGAACACACAGGTTGCAAGTTTTGTATGGGTGGAAATTGGAACTGAGTGGATTTACAATGCCTTTGCTTTGCGGACCATTTTCGTCGACCGAAAGCTTTGAATATTTCTTACGAGTTTTCTTATTTTGCTAAACGTGTTTACTCACCAACTATTTTTATAGTTGACCCGTTTTTCTCTCATGCATTTCAGGTGATCGTTAGTAAGCTTTTTCTACCAAGTCTTGCATAATGAAGTTTTCACTTGTTACTACAAATCATTATGTAATAGAACGCAATATTTTGGGAACTAAACTTTGTAATATATTTGCCGATGACGGCTAAACTGGTATTGTAATGGTGTTCTCTTTCTTTTAATTATTAATGTTGGTATGTTCTATTATCTTGTGCTTATGTTCCCTTCCGTTACACCTCGCGTTTCCGCCTCCGGCGAGGGTGTGACATACCAGCTCCCTTATCGGGTTGATTAACCGCATCAGGAGTTGGTGAAGATTGAGCTGCACCACTTGACCCACCGGGGCCACCCATTTGGTCTTTAGCAAATTCTTTAGCCTTTTGAAGATATCTGACGATTTTAAACTTCTTTCTGTATGATTTATCCAGTTTCTCTTCTTCTTCTTCAGAGCTCTCATCATAGGGTACAATTGCTGGAGTCTTCCCTTTTTCTTGGACAGCTGGAGGACTTGGAGGTTTTGCTACTGAGGCAGGTGCTTCGGTTGCAGTTGCAGAGTAATGAAACTCTTCATCTGTATCAGTATCTTCAGAGCTCACGTCCACAAGCTTTCTTTGTGGTTCAAGTGTGGGAATAGGTTCGGCTTCCTTTATGGGAACAATCCTTTTAGAAGGAGGATTCCTTTTAGGAAGCTTTCTTTGACTCACAGTACTTGTTGCGCTTCCTGTACTTCCTCTTCTGGTTCTTCTTACAGGTGTTCCAGAAGATTTTTCGTCGAGATGACCAACTTTGCCTTGTCTAACTGCTTCCAGATACCTTTTGTACGTTTCGAGCTTTCTGACATCTTCAGTTTGAAGGAAATCTGGCAACACAGCACCTTGTTTCTTTGTAGACGATTCCTTGATTCTGACAGATAGAATAGGTTCCGTCAACATATCGTGATTTTCAGGGTCATTGAGCCTCTTGGGAATATCAGGATGAAGTCCAAGTGCTCTCTGGATCAACAGTTTAGTATATCTGATGTAGGGAATCTTTGAGCCAAGCTTGTTGAGAAATGACATCATGTCATCCCAAATCAGAGCTTCGATAGCGATGTGTTTCATGTTGACCAATGCCCAAAATATTTGCAGTTCCATGAGCTTAGGATGCTCATAGCCACTGTCACGACCAGAAACAGACTTGGTGATGATCATGTAGAGAGTTCTCCATGGTTGAGGAATACTCTTAAGCTCTACGTGAGAATGCTTGGTGATTACTCCTGTAGCCTCGTCATAACCGATATCGATTAAGAATTGGAGAGTGAGCTCTTCAACAGGTGTGGCATATAGTTTGGTTGGATCGACTTCAGGAATTAGGAGAACAGCCCTTAAGTCTGCAAGTGTAATGGTGACTTGTTTATGATTCAGAGTCACCGTCACAGCAGTTCGTCCTTTGACCCTTTCCATAGTGTTCTAGAACTGTTGGATATAGATATCAGGAACAGTTGCAGAGTGAGTGAGCATATTCTGATACGGATGAGTCCTCAGAATATCAATAGCAATTAAACACGAAGATTCTGAGCAAGTGAGGGTGTCAAAGTCAACATTCATTTGTTCAGATGGAGAGAACTTCAGATGCATCCACATTCATTTGTTCAGCCATGTCGTGATCTGAAATAACATTAGCCAAAAGAACCAACATATCGAAAGACATAATGTTAGTCATCAGAAGGTCTTATTGTCTAGTTATTGAATGTACAGTGTCAATGATTGTTACGAGTCCTAAGTCACTTGTATGTTCAATAGTCCAATGACATCGTGAAATGTTTCGTGAGTTAGTTAACTTTAAGTTTTAAAGTTCATTTTATCACTTATTGTTCACAACATATCAAACGATTTAAGTTTATTAGTGACATTATTGGATTCGTGACGATATGATTAGTTCATTTACAAGTTTGTACACGTAACAATTCATAACGAAGGTATGATCCAGGCTTATGCGTAGGATTGGTAAAGTTATGCGTAGAAAGAAATGATATATGCGTAGGCGTAAACTTACGCGTAGGATCCTAACTTACGCGTAAGAAATGTTACGCGTAGGAAAAAGGGGACCTTACACGTAGGGTTTACGCGTAGGCAAATATTAACCTTACGCGTAAGGCTACTCATAAGAGTTGACCTTATGCGTAGAGGTCACTGTTTACGCATATCCTTCACAGGATACGCGTAGTCCCATATGTAGAACCTTATGCGTAGAAGCTACGCGTAAGACTAATCTTACGCATAACATGATACGCGTAAGGTGATCCTTATGCGTAGAGTTACAACAACCTTGATTCTGAATTTTAAGTGTAGCAAGCCTGAAACAAAGCATCATATCATCAATTTTGACACATAACATTCATTTTGTGACAGATCAAAACACAATTGCACAGTTTAACAGTTACGCGTAGAAAAACTTACGCGTAGTCTAAACCCTAAATCTACGCGTATGAAATCTAGCCATGGAATATGCACAAAACTTTTTCTGGTAGTTTAAGAGTGTTGAGGGAGTCTTTATACCAAGTTATAACACTTAACTTGTTGTGAATCACATTTTACCAAATATTATGAACTTTAAACCCTAAATCCAAAATGTTAACCAATTCGTGTTTCTGGGTGGTTAATAACCATGGAAATCATTAATTCAAAAACTTAAGACTATAACCCAACAATCTTTTATACCAAAACACTTCACATTTGGAAAAACCCAAATCGACACATAAACCCTAATTTCGTAAATCATTTAATTCGTGATTCTGGGCGAGTTTTGATGATTAAAACGGTATCATTGATGTGTTAGAAACGTTTTGACACTATTATTTTAACCATAAGCACCCAATCTTGATCTTGTGTTCATACACATATGCGTAGACCACAAAAACGAGATTATACAAAGTTTTAACCGTTGGATTTTTGAAAAATTCAAAACCATTGCTTAAAAGCATGTTGTAGACACGAAATCACTTAAAAAATGATGATCTGAAACACGGATTTCTTGAGTGAATTCTATGCGTAGGATGGTTTTAGGTTTTTAGTAATAAATGAGAAGTGAAAGTTAGGTGGGGGTGTTATATTAAAATAACTTTAAGGTTTTGACAGTTTTGGTCCCTCCACCTTTTCCTTTTTCAAACAAAGCCATTTAACTTCCATTTTTGTTATCAAACAAAGATTTTTAGGAAAGAAACTTGACGACACTCCCCCTCGACTTAAGAAATAATGAAAGGTTATAAATATAGTCCGAGGAGTGTCATTTAACCAGAATAGTCACCACCATTGTAAAAAGAAACAACCGGGATATGATAACATGCAAGTACACAGATGTTTTGAAACAGTTAAAGTTTTGATTTCTCCCCCTCAACACTTGATCGGAAAAATACCGAATTTAGAAAGATTATGGTGTTGACGGAATAAATGTACTTGCAATGTTGAAAGAAAAGTAGATTAGAAGAATATTTTTGATTTTATCAGGTTTTATATTTTTGTATTTTGTTTTTGAAAAATTTATTTACAAAAGATGTTTTGGTGTTTGACAGGTTTTTAAGACTGTTTTAAGAGGTCATCCAATTCCTCTTGAGTCAAATACCTCATACCAATCCGGTGGACCAACTCATTAAACCTAGCGGGAGGCAAGGCTTTGGTGAGAAGATCTGCCAATTGGTATTCTGTACCCACAAAGTATAATTCAACGGTACCCTGTTCCACGTGGTCCTTGATGAAATGATAGCGAAGATCGATGTGCTTTGATTTCGAGTGCTGAACTGAGTTGCACGAGATCGCAATGGCACTCCGATTGTCGCAGTACATCGGAATTCTGTCAAATACGTAACCATAGTCTTTGAGTTGTGTTCTCATCCAAATGACTTGAGCACAACATGCGGACATGGCTACATATTCTGCTTCGGTTGATGACAGCGATGTACAATCCTGCTTCTTTGATTGCCAAGACACCAGTTTATCACCGAGAAATTGTAGAGCTCCTGAAGTACTTTTCCTTGAGTCTAAGCATCCTGCGTGGTCAGCGTCTGAAAAAGCGATTAGTTCAAAACCAGAATCCTTCGGATACCAGATCCCCAAGTTAATGGTTCCCTTGATGTATCGGAGGATTCTTTTAGCCTCAGAGAGGTGGGTTTCAATTGGTCGCGACTGATAACGGGAGCATAGATAAACGGCAAAGACAATATCAGGTCTGCTAGCTGTTAGATACATGAGAGACCCAATAATACTTTGGTATTTGGTAGGGTCAACTAATTTCCCATGTAAATCAGCGTCTAGCTTCTTGGTATGAGTCATTGGTGTGGCATAAGTATCACATGTTTTCATTCCAAACTTGTTTAACAATTCAAGGGCATATTTGGACTGACTCAAGAAAATACCACGGGGTGATTGATGAACTTGCAGTCCTAGAAAGAACGTGAGTTCACCCATCATGGACATTTCAAAATTTTTCTTCATTAGTTTTGCAAAAGCGGTTGAAAATTTTTTATGTGTAGACCCAAAAATGATGTCATCCACGTAAATTTGAACAATTAAGATATGTGCCCGTGATATTGTATAAAAAGAGTTGGGTCAACCGAGCCTTTGGTGAAATTATTGGCAATGAGGAAAGATGATAGCTTATCGTACCATGCCCGAGGGGCTTGTTTGAGACCATAAAGAGCTTTGTTCAGTTTGTAGACATGGTTCGGACACTCTGGATCAACGAATCCATCTGGTTGGCTGACATAGACCGTTTCTGTAAGTTGTCCATTGAGAAACGCCGTCTTGACATCCATCTGATAGACCGTCATATTCATATGAGCTGCGAACGCGAGAAATATCCGAACAGCCTCAAGACAAGCAACCGGAGCAAAAGATTCTTCAAAGTCTATTCCCTCTTCCTGACGATAACCCTTAGCAACTAGACGTGACTTGTTTCGGATGACGTTCCCTTCAGCATCCAATTTGTTTTTCCAAATCCATTTTAGACCAATGACGTAGACCCCTGTTGGTCTTTCAACCAGTTCCCATACTTCAAGACGTTTGAATTGGTTGAGTTCTTCCTGCATGGATTCAATCCAGTTGTCTTTTGTCATTGCGTCTTTAATGTTTTTAGGTTCAGATTGGCAGACAGTGAGTGCATAAATGCAATGTTCACCGTCTGTGTGAAGACGTTGTCTCGTAACGATTGATTGATTCGGGTTGCCAATAATGTTAGCCAGAGGATGGTCTTTTGTCTATCGGTGTGTAGAGGGTTGATGTTGGTATACATTGTACAGATTCTGAGGATTCAAATTGTTTGTTGAAGATTCTGCGACATCTGGTGCAGCAGTCTCATTAGCAAATGTTGGATCAAAATCTGCAGGTGGGGGTACTTCATTCAGAATATCATCAGCTGGTTCATCATTGTTAAAAGCGGTGTGTTCAACTATTGTGTTGGAGTCAACTGGTGTAGGTGCATCTTCAACAGTAGTTGTTGTAGCAGGTGTATCAGCTATAGGAATATTATCAGGTTGTGCAGCGGAAACAGCGGATATACCTGGAGCACGTTCATCAATATCGTCACAGAACAGAGGAGCAAATAACCTTTCCGTTTGTTGACGAGTTAGCTGGGGGCTTTGTTCAGCTGATGATGGGGGTTGAGGGAAGTTTAAACGGTTGTGACCGGGTTCTAAGCTGTTATACTCAGAAGCCATTTCCGTGAGTTCATCAAAATGAGCATGAATCGTTTCCATTACCTCCTTAGTTCGACGATTCCAGATTCGGAAACCTTTAGAATTGTCACAGTATCCAATAAAGACTCCAATATCAGCTTTGGCTTTGAGCTTTCCAAAATCATCACGATCATTATTCGGATAGCAAAGGGATCCAAATACATGAAAGTGTTTGAGGTTCGGTTTATAGTTGTGGACAAGCTCGAAAGGTGTTTTGTTGTGGCGTTTTGTGATCATAGAACGGTTTTGAGTATAGCATGCAGTAGATACAGCTTCTGCCCATAAGTAATCTGGAAGTTTAGCATTGATTAACATTGTTCTTGCAGCTTTCACTAACGTTCGGTTTCATCTTTCAACAACTCTGTTTTGTTCAGGTGTACGTGCAATAGATGTTTGATGCTGAATTCCCACTTTCTCATAGAATTCTCGAAGGGTTTTGTTAACAAATTCAGTTCCTTTGTCTGTTCTGATTATCCTGACGGTGTTGCGGAGCTAAACCTGTATTTTTGTGAGAAAGGTGATGATCATTTGTGGCGCTTGGTCTTTGCTTCGAAGAAAGTAGACCCAAGTCCATCGTGAGTAGTCATCAACAATTATTAAGATGTAGCATTTTCCATTGATCGTTTGCACGCGCATCGGGCCACAAAAATCCATGTGAAGAAGATGAAGCACATTCTGAGAGTTGTGTTCCACCTTTGAAGGAAAATGAGCACGAGTGCTTTTCCCTTGTTCACAGGCTGAGCAAAGGTGATCTTTTGAATACCGGAATCGTGGGAGTCCTTCAACTAGTTTATGTCGAGCAAGGTTGGTGATGGTTTGAAAGTTTAGGTGTGAGAGACGACGGTGCCATAGCCAGGATTTTGTAGATGTTGCCTTTGAAAGTAAGCAGATGGGAGAGGAAGCAACCATGTCTTGCATGGAGATAGTGTAGAGACTAGAATTACGTGAGCCAGACATAAGGTCATTTCCTTGTAGATCATGAATGAAACAAGTTTTCTCCCTGAAAGCAACCTCCAAATCTCCATCACAAAATTGACCTAGTGAAAACAGATTGTGACCGAGGCCTTCCACATAGTAAACTCTGCTGATTTCGATGTTCCCATTGACATAATCTCCGTAGCCCATAATAGCTGCGAAGTGATCGTTCCCGAACCTGACAGTGCCAATGAACTTTGCAATAAAGTTTGATAGCAGTTTAAGGTTGCCTGTCATGTGTCGGGAACATCCGCTATCAACAATCCAGAGAATGATCTGTATCACCAGCATTACACACAGACGACACAGATGGAATAGAAGTAGCTGTGGAACCCGAAATGTTAGAGGGTTCCGAAGCAGGTATATTAGATATACACACATTAATAATTTTAGGGATCCATTTAAATCCTAGTGTGTTATATATCCATTTCTGCCATCTATAACTACTCTTTGCTTTAGTCTTAGTGAAAGCACTAGGTGGTACTACATTCTTAGGAGGTGAAACTGGAGCTACAGTGACAGCAACGTTTGCCTTAGAATCTAAAGAAGGCGGTCTACCAAGCACAGACTTAGAATGATTAGTGGGCCTAGGGATATTCCGATTCTTAGGATTCCGTAATCGAGAGATTATAGCTTTAGCAACACATTTGTCATGACATTCAGAATTCATACTCTTCCGACAAATAACACAAGGTGCATCAGTCTGAATATCAAAAGTACTTAACGGTTTAGCATTCGTTACATCACTATTTCTATTACATTTGCCAGACCCAACATCTATAGTGGAAGCAACATGAGTCTTATTCAGAGTCCTAGGGTGTTCTTCTACTTTAGCATTCCTTATTGTTCTTTTCTTAGGTCGCAACTTCCTATTCTTCGATTGAGTGCTCCTAGGCTGTGAAGTGCGGACGTTTGGAAAAGAAGCAACTATTCCTGTTTCAGTAGAGGGAAACACATTAGCAACTTGTGATTTGGCAGTAGGAATTCTAGGTTCACGATTACTAAGTGTGACTGGTGCTATTCTCTTAATCACGGTAGGCGGAAGTTGTTCATACTTTCCTAACATTTCTCTTAACTTAGAGATAGTGTGAATTAAATCTTGATTTTCAGAACGAATATTACCAGCAAAATTCATGACTTCTCTAGTGTGAGCAAGATAGTGATCAAGTTCGTTTGATGCTTCATGACGAGTCTTATTGAGCAAATCAAATATGACACCATATTCCTGTTTAACTTTTAAAAGTTCTTGTTCATATTTTGAGATTTGACTTTTCAAAGACACGTTTTGATCATCCAGTTGCTCAATTTTAGGATCAGAAGATTTGGCACTCAACTGAGCGATTTTCTTTTGAAAACTAAGTTGATGATTGTGAATATCTTTTTCACACCAATGAAGACGACGTTTTGCATTGTAAATTTCATTGAGTAATCGTTTATTTTCAGCTTTTAAAGACTCGATCTGAAGCACATTATCGGTGTTCTCAACAGTTACAACATTTTCAACAATATCAGCAGAGATGAATCAGATGCAAATGGCAAAGCATGAAGTAACACAACATTATGGATATCAGCACAGATAACATCTTCCAAGAGTCGATCAACATCTTTTCTCAACATTTTCTTTTTGCGTTTAGTGTTAGAAATAGATGTTTCTGTTTTCTCGAAAACGTTTTTCATTACCCCAAGTTCCTTATGAAAATCCTTTTCCCAGGCAATTGCACAACTTTTCAAGTTTTTAACATTAGGTAAAAGATTTTTCTGAAAAATGTCTCTTTGTTCTCGCGCCAGAGGCGATTGAAAATGTTCAACTTTGATTTCAGAGCGATATTCTATCTCATGTTGTAAAATTTTGAGGTCAGCCATGAAAATGTCAAAATATCGAAGAATTTTTCGATTTTCAGGTTTTGAGTTTACTTCACTAATGGAAGGTAAAGGACCATAAGTTTGTGCATAATCTGGTTGGGGATTAACAATAGAAGACTCAGGTGTTTTGATGATAACCCTTGGTGTGTTAGAAGAATCTGTTGGTGTGACGAAAGTGACCGCGTTTTTATAATTAAAAGGTTTGTTGTAAACAACGTTTTTTAATTTTGATCGACTCTCATCTTCTGCATCTAATTCCTCTTGACGATGATATTCAACAACACTCATAACAGTATTATCAATTTTGTATTCTGCACTGGAAACTTCAGGAGTTGGTTTGAATGTTTTTAGTGAAAGCTTAGGTTTGTAATCAGCTAGATTTTTTCCATACCCTTTTGGATTGGGTTTTAAGGTAAACTTTTCAATAGCTGTTACTGATTCACCATGTTTGTAAAAAACAGTTTTAAACTCTTTAAGTTTGTTTTGCAAGCCGATAATTTCTTCAAGAAGGTCATCTACCCGATTCGTTGAATGCTTTTTGTATGCGGAGAACAGTTTTTGACAATTTAACAACTCAGCATTAGCTTTTTGATTTTCCAAGGTGAGAGCGTTAATTTGATTTTTATGTTCATGTTTCAGTTGTTCTAATTCAGACAACAAAGCATTCTTCGAGGCGGCTAGATCAGGCATCTGTCTCTCTAAATATTTTTCGTTTTGATGAGATTTTGCAAAAGCGGCTTCAACACCTTTTTCACGGTTTTCTTGAGTTTTGAAAAATTTGAGTTGCATTTGTAAGCATTCAAAGTCCTTGGTTAGCAGTGCATTTTTACTTTTTAAGGTCTGATTTAATGCAACACATTCAGCAATTTGGGATTGTTGGTCTTTAAGTAACAGAACAAGATCTGGATGGGGCAAAGGTTCATCTTGTTCAACGTGAGTCACAACATGATCATTATTTAGATCCTCAAGTATAACCACGGAGTCAATTTGATTATCAAGGGAAACCATAAGGTCATCTGGATCGTCAAATGTGACTACGGGGTTTATTTGAAAATCGGCAGAATGAGATGTAGATGACTCATTTTGAACATTCTGAGCCGTGCCGGATTCAGATATTGACGGAGATATTAGTTCAGATATGATGATGGTTTGTTCGGGTACCTGAGACAAGCCATCAGTGTCATACACTGGGCCTGTTTCACTCATGTGTAACTCTTGCATATTAGCCATCAACATAACAGCTGCATTAGCCTGCAAGTCCTTCATATCATCATCTGAGTCTGCATCTGCCATAAAGCTCTGTTCTTTATCTGTGAGAGATCCACCAGCTTCATCCTTAAGAGCCAAAAGTAAAGCCTCTTTGAAATAAGCACTGCCCCTAGTCCTTGGCTTTGGGCATGCATTAGCCAGGTGTCCCTTCTCATTGCAGTTGTATCATCTAAGACCATTTAACCGATTCTGAGCATTTCCCTGTTCCACCACTTGAGCTCTGTTGTTATTCCTGCCCACAGCATTAAACCCTTGACCACCGCCCATCGGACGACCATAATCATGATTCTGAACTTCAACATGTCCATTGTTCACAACAGATTGAGTCCGTGTGTTAGATGAGGAACGAATACGATTGTTGGATTTGTTGGTGTAACGGCCAAAAGCATTAGCAATCATCACAAATCCTTGTTGCAATGCTTCGAACGGATTGATTTCCTCAGTCGCTTCACTGACATATGCTTGAGCATTGTTGTTGTATGGAACCAATTGATTTTGTTGAGGTTGTTGCTGTGAAGGTGTGTTTGAAGCAGTTGGTTGAGTGGCTGGTTGAGAGGGATAATTCTGTTGAGCATACAAGGCAAGTTGTTGATTATCCGGATGTGACTGTTTAGCAATTTGAGCACGGAGAATCCTTTCCCGATCAACTTCCTTTTCATGAGGCTTCAAGTAATCGTACAATAATCCATAAGTAGAATGATGCATATTCTTCGCTTGACGGAGAAAGATGACATACTTCTCCCATTCAGGACCAAGACTACTCAGGAATTTAGTATTCACTGCAATTCTTGGCATGATGATGTTGTGTTTATCCAAATCATTGATGATGTCTGAAAATCGATGATGATAGGACTCTAGTGTCTCTCCAGGTTCAATCATGAAGTGTTCATAAGCCAAGTAAATTTTGGATTCCAAATCCTCCTGATTAAGTACAGATCCTTCCATAAGAAGACGAATATGATCCCACATTTTTTGTGCAGTCTTTTGAGCATCAACACTACGAAGAATTGGGTTTGGTAATCCTAAGAGGATGTATTCCATTGCAAGTTCATCAGCTTCATAGTGTAGAAGTTCTGTAGCATTTAGATCTGCAACAGTAGCTATGTTGGTTTGTTCATCTCTTGGTGGAACAACAGTTGGATCTCCGGGTACAATGACGGTAGGCATCTCAAATGGACCTTCCAAGATAACCTTCTTTAAGAACTTTCCATGTGGCTTCTTCAGATCACAAAACCTAAAGAACCTTATCACCCATTGATCGTAGTTTCCTGGAGTGAGCATTGGAGGTCTATCAAGTGATCCAGCTTCATGAATTGATTGTTGGCTGCTTAAAGCTTCACACATCTTTGCAAACCAAGTGGGTTCCTTCATAGTGTTCCTTGATGGATGTTGATTGAAATCATTTGTGTAGGATTGAACTTGAAGGCTTGGTGGTGTTTGAACCATTTGTGGTGGTGGAATTGCACCAATTTGTAGAGTATGTTGCTGATTAAATTGTTGTTGATAAATAGCTTGTTGTTGATTCCATTGTTGATGTTGTGGAGTTAATTGTTGTTGTTGTTGATGATTATAAGTGTGAGGGAAATAGTTAGAGTATGGTGGTTGAGACATGTTGATAAACTTGTGTAGTAAAAATGGATCTTTGTAGTCGAATGAACCTTTGTTGATGAAGTGTCCTTAGGCGTAGAAAAGACAAGAAACCAAGTAGCACTTATGCGTAAAAACACCAAAAGTTACGTGTAACAATAAGGAGTTACGCGTAGGATTTAGCTTACGCGTAAGTAGGATAAAAGCACTAAAGTTATGCGTAGACAAAAGTTAGGCGTAGAAAGTTAGGCGTAGGATTACCTTATGCGTAGAACTAAGTTTACGCGTAAAGTGAATCTTATGCGTAGGATTTCTACGCGTAAGCTTATGCTTATGCGTAAGTTTAGGGTTTTTGCCCAAATGATCTTTTACACTATCACAGTGCAAAAGATGTCCAAAGTCTACGTATTTTCAGACTTATCCAAGTAAGAAAACACGGAATAAACCACGAAAATGAAGATCAAACCAAGGATAATCTTACGCGTAATATTAGGGTTTCAATACGCGTAGGATTACTCGTAATGTTGATTTTGCCCAAATGTGTTTCTAAACCAGATTTTTGTTATGGAATAGCTTGAATAGTACCAAAAGAACACAAAAATGTGAAACTTGATGTACCAAAACTGCTAAACGGGTTACGCGTAGAACGACACCCAAGAACAAAAACACGTTCAAAAACAACTATCCACGCATAAAGTTTGAAACTTTTTCCCAAAAACACGTATTTTAACACCTTAGGACATTGAAAGGACAAGAATCTTGGATTCAAAAGGTTAAAAAAGATGTTTTTAAGCGAACCAAAGTATCAAGGTGCGTTTTAGTCGTAGGACCGAAACCCACTTCAAAAACAAACACGATTCACCCAACTAGTAGGCGATTGATACCACTGTTAGGTCACTAGTTTTACAAACACAAGTAATATAGAAAGGAGATGAGGTGGATGAACAAGTTATCACACACACACACACGTATAAAGAAACCGGTTAAGCATAGAGGCATGAATGAAAAGAAAACTTGAACAACCAACCCTCAAATGAGGGTTTACAAGAGTATTTATAGGAGGGAAGCTAGGGCAACACTCCTAGTTCCCATCCTTACTTATATGGGCTTGGGCGTAATCTTATGGGCCTTCTACATAAGCTAGACCTTAAACTAACATAAAGGCCATAATAAAGCTACCTATTACATATGAAATATAAATACTTGAAATACTGTTTAGGAGTGATTCCAAGATGTTGTGCTCAAATCCTTTGGATGAGATCTCAATTAACTGACTATGGCTCTGAATTCAACAAAATCCCTCTGTACTGTGATAATAAAAGTGCTATTGCTCTCTCATGCAACAATGTTCAGCACTCAAGAGCTAAGCATATCGACATTCGACATCATTTCATAAGGGAACAAGTGGAAAAAGGTGTGGTGGAACTCTACTTTGTGAGGACTGAATACCAATTAGCAGATATCTTCACCAAAGCTCTTCCTCGAGAACGTTTTGAGTTTATCCTTCCACGTCTTGGCCTAAAGAGTTTACAACCGGAAACACTCAAGCGTTTTCAAGAGGAAGACGAGGAGTAAAAGGTCTTTCTTCATCTATCTCCTGTATATATTTATTCAAAAAGCAAAATACAAAAAATTAAAAAACCCTCAAAAAGAAAATATAAAAATATAAAATCTTCAAAAACCAAAAAAATTAGAAAATCTTGAAAAATTCCAAAAATATTGTTATTTTGTCATGTTTTTCCTTATTCGATATCATCTACGAACTTTGTGTTGACATTCAAAGAATGTCACGGGTTTTTAGATGTTCTTCGAATGCACATAGTTTTTGTTAAAAATAAAAAATAAACAAAAAAAAGGCGGAGAAAAATGGTGGTTTATTGTCATTTCAGGCAGTAACCCGTTTTCAAAGAAAGAACAGAGCCATGCTTTATCTTGTTTTTCAAATCTCATGCTCTGATTCTATAATAACAATTTCTTACTATCTAATGAAAACTAATTGCTTTGAAAAATTACTCGGAATCTATTTTTGAAAATCATCAGTACTTAACGGTTGTCAAAAATATCTATCTCTCAATCAACAACTTATGTCATTGATTGAGGGGGAGAATGATTTTTCAATTAAATTAAAAAGTGTATTTTTCAAAAAATGGTACCAGACCGTGGTTATTATTAAGTTTCCAAAAGATATTCAAGCATCTTTAATCCTTGGAGTCTAAAGTCTCAAAATTCGATCCTTATCAGTGAAAACGTCTTTCATAATCATGTCACTATTCTCCTTGAAAGCTTTCAAAATCAATTTAAATCTACAGAGATCACAATTCTCAAATGATTTGATAATTGTGATCGGGGGAGAATTTGTGATTTAAATTGGATTTAAACTGATAATTCGATAAATGGTTTTATAAGGATGTACAAGCTCTCCTCCCCGCATGTGACAAACGATTTCAAATTTTCCATGCACATGTTGAGGGGGAGCATCTACTTTAAACCTTAAATTATTGAAACGTGATTGAATTGTCTCTATGTACAGGTTCCTTCTAATATGTGCAAAACCCTTTCAAACTTCGAGGCACATATTGAGGGGGAGCAAACTTTTTGAAAACCTCATCATTCCTCAAAATGTTTTATCTAAAGTAAATTGATTGGGAAGTGATGATGATCATTTTAGAAAATGTTAATCAAAAGTTTGGACCTTTCATTCTTAATCTAACAATTTCAAAATCTCTTGCCTCCATGTGCTAAAACAATTTCTGAATTATATGTATATGTTGAGGGGGAGCATTTCTAAAATATCAAAACAATTGAGATACAAAATGCTTTGATTTTTTATCACAAGTATCTTGATTGTTTTTCAAATGGTTTTCAATTGGTTTCAAAGCGGAAGAACTATACCAAAAGACCGACCAACTTCACTTTAAGCATGGTGATATAAGGATGATAAGGTTAGGTTGTGTTCCCATGATCTGCCAGAACCGGAGGGATCTACCCAGGGACAATCCACTAGTTAGTGTAGAAGTCCTTAGGTATGATGATAAAAGAAGAAAAATGAGAAATGGGAAGAGTGCGGACTGAGACAGAGCTAGTACTGGAATAAACCCAACAAGGTTCTAGTTATGAAGTCTCGGTAAGCACTGAAGGGGTTGAAGAATGAAAAAGAATTGGTATGTGAAAAGGGTGAAAAAAAATAGCCCTCCAACAATTCAACCATTAGGGCAGTAACCGGGTTCAACTCATATGATACTGATGGTAACATCGGTATTGAAGACAAGACGTCATGGACCCAGTGACGCACTGCACTACAACTTCCCAAACTACTCAAGTTCCTCTTAAAAGGACTTGTTTCATTCTCACGGGGAACCGACATTATCTATCGACTCTCTCTTAGAGATTGTTGATATTGAAGAAGGAGACCCTCTCCCTAGTCTCTGAAATAGGAACCAAATATGCACAAATTGAGTCTAGAGCCACGAGATCATCAATAAATCTCATTAGGACACTTTCAATGAAGACTCTCTGTTTCACACAATGTGGAAAGAGAGATTATATCCTGAGTCCTACGCATTATCCTTGTGGTATTGCCAGAACATCCGAGTGATATGTAAACATATTAACAATGAAGATGGAAAGCCTTATGGAGCCAGCATCAAACAAGCTCCTGGTAGGTGGCATGTGAGATCTATTCAATAGATCAATCATGTGACAACTGAACAGAAACAATGGGGCGATTCAATCTTTTGAATCAATCCTGGTTCAGGTTATTGATTGACGGATACCTTTGAAAAACCCGATCGCTGTGCTTAAAAAACCCTTTTTATTAGCACATCGACCGTGTATGAATATTTCAAATCAAAAGGTGTTTATGATTGATAATTGATCTTCATTAAAACCTTCGTGGTATTGCAAAAACAATTTCTTTTGAGCAGTACACGATTGTTTTTCAAAACTCTTTTCATCAATCAGTGAATCATAGTTCGCTGGTTCACTCACTCCGTGTTGTCTTCTTTGAGACGTTCCGGTTTGAGAACAGCTAGAGCAGCTGCGAAACCCTGTCAAGGAAATTCTTCAGAATTATACTTGATCACAGGCAGTACGTGTACTGATCAACAGGGAACCGTGGGTCGTGTACCTCAATTCAACGAAAGTGATCAAAGACACTTTCGTGCACTTTATTGCTAACTGTTGTATGCAGGTACACCCGACGTTTGCAGCTGATCAGAATGAAGCGGTCAATCCATAAGCCGCATGCTCACTCAACACATTCATCTCGAAAGATATCATGATTAGTGCATCAATGACTCTGATATTTTCACTCCATGCTTCTGCTACGCTGCTTCCAATATCATGAATCAATAAATGCTTCCGCTACTCTGATGAGAATACATCATGATCCAGAATGTGAGCATGCCGGTCCAAAAGTCACAACACCACAATGAAATAGTCAAAGATTTATGTTAGCTGATGATCTCAACGCTGGCTCAAAACTCATCATCACGTGGATCAGTTAAAGACCTCCACTTGAATTATCCAAACATGCAAAACATAAATAATCAAAGACTATGAGCTACTGAGCAAAGGACTTAATCAAGAATCCTCGAGCAATCTAATGTAATATCTGTTTGTATTCATTGTAAATTGAGGTGACCTCCCTTAGGGGGAGATTGTTAGGAATTATAAAATTCATTCGTTAAAGAGTCAGTCACCTCAAGTATATGTATGCGTTAGAAAGCTCGTAGTCGTAGTCTAGTTATATTATTAAGTTATTTGTCTTGTAACACCGTGGAGGACGGACGAGTCTTTACCCACTGTATTCCTGATCCACAGCCCGTAGGTGGCGTTTGTTTGTAAGAAACTATAAATACCCTCTACCTCCCAAGGTAGAGGGTTGGAGCTTCAATACCATTTTTATTTGTTTCACATAGTTCCCAACTCTCTTCCCTTTCTGTCTCTAGAACTCTCTCTCTCTAAACTACTTGAACGCCCCACTTTGATTATGGTTTAGTGTGTTTGTGAAATCCTATATCTTACAGGGTCAGTCGAGGCAAAAATAATATCATCAACATAGATTTGAACGTGAATTAAATGTTTGCCTGACTTTCTGGTAAACAATGTTGGATCAACTGCTCCTTTGCTGAATCCAGTAGATAGAAGAAACTTTGATAGCGTATCATACCATGCCCTTGGAGCTTGCTTCAAACCTTAAAGAGCCTTCTTCAAGCGATAGACATGAGTAGGATGCTCTGGATTCACAAAACCTTCCGGTTGGCTGACGTATACGACTTCTTTAAGATCTTCGTTAAGAAAAGCAGTCTCTACATCCATCTGATAGACTATCATATTCTTACTTGCAGCATTAGACAGGAAGATTCTGATTGCCTCGATGCGTGTAACTGGAGCAAATGATTCTTCAAAGTCAATACCTTCCTTTTGAGGGTATCCTTTTGCAACCAATCAGCCTTGTTCTTTAATACATCGCCATGCTCATCAAGTTTTACTTTGAAGATCCACTTTAGAGCAATGATCATAGCACAGTCAGGAGCAAGTACTATTTCCCATACATCTAGTCGATCAAACTCATGAATTTCTTCTTGCATGGCATTGAACCAGCTGTCTTCATTCGTGGCAGTTTTAACGTCTTTTGGTTCGACCTTGGATAATACGGAGTTGAAGAAGCACCATAAGGCATCAGTTGCAAGTTGTTTACGTGTGGATACTGGACGAGAGGGATTTCCAATGATGTTGTCCAATGGATGATCATGTGTCCATTTTCTAAGGTGTTCGTGTGGTTGTTGTTGAGGAACTGAAGTAGCAGAGTCATTTTCTCATGATGAAGATGGTTCTGATGATGGTTCAGGAGCAAATATGTTCTCAAAGGGAGCATCTTCGGGAGTAGTAAAGGGGTTATCTCCATCATAGGTGCCAAAAACAATTCCATGATGTGCACTTGATGATTGATGAATTGAAGATGATACTGAGTGATCAGCAGCAGGTGCTTCTTGACTCAATGACATAGAAACTGAAGGGTTATCTACGTTGACAGGGATATGAGCAGCCTTTGTTGATGGATTTGACAGATCATTAGCAATTGGATCAAATAATTTATTCAAATCATCTTCTGAAGGTGGTACATATGGAGTTGCTGGTGAGGGATTGGATACAAGAGTAGAACTGATGGGACTACTTGATGAAGGTTGTGATGCGGGTCCAGAACTGGGTTGTCCTAGAGCCATTTGACCGGTCAACTCATCGAATGTAACATGAATTGTTTCCATGATATTTCAGGTTCTTTTGTTGTAGATACGGTATCCTTTTCTACTTGGTGCATATCCTACAAATACTCCAATGTCCGTTTTAGCTTTAAGTTTGGCTAAGTCTTGACCCTCATTAGTTGGATAACACAATGCACCAAACACACGAAGGAATGAAAGATTAGGTTTTCGATTGTGGACAAGTTCATATGGATTTATTCCATGAGATGTGTAAATAAGGGATCAATTTTGAGTGTAGCATGCAGTGGCAATGGCTTCAGCCCAGAGAAACATTGGAACCTTTGAGTAAATCAGCATTGTTCTTGCGGCTTCCACAAGAGTTCAATTTCGTCTTTCAACTACACCGTTCTGTTGAGGAGTTCGTGGAACACTTTTTTTATGACTGATTCCAACACTTTCATAAAACTCACTAAGTTCTTTATTAACAAACTCAGTTCCATTGTTTGTTCGGATGATTCTGACACTTTTGTTAAGTCGAACCTGCAGCTGTTTGATAAGTTTAATGATGATATCTGGAGTTTCATCCTTTGTCCTTAAGAACTTAACCCAAGTGAATCGAGAGTAATCATCAACCACAACTAACACATATTTCTTCCAGTAAATATTTTGCACTCTCATGGGTCCACATAAATCCATATGAATGGTATGAAGAACTTCCATGACTGAGTTTGTAGGTTTGGGTTTGTGGGCATACTTCTTGCTTTTTCCCAATTGGCATGCTGAACAAAGATGATCCTTTTCATACTTTAGTCTAGGTAAGCCTATTACTAAGTCCTTTCTGGAAAGATCATTTATGGTGCCGAAGTTCAAGTGATTGAGACGACGATGGCATAACCATGACTTTGTTTTTGAAGCCTTTGACAACAAGCAAATTTGAGAAGACTTCATCAAATCTTTGATAGAGATGGTGTACAGGTTTGAACCACGTGTTCCTCTTAAAAGTTATGCACCATCAAGTTCTCTAATGAAACAAGTATGTTTTCTGAAGGCCACTTCTAGATCAGAATCACAGAATTGACCGGCAGAGAATAAGTTATGACCAAGACCTTCAATGTAATATACCCTGGAGATTACACTATCACCAACAACATAGTCTCCATAACCCATAATTGCACCGAAATGATCATTCCCGAATCTAACAGTCCTGATGAATTTACTCACGAAGTTCATAAGCCGTGACCGGTCTCCAGTCATATGCTTGGAACAGCCTGAGTCTAGGTACCACATAACGATTTGAACGATCTGCAGTTGAACACAGACATGAATGGATAACTGGATAATTGGGATCCCCATGCAAGAATGGGTTCCACTTGGTTAGTAACAGTGATTGGAACACCCACATCAGAAGCAGAAACAATGAATTCATTAGGGACAGATGTTGTGCTAGTGTGTGAATTAGACCTATTCAAAGTATGTTCACTTCTTAAAGGAATGGTTCTACCAGTAGGCATCCATTTCCTAATGGGCATTGGTCTAGATAATCTAGGGCACAACTCATTAAGATTAAATTTGCGTCCAGTAGGTATCCACTAATAACCTACATTACTGAGTTTTCTTCCTGTAGGTTTCCACTATTTTCTACCCTTCTTCCGCTTTTGCTTTCCAGCCTTCTTAGCTTGAATTTTGGCATTAATAGTTTTAACTTGGTATTTAACAGCATTAATTAAACCATTCACACCACATTCATGATTAGTAACAGAAATCAAGCACTCATCATTACATTTTTTGTCAAAAGTAGCCGAATTCGAATTAATTACAGTACGCTTATAGCTAATACTAGAATCAACACGATTCGTTTTATTCAACTCAAACTTAAATTTCCTAGGGTGGTCTTCTACTTTCTTCCACTGAACATTCTTAGCTTGCAAGGTCCTATCATTCTTTGTGTTGCCTTGAGGCTTTGACCTGCTTGCTTTGGTGTCACTTTTTACTCCTGTAGAGGGAATGGGAACATTAGTTGGTATTGCTACTTTTTGCTTTTCAGGTTTAGAAGTGTTGGGATCTGAACTACTTGAAGGTACATTGAAGCTTACATGCTTAACCTTAGGCATAGAACAAGGCATCACAACTTTATCTTTCTCACGTAAGGATTTAGGGCATGTTGCTCTTAAACATTCCAACAACTCCTAAGATCGTTTGGCCTGAATGCAAGCAAACCTAATTTCTCTATCAAGTGGCTTATTTATGAAATCCTCTTCTACAATCTCACGAAGACTTAAGGTGAGCGAAATAGTTATGAAACACAAGTTCGTTATTCCTAAGATGAGGAGGAATGTATTTAACAGTCACAGTATATTTAGAGTCTGCAGAAGACTTTGATGCAACATTCTCATTAAAGACAAATGGCATTTTCCCTTTTTCCTGTTTCTTCATATTCTCAATTTCTTTTTGTAAAGAAGTTATTTTTCATAGTTTTTGTTACGAGTGACTTTCATTGAATCATATAACTCTTTAAAGTGTAGTTTAGCCTTTTCATTTTCTTCTAGAAAACACTCATTTTCCTTTTGTAAAACATTAACGAGGTTTTGAAGATGAAAATTTTGAGAAGATTGAGGATCTAAAGGTGGAGGCATTTGGGAGCCATTTCTTTTGCCCTTCAATTGTGAGATTTGGGCCCTCAATTTTCTGATCGTGTTACAATGAGCTTGATTTTGTTCATCACGTTTGTTTATTTCAAAAACTGCATCAAATTCAGGAGCATCTGAGGATGTCTTGATATTTGAGGTTTTAACATTTTCTTTGAGATGTTGATATTTTAATTGCAAAGCAAAATGTTCAACTTCCAATTTAGAAAAATGTTTGACCAAGTTATCATGATCATCCTGTTTAATTTTATCATGCATTTTTGAATTTGCTATTTCAAGCTCAATGACACGATCATGGGAAACTTTCAAAGCAACAGATAATTCATGAAATTGAGAAGCAGTAATAGAGTGCTTAGTAATAGTATAAAACACATCTTGAGCCACATAACTCAATACTAAATTCTCATTTAAGATATGCAGATTTTTCCTTTCAATTTCATTATATTTGTGTTCCCGTTCATAGTCATTGACCTCAACCATCATTGCATCAAATTCCTTTTCCATTTCTTTAATATCCGAGTTTATTCCTTTTTGAAGACTTTCAAATTGACCTTTTAATTGTTTAAAGAAAGGCATGACCTCAGTTAAATAGTATTCTTTAGTTTGCTCAAAACCCCTTTCCCCTTCAGTTATCCCAGTAGGTGTGATCCTTTTCTTACATGTCTTCTCAAAATCAACAATAATTGATAAACAAAATATAGGCTGATTAAGGTCTTGCTCTTAGTGGGAATAGATCTAGGAACTAAATGCATGGGTGTATTCGGAGGATACACAGTTGCTGGAGGCATTTTCCTAAGGGGGTGTTCGTTTTAACACGTGCATTAGCTTTTTGCATATCTATGTCCTTTTTCCAAAAAACTTGTTCTGGGGTTAATAGAGTTTGAGGCTTAAATCTATTCAGGGAAATCCGATTTTGTTTAGTGTAATCATGGGGTTTGAACGTTATGTTTTCCTTTTTACACTCAGGATCTTTTAGCTTCATATTCAGTTTTTCCCTAGTGACTTCATCTAATTGCCTATCTTCCTCAGTGCACTCAGCGCAACTAGGTTTCTGCCTAGGCTTAAGGATTTCCTTACCATCATATATTACCTTCTGAGCTTCTCTAGCCGCTTTACCATATTCAGGATTGGGTTCCTTTACGAGGGGAATGCTATGCTTATCGCTGAGAACTCTATGCTTAGTGATCATGTGAGCAGGGGAATGCTATACTTATCGTACAACTTATTTTCAAGCTTGTTTTTCAAAGTTTTTAGATTGGAAAAGTCATTCAAAAGTTTTGATTCCTTAGCATTAAATTCTTGTTTAAGCACTTTAACATTATCTTGGAGTTCTTGTTTTTGCTTAATAGTTTTAGAAAGCTTTTCTTGTAAGGAGTTTAACTCTTGTTTTAACACTTCTTCTCTAAAGTTACTTTTTCTAATAATTGTACGCATTTGGTCATCCATTTCCTGCTCACGGGTGGTTAACTCAAACTTAGCATGTTGTTCATAAATTGCAACTTGTTCTTTATAGGTATTCAGTTCAGAGATAACAGAATCAACAGGGGCACATGGAGTGTATTCATTAAAAACAAAGTCATCATTGATTGCAGAGGATGCATCACTTGGTACAATCTCACTTTCACTTTGTATCACATATTGATCATATGGGACAGTGTTACTATTACCCACATTATCCATATCTGATTCATTAGTTACATGTGATTGTATTTTGTTATGCATCTCTTGCTCATCAACTTCATCGTATAGTTTTAATACCTCAGAGATGATAGATTCTTTGGAAGGACCAGCCTGCTGTGGTGATGAAACCTTTGGAGAGACCATTGGTGAAATGCTAGCCATGAAGATGGTTTGGGCAGTTGGTTCATCATCAACATCTGAGTCATATGCATCACAACCAGCTACCTGAAATGCATTAGGATGATCCTGACAATGTCTTGCACTGGCTGTTCATCCACATCAGCATCATAGGTCTTGGCATTTCCCTCAGCAAGAAACAGCAATTCCTCTTCATCCAAAACAGCTCCATTATCCTGAGCTTGTACCAGCAACATCTTCTCCTTAAAATACTCATCATTTTGTGGGTGTTTTGGAGACGTGCAGTTCCTCATAATATGTCCTTCACCATAGTTGTAGCACTTTATTGGCTTACCATGTCCTTGATTTGCATTCCTTCCACGGTTCTAATTAGCTGCATACCCTCCACCTGCTCCTATATTTCCAAAACCTGCTCCAGCCATCCCTTTTTCGTTCCTTCTTCCTTGAACATTTTGCACTACCACCTTGCCATCTCTAATAGTAGCTTGATTATGAGGATTAGATGCTGCTCTGAGGTTGTTGTTGGTGTGTGAGGTGGAATTCCGATTTTGACTAACCATGAGTGACAGTTGATTGATGAAGTTTTCCATGAATGTGTTTAGGTCTGGATGCTTGTATGTTGGATCAGGAATGAGCTTGGAATTACCATTTCTAGTAGGTATGACTTGTGAAGCTTTGGTAGTAATCCCTACATTGGTGTAGAATGTTGTTGAATCATTTGACGAACTTGCTTCTCCCTGTTTGGATTTGAACTGATCAAGAATCATTCGTTCAAACATAGCATGTCTATCATTCTGAAGCAGGAATGCATACAATTGCTCATATTTAGTATTCTTTAATCCTTTGGTTAGCTTCACAGAGGTGACAAATTTGTGCCATTTAGGATTCATGTTGTTCACAAACTTTGAGTTCAGCTGAATATTTGGCATGGTCATTTTGATATTCCTCATGTCATTCACAAGCTTGTGGAATCTCACGTAATATTCATAGACACTTTATTCTGGTTTCATCTTAAAGTGCTCAAATTCAACATACAGTTGTGATTCTCTGTCTTCCTTAGTTAACTCGATACCTAAGAGAAGCATCTTGACATTATCCCAAACTGCCTTGGCTTCAGTGTTGTGATTGATCAACTTGTAGATGTCTTTTCAAAGACCCTGAAGTATAATGTTTGAAGCCCTGATATCAGCATCGTATCTCTTTTTCTCCTTATCACTGAGCTCATCATACGTCTTTGGTCTGTCCAATCCTAAGATCACTGTTCCATCCACAGCAGTTTCAACTATGTCTCTTGTAGTCTCAATCTGATAAGGTCCTTCATCAATTGATTTGAGAATGTTGACCCCATTTTCCTTTCCCAAACAGTACAACCTAATTCGTTGAGCCCATGAGTCATAATCAGTTCTGTCAAGCATAGGTGGACGAGTATCTGATCCAACTGCTTGAACGTCCTCAGCTACAGTAGAAACGATAGTAGATACGTTGTTAGACATGATTACAAGTTCTACGGGATTTTACTATTCTTTGATTAAACCGGGAAATTGATTCTTTCACAGGATTTTACTAAACCAAATAAACAACCGTAAAAATGTAGCATGAAGAAGTGACAAGTCTCAATAGACAAGTAGCTAAGCAGTCAACTCGCTTTGGTATCAACTCGCTAAACAGTCAACTCGCTTCAAAGACAAGTCACTTAAAACTCAAGTCGCTTAAAGAAACAACTCGCTTAACACCCAAGTCGCTAAAAGAGTCAAATCGCTAAATAGTCAAGTCGCATACAGAGACAACTCGCTTAACAACCAAGTCGCATAAACCAACTCGGTGTCAATACAACTCGCTTAATAGCCAAGTCGCTTTAGAACTCAAGTCGCTTAAAGAATCAACTCGCTTAATAGCCAAGTCGCATAAACCAACTCGCTTCCAATAATAAAGCAACTCGCTTCCGAATGACAAAGCAACTCGCTTCGAAGAAACGTTTTACCGTGGCTCAACTCGCTTAGTATAATATTCAAAAACAACCACATTAGCAATCAAAAACAGCCCAACCACGATGATTCAAGCCTTCCAATTCGAAACCTAAGCACATATGATGATCCTAAACACAAAAGTACTATCAAAATTCAAACTTTAACACTAGAAATTGACCAAATGATTCAAACTCTCCTAAACACTTATAACCCCAAAAACCTTATGAAATCCACCAAAACAAAGAGCATGAAAGATGAGTGATCAAACCATGGCTCTTGATACCAATTGAAGGATAAATGATTACATAATCACATCAAACCATAATCACATGAGGCGTATACAAATGTTTAGAGAGAAAAAGTTCTAGAGAGAGAAAGGGAAGAGAGTTGGGAACTATGTAAAACAAAGAAAAATGGTATTGAAGCTCTAACCCTATACCTTGGGAGGTAGAGGGTATTTATAGTGTCTTACAATAAACGCCACCTACGAGCTGTGGATCAGGCATATAGTGGGTAAAGACCCGTCCGTCCTCCACGGTGTTACTTAACTAACTACTTATTAACATAACTTGACTACGACTACGAGCTTTCTAACGAATACATATACTTGAGGTGACCGACTCTTTAATGACTGGATTTTCTAAATCCTAACAGAATAACATCATGGTATGTGAGGTGTTTGATGTTTAGAGAATCGAATTTATGGGACCATTCGCCCCTTCTGAAAAATACTACATTCTAGTTGTTGTTGATTATGTATCAAAATGGGTCGAGGCAGAAGCATTGCCAACCAACGACGCTAGAGTTGTGGTAAGATTTAAAAAAAAAACTATATTCAAGATTCAGGGTCCCCAAGTCATTAATTAGCGATAGGGAGACACACTTTTAACTCTTTAATGGAGAAAACACTTATGAAATACGGGGTGGTACACAAACTGGCAACACCATATCATCCGCAAACAAGTGGCTAAACGAAAAACACCAATCGGGTAATTAAGTGAATTTTGGAAAAGTCACTCAAAAAGTAATAGGAAAGATTGGGTGGATAAATTGGATGATGCCTTATGGGCATTTAGGACTGCCTACAAAACACCATTAGGTAGCACTCTATTTCTAATTGTATCTGGTAAAGCTTGCCATCTTCCTATGGAATTAGAGCATAAAGCATTTTGGGCTCTTAAAAATGCTAACTTGGATATGGAGGAAATAAAAAAACATATATTTTCTCAGCTTAAACGATGGCATGACACTACAATTAAAAATGCTAACTTGGATATGGAGGAAATAAAAAAACATATATTTTCTCAGCTTATATGATAATTCTAGGGCCTACAAAGAAAGGACTAAACGATGGCATGACACTTCAATTAAAGAGAAGGAGTTTAAGGTAGGACAGAAGGTGTTCGTTTTCAACTCTAGACTTAGACTCTTCCTCGGGAAATTGAAGTCCCGATGGTGCGGCCCTTATACGGTAAATCAAGTCTTTCCTTATGGAACAGTTGAAGTTATTGGGATGGATGGATAAAGCTTTAAGGTGAACGGTCATAGGGTGAAACATTATTATGGTGATGACAATCGAAGCTTATCAGAAACTATATACTTCGCACCAACGTAGAGCCCCATGGCTTTGAGTCTAACTTAAAGACTCGTTAATAAACAAAAGTGCTTTTTCGAAAGACAACCTGAATTATCTCTTTCCCTTCCTTTTATTAGTTTAGATTGGTTTGGTATGTTTGTTATTACTTTTTTTGCAAGTATTGGAGGAAATAGGATGGCTTGGAACTCACTATGGAGTTAATCACTCCTCAAAATCGTTCATAGAGAGTTTTATGCCGTAACCCTGTCCTTGGGCTACGCCATAACCATCCCTTGATATCAGCAATTTTTTCAGGTCTAATTACCTACGGCGTAACTCAGTAGTTGAGTCTACACCGTAACTTTTCCCTGTAGCTAAAATTATTTTTAAAATAACTTACATTCCATAACCTTGTAATACTAACTAAATGAACTTGTGGGTGTGTTCCCTGTAAACCCTTAAGCGACTTCACTCGTCCATTCGGGACATCGAATGGTTTAAAAGGCTTGTTGCATACGCTAAACGCAACCATGATTCCTACGAAAGTGAGTTAGGTTTTTAATATTTATTTTTTGTTTTTAGATTCATGCTTGTTGGTAGTAATGTGATTTCAAGGAATTGAAGTTTGCTCATGGAGGGGAAGTCAAGACACGTATTTTCAACGTGATCCTTCTACCATTTTTGGAACAAATTTCAAAGGAGTTCTCATTCCAATTCTACTTTTGTCCTTTTAATCTCTATATTTACGTATAATGGGGACATTGTACATTTCAAATGGGGGGATGGGAGTAGAATTATAGCTTGAACTTTATTTGCCCACGTTTTTCTAGTTTATTTTGAAAAATTATGCCATTTTGAAAAAATGTTGACATGTTTTTTCTTAACCTAACTAGAATAGACTTTAGCCGAGCACACTATAACCCTTGATTCCATTGGTGAGGATTTGCCTATCCGTTTTCTCATATGACATTAATTAATCCACCAAATATTGATTGTGCCGGTAGTTTTGTAAACTTTATAACTTGGCCTTTACATCACTTTGAGACCATAGACGAGTAGTGTGTTAAGTTCGCTTGATGCATTTGGAAGGGATAGTTCAAGAAGGAAATATGTTAGGATTTACACCCAAACAGCCCATATGTGTAATATTGTGTATGTTTATCGAATAGTCACCTTGAATTTTTGACCCTCATGTTAAAACCTTTTGTTGCACTCATCTTAAGTGCAAGATTTCCCTAAATACACCATTCCCAGCCAATATTTTCATTTCTTAACCCTTGTTATGTATTGTTTCGTTACCCTATTCACCTTAGCCTTCAGTGTACTCTTGGTTTATGATTGGGAAGTTACCGGTTGCCTAAGTTTGAGGTTCGGGTAGAGAGATTCGGGAATCACACCTACATTGAAAGACATATTCATGAAGATCATTAAAGACCTCCCATATTCTCTACTTATGATTCATCGTAAGTGGGGGGATGGCTTACTTATGTTTTAGTTAAAAAAAAGTAGTAGTATTAGTTTGTTAATTGTTTATTGTAAAGTATAGTGCAAACATTATAAGCATCGGGGGGATTACCTCGGTCACATTCACTTGACGGTGTGATTTGGTGACATCTACACCAACTAGATTTTGGAGACTAAGTTAGTGTGCACTTCATTACATGACATCTACTTATGGCACACTAACTTGTTACACAATGATCCAGTTTCCTGTTAGGTCACTAAGTTTACAACACAAGCACAATAGAAAGAGATAGAGAAGAGATCGGATGAACAAACCACACAAACACTACGCGTATGAATAAAAAAGAGTTATGCGTGAGTAATGAAAGAGTGAAATTGAACAACCAACCTTCTAAGGAAGGTTTACATGTGTTTATATAGGGGAAGGAACTAGGGCAACATCCAAGTTCCCTTCCTTTCCTATATGGGCTTGGGCCTAGGCTTATGGGCCTTTTACATAAGCCTAAGGCTAATTACTAACATAAAGGCCATATTAAGCTAACTATTACATATGAATTACTAACATTTGAATTAAGATTTAGGAGTGATTCCAACAATCTCCCCCTCAAGTGCTAGTGATGAATGAAATGAGTGTTAACGTTGTAGGTGCTGATGTAATAGTAGCTTTGACATCTTCTGACATTCTTTTTTCTTGTGAGAAGAGATGTCTTGATTCGAACAATCTCCCCAGTGTAGAGAAATTGTTTCCTTTGAAGTATTATGCTTTGACGTCTTCATTTTATTTGTTCTTTTGTTCTTTGTTCCTTGAAAGTGATAGTATGGTGTGGTAGTCTGCATCAGGTCTACTTCGCTGCTCCAGTGTCTCCACGTCTTTCTCCAACATGCTTACACGCTCTTTAACGTTGTATTACAGTTGATGAAGTTCTATAAGTCTTTAAACTTTGTAGATTCTTTGTTGTAGAATCATTCTGATTTTGTGTTGCCTTTGATTGTGAGAGAACTTCCATAAGTGATGTTGTTGGTATGAGCATGTGGAGAATCTGCACGATCATTCCGCTCCAGAGCTTCCATAAGAAGTACACATAAGAAAGGTTAGTAATAAGCAGATTCCGGCACTTACAAGTTTGAACTTCGAGAGTGTTAACAGCATAGTGTGAAAACACAACTCTAATTCTCACAAAGGCCGTTCTTGAACCGGAGTCCCACAAGTGAGATAACACGATGTACCGAAGTACACCTACGATTCAGATGAGTCGCTGAGGTATACCGAAGCATCACCTCATGACTATAGACCATTTGAGACCACTAAGCGTAATCCACAGGGAGTTACCGAAGCGACCTGCTGTCAGGGTTGTTTGATGTTGACCCTGGCAGGAGTTTCCATTCAATCATTGAGGATCACAATAGTGAACCTCTCATAAATGTTCTCGACAGATTGCTAGGATCTGTGTAGGACTCGATAATGTACCACTGTTGTTCTTATTGTTGAACAACAAGTGATGAAATGTCAAGTGTACCTAAGAGATCTTTTGATGAATCTCGTGGCTCTAGACTCGATGGTGCGTTTTGGTTTTCCTGAGCGGAGACTAGGGAGAGGGTCTCCTTCTTCAATACCAACGATCTCTAAGAGAAAGCCGATAGTTTACGTAGGGTTCCCTGTGAGAATGAAACAAGCTTCTGTTGGGAGAAACTTGAGTGGCGAAGAAGGTTTAGTGCATACGTCACTGGGTCCATGACGACTTTTAATCTTCAATACCGGCATCATCAAGTGACAACCAGTAGCATATGAATTGAACCCGGTGTCTGCCCTAAGATGAATAATCTGGAGGGCTATTTCTTTTCACCCTTTTCTTTGCATTTCTTTTTAATTCTTCAACTCCTTCTTTCTCCGATTCTCATTTTCTCCTTTTTATAATCATACCTAAGGACTTCTAAATTCTAACTATTTGTAGTGTCCTTGGGTAGATCCCTCCGGCTCTGGCGGATCATAGGACGGTTATTCCTAACCTTAATCACCTTATAACTCCATTGCCATAAAACCATTTTCATGAAAATCTCTCAAAGCGTTTGTGAATGAAAAACATGTTTGAACACTTCAAGAGTTTTAGTTTTTCAGAAATACTCCCCTTCCACATGTGCTTAAGAGTTTTGATAAAAATCTGCACAGTGAGGAAAGAGCGCGCACTTTTTGAATTGATCGACTCAAGATAGACAATTCCCCGAGGGACACGGTTACGTTGCATAGTTAAAGAGTTACATTGTCAGTTTTTAGGTGACAATTAGCTCTAATAACTACCTTGAAGGTATGGACAAACCTCGAAAGGTTGTCAAACCCGTCAAAGTTCACGTCTATCAAGAGCTTCTCGAATAGGTACAATTTACTTGGATAAGTCTTGGAAGACAAATCTTTTCAATGTATGACTGTTCAGATCCCGTCAATTCATGGGTTGAAGTCTTTTTTTTTACACGAGAATTCATATAGAAAAACACAACATATTTCTTATCACGCATTTTTCTCCCCCTCAAAAATGGCATATAAATGTTATTTTTGAAGAAATGTTGATATCAAATATGACCATTTTGAGTTTTGTGGGAAAAGTACCACTGAGAACAATTTTGTGAACAAAGATTTTAGTCAAATACTCCCCCTCAACAAGTGATATAAACAGTTGAGGTTTTGAAAATCATAAGGGAAAGTACTTGTTCTTTTGAGCAAAACCTTTGAAAAATGAAAGGTTTGATAGGTTTTACTCAAAATTAAGAAGCTTTCGCTCCTTTTATAGGATTGTGGCACTGAAGCGTACCACAGGGTCCTTTCTTGACAAGAACGGGTTGTACACTGTTATGTGTGCACAAGCCATTGACAATAAAAATCACACATCCAAATATATATGAAATAGAAGCAGTTTAAGGGGTACCAGGTAGTCCAGTAATATCACCAGGAATGCGAACATGGCGTTGATAGCCGGTGAGAGTAATCCTGGGACTACCACCTACAAAGCTCTCTAATGTTCTGAACTGGTCCCTTCGATACAACCTTTCATCAATCATGGTGATGATCCTCTTCACATCCCTTCTGTCTTGAGAATTCCATCGCTTTGGAGACCCAATGCCTTTATGTATTGCCTGCAACCGATAAGCCAAGCCATCCCTAACCTTCTTCAATGTGTTATCCCCAAACTTGTAAAGATCTCGACACGCCATCAAGCAGTTTTGTTGTAGTTCACTACGGTAAATTACACCGAATGGTTTGCTGACGAGGGTGTATTGTGGAAGCTGGTTGATATCGGGAAGTTCTAGCTGAGGTCTGGTGAAGTTGACACGGGTCTGATAGGATTCAACAGCGAGTTGTAAATCTTCTACACGTTCCTTGATCACTATGCATCTGATGAAGATAAGCAATGACTTGATGTATTCACGTTGAACTTCAATCAAGAATTGTCTCATGTATCCCTGTACTTTTGCAAGATATAGATCTTCAATGTCATTGAGAGACAAATTCTCAAAGTCCGCTTCACAGAATGCATAATCTCTTTCGTCTTGTCTTTTGACTACGATATTCTTTAGGAAAGTGTAGTCCCATTTAGATGAGAGATCAACCTGTTTAATAGCAACGATCCCTTTAGTACTATACACTGCATGTTGAGACTTTCGAACCTGGCAACTCTTGTAGTAGATTCGTCGGCGTGCTGGCCAATGGTGAATCCCGTACATTGCATCGACGTCATACTGTTCCACACTGTTAGAAAACAAGTTAGTAGCCTTTTCTTCGATGGCTATGCAGTTGGAGTATATGGCTGCCGGGAACGAAAGTGTAAGTGATTTAGCGTATTTCCTTGAACCATCGCCACCGTGAAGAAGAAATTACAAGTCTTTGTTGAAGAAATATTGGAATGGAATCCTAGGCTGATCTGGTTGGCCAATTGTTGGTAGAGGTTTAGACCAGTCGGTGTAATATGGAGGGTTGTCCCGTTTGGTGAAGTCGATGTTTGCTTCGGGGTTGAGCCAATCCATGTTGTTAGACATAGCTCGTGCTATATTATCAAGGTGATACTCAACTTCAATAGCACTTTTCGAGCTGTCCTTGAGCAGTTGAAATACTTCATTCTTGATTCGCTTCAACTCGGATTTCGTCATATTTTTCACACGGAATTTTTCTTGCAAGAAATTAGCATGCTCCAATGTACGACCTTCTACCGCATCTTGACCTTCAGGAGGGTAGGGTGTAGAATCAACAAGCTTCGAGAACCAGTCGAATTCAGTGTTATCCTCGTCCAGCCATGATAATACGTCAGTCATAGGCGCCTTCTTCTTCTTTTTCTTTGGCCTAGAGGAGGATTCTGATTTCTTGGTTGTTTCAGGAGAGATGGGTTGTTGTTGGGGCTCAAAGACTTCCTCATCGTCACCACCCGTATATTCAAAGTAATCACCGATTTTCTGAGTCTGGGGTGGTAACTCAGAATCCTGAGGTTTATCTGTAGAAGAACGAGGAGGAGATCTTTGTTGAGCTGGAGTCCGTTGGACTGGAGGTTGCATTGAAGATGAGTCACCAGACTTCTTCGGACGTTTGGGCTTGTTATCCTTATCCTTTTCTTTATCTTCATCGTCTCTAGGACGTTTAGGCCTTTCAGCTTCTTCTCTGCATGCTGACTTGAGTTGGTATTCCAGCAATGCTTCAAACAATTTACCTTCGTAAGAGACAAATTTTGCAGATCGTTTGGACATTTGAGCTACGAGCCTGGAAACCAATTCAGCATCTGAAAATATTATGGGATCAACTGGGTTGATGTTTACATGCATTGGTGTTGATCTCATAGTTTGCTTGGCCAGATGCAATAGATTCGGATAGAGTTGTTTGGTAAACATCTCCTTTGTAACTCCAGGAACGATGTCAAGAAGGTACTTATGAGTGTAACCTTTGATCATCTCGTTCATTTCCCCTTGAGGATCACGTTGCATGAACTTCTGGATGTATTCCCTTTCTTCTTTCATCTTGTCATTCTCGTCATGAAGATACTGTACCTGATAAGCGAGAAAATTGAGCTTTCTGTAAAGCACGTCTTTCTTTCTGACCTGCTTGACAACTTTAACGATTCGAGTCTTAGCATGAGAGATCCAAGAGTCCTTAGGCTTCTTCACTGATTTGGATGTGGATCTGGTTGATCTTTTAGATGGTGGTGGTGAAGAGTGAGAGGATGATTATGATGATGAAGAGTCATGAGGAGGTTCAGGGTCCTTAGGAGGTTCAGAAGTTTTCTCCTTGGAACAAGTTGGACTGTTGAGAAGATAATCATCATAGTTCACTTCGCCATCTTGTCCAGTTTTAGCTTTTTCTTCAGCCTGAATCCTGGCATCTTCATCTACTTTAGCTTCAGCTGCGGCCTCTTCATCAACTTTAGCTTGAGCTTCAGCCTCTTTATCAGCTTTTTCCTTCTCTGCCTTTTTAGTTTCTGGTTCAATAATGTCATGCTCAATAGAATCCTGTTGTTGCGTTTGTTGTTGCTCAAGAGTGGTGGCACCAGTTCCCTTATCGGGTTGATTAACCGCATCAGGAATTGGTGTGGATTGAACATCACCACTGGACCCTCCGGGGAGACCCATTTGATCTTTTGCAAACTCTTTCGCAACGTGTTGAAGTCTAACGAATTTGAATTTCCTCCTGTAATCAGTATCCAGAGGCTCTTCATCAGAACTTTCTTCTTCGTGCTCAATTACTGAGGTTTTTCCTTTTCCTTTGTCAGCTGGTGGACTGGGAGGTTTAGCTACTAATGGTGTAACATCGGTTGAAGTTTCAGAGTAGAAAACCGCATCGTCTGATTCGGTTTCACCAGAGCTTTCATCCACTAGCTTTCTTTGCGGTTCAGACTTGGGAATGGGAATAGGAACAGCTTCCTTAGATGGAACTTTCCTTTTGTGTGGAGGTTTCCTCTTAGGGAACTTCCTTTTTCTCTAAGTGCTTGCAGCACTTCCTGTACTTCCTCTTCTGGTTTTCTTTGTGGGGGTGCCAGAAGACTTGTCATCGAGAAATCCGACTTTGTTTTCTTCAACTGCCACCAGATACCTTTTGTACGTGTAGAGCTTTTTAATTTCATCAGACAGATGGTGATCTGGCAATACATCACCCTGTTTCTTCGTTGTTGACTCCTTGAATCTGACAGTTAGGGTAGGTTCAGACAACATGTTGTGATTATTGGGGTCATTGAGTCTCTTGGGGATATCAGGATTGAGTCCAAGAGCTCTTTGGATCAGCAGTTTTATATATCTGATATAAGGAATCTTTGAGCCAAGCTTTTTGAGGAATGGCATCATGTCGTCCCATATCAGAGCTTCAATTTCAATGTGCTTCAGGTTGATCATTGCCCAAAAGATCTGCAGTTCCACGAGCTTGGGATGCTCATAGCCACTGTCACGACCGGAATTAGATTTGGTGATGATGATGTAGAGAGTTCTCCAGGGTTGAGGAATATTCTTAAGATCCACGTATGAATGCTTAGAGATTACTCCTGTAGCTTCGTCATAACCAATGTCGATGATGAATTGTAGAACAGTCTCTTCAGTTGGTACAACAACGTATTCGGTTGGCTCGATGTCGGGAATGAGGAGAACAGTCCTTAAGTCTGCAGGTGTGATGGTGACTTGTTTGTGGTTGAGAGTCACTGTCACAGCATTCTGTCCTTTGATCTTTTTCATTGTGTTCCAGAACTGATGAATGTAGATCTCCGGCACAGTAGCAGAATTGGAGAGCATATTCTGATAAGGATGATTCTTCAGAATGTCTACAACAATTAAGCAAGAAGACTCTGAGCAGGTGAGGGTTTCAAAGTCGACACGAAGGTTGTTCTTTCCAATCTTCATCGGATAGCCATTTGGGAAGATATCAGCAATGGTGAGAACATTTGGTGCGTCCACATTCATTTGAGAGTCCATGTCGTGATCTGAAATAAATTTAGCCAAACGAACCAACATATCGAAAGACATTATGTTAGTCAACAGATGGTTTTATTGTCTAAATATTGACTGTGATATGTTAATGATTGTTACGAGTCCAATGTCACTTGTTTGTCCAATAGTCCAATGACGTCGTGATAAGTTTCGTGAGTTAGTTAACTTTAAGTTTTAAAGTTCATGTTATCACTTATTTTTCACAACATATTAAACGTTTAAACTTATTTGTGACATTATTGGTTTCGTGACGTTATGATTTATTAATTTACAAGTTTGCACGCGTAACAATTCATAATAAAGGTTTAATCAAGGCTTAGGCGTAGAAATGGTAGCTTATGCGTAAACAGGAGTTATACACGTAAAGGCGCAAGCTTATGCGTAGGACCCTGACTTACGCGTAAGAAATATTACGCGTAGGAAAAGGGAACCTTATGCGTAGAGCTTACGCGTAAGCGCATATAAAACCTTACGCGTAAGGCTTACTCGTAAGAGTAGACCTTATGCGTAGAGGTCACTGTTTACGCATATCCTTCACAGGATACGCGTAGTCCCTTATGTAGAACCTTACGCGTAAACGCTACACGTAAGATTTCTCTTATGCATAACATGCTACGCGTAAGGTGATCCTTATGCGTAGATGTCTAACAACCTTGATTCTGATTTTTACGGGTTGCAAACCTGAAATAAAATCATCATATCATCAATTTTAGCACATACATTCATTCTATAACAGATCATGGCATGAATACTTGTCAAACAGTTTACGCGTAAAAAACCTTATGCGTAGAACTAAAACCCTAGTTTCAAGAATTACACGTAAGAAATCTAGCCATGGAAATTGCACCAAACTTTTTTTGGGAAGTCTTAGAAGCCTAATAAGTATGTTTATCTAAGTTTTAACATGAAACTCAACATGAATCAAGAAAACCCAATTCGTATGAACTAGAACTCTAAATTTCAATTCTTTCACTTTTGATGTTTCTGGGCAAGTTCTAAGCATGGATATAGTCAATTCATCACATAAACAACATTTTATAAGCAACTAATTGTCCAAAAACGTTCACACAAAAAAACACCCAATTCACGCATAAACCCTAGTTTTCCAGATTCAATCAATTCATGTTTCTGGGTAAGTTTTGAGAATAAAAATGGTATCATTGATGTTTTAGAAACGTTTTGACACTATCTTTTTAACCAAAAACACATAAACAAGATTATGTGTTTATACGCTTATGCGTAGAACACAAAATCACTCATATCTCACATTTTAACCGTTGGATTTGTAAAAGATTCAAAACCATTGTTTGTAAATACGTTAAGATTATGAAACCACTTACAAATTGAAGATCAAGAACTCGGATTTGCAGATTGAATATTATGCGTAGGATTAGTTAGGTGAAGTAATAAATGTGATGAATTAAATGTGTTGGGTAGAGGGGTTTTTGTTAAAAATTGGTTTGCCATTTTGACACATTCAGTCCCTCCACCTTTACCATTTACATCTATAGCCTTTAACTTCCATTTTGGTTACCAGACGAAGAATATTTGGAAATAACTTTGACGACACTCCCCCTCCACTTAAAAAAATAATGAAAGGTTATAAATTTTAGTCCGAGGAGTGTCAGTAAACCAGAAATGTGACCACCATTATTAAAGAATCAACCGGGAATAGGTAACATGCAAGTAAACGGTTATTTTGAAACAATTAAGAATTTATTTTCTCCCCCTCAACACTTGATCGGAAAAATATTGAATTTTGAAAGATTAGAGTGTTGACGGAAGAAATGTACTTGCCATGTTAAGAGAAAAATAGATAGAAGAATATTTTTGTTGTTTTATCTGATTTTATATTTTTGTATTTTGTTTTTGAAAAATATTTACAAAAGAGGTTTTGGTGTTTGACTGGTTTTTAAGAATGTTTTAATAGTTCATCCAGTTCCTCTTGTGTCAAACACCGCATACCAATCCGGTGGACCAACTCATTAAACCTAGCAGGAGCTAAGGCTTTGGTGAGAAGATCTGCCAATTGCTATTCTGTACCCACGAAGTATAATTAAACAGTACCCTGTTCCACGTGGTCCTTGATGAAGTGATATCGAAGATCGATGTGCTTTGATTTCGAATGCTAAACTGAGTTGCACGAGATCGCAATGGTACTCCGATTGTCGCAGTACATCGGGATTCTGTCAAATACGTAACCATAGTCTTTGAGTTGTGTTCTCATCCAAATGACTTAAGCACAACACGCTGACATGGCTACATATTCTGGTTCGGTTGAGGATAGCGATGTACAATCCTGCTTCTTCGATTGCCAAGACACTAGTTTGTCACGAAGAAATTGTAGTGCTCCTGAAGTACTTTTCCGAGAGTCTAAGCATCCTGCGTGGTCAGCGTCTGAAAAAGCTATTAGTTCAAAACCAGAATCCTTCGGATACCAGATCCCAAAATTAACGGTTCCCTTGATGTATCGAAGGATTCTTTTAGCCTCAGAGAGGTGGGTTTCAGTTGGTCGCGACTGATAACGGGAGCAAAGATATACGGCAAAGACAATATCAGGCCTGCTAGCTGTTAGATACATGAGAGACCCAATAATACTACGGTATTTTGTAGGGTCAACCATTTTCCCATGCAAATCAGCGTCCATCTTCTTGGTATGTGACATTGGTGTGGCATAAGTATCACACATATTCATTCCAAATTTATTCAGAATTTCAAGGGCATATTTGGACTGACTCAAGAAAATACCACGGGGTGATTGATGAACTTGCAGTCCTAGAAAGAATGTAAGTTCACCCATCATGGACATTTCAAAATGCTTCTTCATTAGTTTTGCAAAAGCATTTGAATATTTTAAATGTGTTGACCCAAAAATGATGTCTTCCACATAAATTTGAGCGATTAAAATATGTTCCCCGTGATATTGTATGAAAAGTGTAGGGTCGACCGAACCTTTGATGAAATTATTGGCAATTAGGAAAGATGATAACTTATCGTACCACGCCCGAGGAGCCTGTTTGAGTCCGTATAGAGCTTTGTTCAGTTTGTAGACATGGTTCGGGAACGTGGGATCAACGAATCCTTCTGGCTGGTTGACATAAACCGTTTCTTTCAGTTGACCATTCAGAAAAGCAGTTTTTACGTCCATTTGAAAGACCGTTATATTCATATGAGCCGCGAACACTAGAAATATACGAACAGCCTCAAGACGAGCAACCGGAGCAAATGATTCTTCAAAGTCAATACCCTCTTCCTGACGATAAACCTTAGCCACCAGACGTGACTTATTTTTGATTACGTTCCCTTCAACATCCAATTTGTTTTTCCAAATCCACTTTAGACCAATGACGAAGACCCATGTTGGTCTTTCAACAAGTTCCCATACTTCAAGACGTTTGAATTGGTTGAGTTCTTCTTGCATGGATTCAATCCAGGTGTCTTTTGTCATTGCGTCCTTAATGTTTTTAGGTTCAGATTGGCAGACAGTGAGAGCATAAATGCAATGTTCACCATCTGTGTGAAGACGTTGTCTTGTAACGACAGGTTGATTAGGGTTGCCAATAATATTCTCTAGAGGATGGTCTTTTGTCCAACGATGTGTAGAGGGTTGATGTTGATATACATTATGCAGATTTTGAGGATTCAAATGGTTTGTTGATGATTCCGCGACATCAGGTGCAGCAGTTTCATTAGCAAACGGGTTAAAGAACGCATTTGGATCAAAATCTGCATGTGGGGGTACTTCATTAAGAGCATCAGCAGCTGGTTCAGCGTCGTTTGAAGCAGTTTGTTCAGCTGTTGTTGTAGAGTCAACTGGTGGTGCTTCTTCAACAGTAGTTGTTGTAGCAGGTGTATCAGGTATAAGAGTAGTATTAGGTTGAGCAGCGGATACACCTGGAGCACGGTCATCAATATCGTCACTGAACAGAGGAGCAAATAGCCTTTCCATTTGTTGACGTGTAAGTTGGGGGCTTAGTTCAGCTGATGATGGGGTTTGGGGGAAGTTTATGCGGTTGTGACCGGGCTCCAAGCTGTTATGCTTAGAAGCCATTTCAGTGAGTTCATCAAAATGAGCATGAATCGTTTCCATAACTTGCTTTGTACGACGATTCCAGATCCGGTAACCTTTAGAATTCTCACAATATCCAATAAAGACTACAATGTCAGCTTTGGCTTTGAGCTTTCCAAAGTCATCACGATCATTATTCGGATAGCAAAGGGATCCAAATACATGAAAGTGTTTAAGATTCGGTTTTCGGTTGTGGAGAAGTTCAAATGGTGTTTTGTTGTGGCGTTTTGTAATCATTGAGCGATTCTGAGTGTAGCATGCAGTTGAAACAGCTTCAGCCCACAAGTAATCTCGAAGTTTAGCATTGATTAACATCGTTCTGGCAGCTTCCACTAACGTACGGTTTCGTCTTTCAACAACTCCGTTTTGTTCTGGTGTGCGGGAAATAGATGTTTGATGCTCAATTCCCACTTTCTCATAATATTCCCGAAGAGTTTGGTTAACAAATTTAGTTCCTTTGTCTGTTCTGATTTGGCGGACGGTGTTCCGGAGCTGAACTTGAATTTTCGTGAGAAAGGTGATGATCATTTGTGGAGCTTGGTCTTTGCTTCGAAGAAAGTAGACCCAAGTCCATCGTGAGTAGTCATCAACAATTACTAAGATGTAGCGTTTGCCATTAATTGTCTGCACGCGCATCAGGCCACACAAATCTATGTGAAGAAGATGAAGTACATGCTGAGAGTTGTGTTCCATTTTTGAAGGAAAATGAGCACGAGTGCTTTTCCCTTGTTCACAAGCTGAACATAGGTGATCTTTAGAGTACCGGAATCTCGGGAGACCTTCAACTAGTTTGTGTCGAGCAAGGTTGGTTATGGTCTGAAAGTTTAGATGTTAAAGACGACGGTGCCATAGCCAAGATTTTGTAGATGTAGCCTTTGAGAGAAGACAAATGGGAGATGAAGCGATCATGTCTTGCATGGAGATAGTGTAGAGACTGAATGAGCGTTGGCCAGACATAAGATCATTTCCTTGTAGATCATGAATGAAACAAGTTTTCTCCCTAAAAGAAACTTCCAAATCTCCATCACAGAATTGACCAACAGAAAAGAGATTGTGACCGAGGCCTTCGACATAATAAACCCTGCTAATTTCGATGTTGCCATTGATGTAATCTCCGTAGCCCATGATAGCTGTGAAGTCATCATTCTCGAATCTGACAGTGCCAATGAACTTTGCAACAAAGTTTGATAACAGTTTAAGGTTGCCTGTCATGTGTCGGGAACATTCGCTATCAACAATCCAAAGGATGATCTATATCACCTGCATGACACACAGACGACACAGATGGAATAGAAGTAGATGTGGAACCCGATGAGTTAGAGGGTTCCGAAACAGTTATAGTTGAAATACATACATCAATGATTTTAGGCATCCATTTAAATCCTAGTGTATTATGTATCCATTTCTGCCATCTCCAACTAGTCTTAGTGTAGCAACCAGTAATTTTTCATAAAGTAAAATGATTATTTTACCCATTGACTTTAAAGTTGACTTTTTGACTATTTGACTTTTCTCGTAATGTAAACACAATAACTGTAATCGGTGGTTAACCAGTAACTTCACAAGTTAATTAATTCACTGTGATTCAAATAATTACTCTCTAAACGATTACGTTCACATTGATTATTTAACGAGTAGAGTTTCATGTATAATGAGAAACGACACGCAACGTACTGACATTCCATTAAAAATGGCATAAGGCCGATAATTAATTTTCCAAGTTGATAGCTTTGTTTTTATATTATTGTTACAAAAACGATCTTCATACATTATTAATTAAAAACATTAAATCATGGTATCATAGTTACATTTTAGCTCATTGGAACACGGGTACACAGTATAATAATAATACACACAAACCGCCTTTTTTTTTTTATCAAACCGCCTTCAAATATTATCTGTTCCTCTTCCTTGAGTCAAAAAAAAAAAAGAAAGAAAAGAGATAGCTCTATCTCTTCCCTCTCTCTTATCCTGCACCGCCTCCCCCACCGACTTCACCTATCCGGCCACTATTCCAGCATCTAGCCGCCACCACCTAATTCGTCGCCATTCGAAGCAAGAAGAGGACAAAGGATTGTTTGGAACGGGTTAGAGAAGGGTCGCATCTATGGTTTCTAAGGTTTACCTTGGTTTATGTAACACCACAGTCGCACCTCTCCACCTCTCCATCCCCCTCATTTCCATGGTATGCCGAAAATACCAAATCCATTTTATTATGTTTCTTTCATTAAAACTGATTATAAATCATGTTGTATAGTTTTCGTGGATTGAAATCAGAATAAAAACGTTTTTGAAGGGGGTTCATGTGGTGGAACACTTGAAAAAAGTAAGTGTTTGTTTGATAGAATTGAGTATGGTTCAGGTTTAGAACCTGTTTAGGGTTTCAGGTCGGTCGACACACTTGGGATTGTCTCGGGTCACAGGTTAGAACCACCCATAGGGCATGTTTGTTTGTTTTGTCACTTGGATGGGAAGTAAACCACCACAGGTGGTGGGAAGTAAACCAAGCAGAGGGTGTTTGTTTTGCTTGCGTCGGACCACCAACGAAGCACCAAAGGGTGCGTTGGTTTGTTTGTTTCGGCCAACGCAACAACCCAAAAAGGGTGCTTGTTTGTGCGTAACAGCAGGCCCACAGGGGTGCTTTTGGTTTGTTTGTTGCCCGTTATCACAGCCCACCAAAAGGGATGTTTGTCTGCTGCAACGCAGCCCCAACTAGGGGCATTTGTTGCTGGAACGCAGCCCCAACAGGGGGCGTTTAATTGCTGCTGATTTCAGCCCCAAAAGGGCGCGATTGATGCTAATTTTCTGCACATATAGGGCGCGTTTTGCTGCTGAATTTTTGCACCAAAAAGGGTGCGTTTGCTGCACCAAAGAGGGTGCGTTGTCTTCTGATTTTCAGCTTTGAAATGGGTGCGTTGTTCGCTAATTTTCTACACCAATTGGTGGTGTTTGTTTTGCTTCAGTGCAGCCCCAACTAGGGGCATTTGGTTTCGCATTTTACAGCCCAAGAGAGGCTGTTTAGGTTGCTTATTTTTTGCACTCAAGGGGGGTGTTTGGAATTGCTTATTTTGAAATATATAATCTGTCCAGATTTCATCTCGTATGAACAGTAGCCATAAAATATTTTTGACAACGTACAATCTTAAAAATATGTTAGTATACTTAATTACCTTTCCGGGGATATAAAGAACGTAAAAATCGGACTTAAGACGAGAAAGATGTGACTAAATGAAGTATAACGAAACTTATATATTTTGACAGCATTTATAAAAATAAATGCAATCTGTCCAGGTTTTGAAATAGAATTTTGACCACTTTCGGGTCCGATTTAGCCAAAACTTATTGAATAAAACTTGTCCGAAATGATATTTTATCTAAAGTAGCGACTTTTCTTTTGTCCCGAAATTGCTTATTTTTGTTATTACATTGACTGGTGTGTATATATATAGACCTAGCATTACTTGCATAACATATATTCTTGTTTAAAATTCAGTTACCAAAGCGAAAGTCATATGATCTGTTGGTGTCCATTTGACACAGTAATTGCAACTAAGCTAGACAAATTTAAAGTGGTTCTAACTAGGACAAGGATGCGTTTGGGTTGTTTCAGTAGCAGGGTAAGTTCAAAAATAAAAATACAAATAAGAGTATTCTTATTTGATAAGCTATTAATCTAACTAGTAATAATATTTAAGATTATTACACATCGGACTAACGTAATTTATTTATTTTGACATCGTAATTATTAGTTAAGTTTCTGCTTAATATTTTGGACAACGAATTCGGTACGGGATATACTCATTTGGACTAAACATATTGGATAATTGGACAAACTTATTAGACTTGACTGGGACTAATAAACTCATATTGATATCTATTGGACAAAACATTGAAATTATATATTATTAGACTAAACATATTGGACATTGGATTATATTTTGAACTTTTATCGGACTACATTGGACATATATCAGACTTATACCGAATATAACGAATTAGGACTCGAACTTTAAACATTAGACAATACCGAATATAACGAATTAGGACTCGAACTTTAGACATTAGACTCGTGACGGACTTAGATATCGGACTTATACCAGACTAAAAGCATTGGACTTGTTGAACTTGTATTGATTTGTAGAAATTGATTTTTGTTTAAAGTTTATCGACTTGGTATCGTTCTATAAACGAACGGGTCATGAAAGGAATTTATAAAATTCCAATACTTTTGCGACTCGTTTTCTTGAGACATCTTGTCTATTCTTTTACTTTATAATATATATTATACTTTGGCGTGCGTTTGTCTTGAGTCTATGATTTTATACTACCACACGAGTGATGATACTAAATTTTCTTACAAACATTGAAACGAATCTTCCACGAAAACTAAAACGTTTTATCCTTTGAAAATCATGCGAATCGATTACTTTCTGTGTGTCATGTTTTGACACAAGCTCATATCTATTAGGTTGTGCCGATTCCTTATTGTCATGCTTTATTTGACACCGCTGCATTACTTATGTCACTACATGCTAAGGTGAGTTTTCATAGCCCCGATTTATTCAAGTTTATACATTATTTCAAACCTACGGGGGAGAATACATTGCACATCATTTTTATTACGTTACCAAGTATATCAAATTCATTACATTGCTTAAGTTACCTCATTGCCACTTTAATGTCCCCATTTCACGAATCATGAACCGTTAATTCCGAAAGAAGCTAGGGTGAGTGGATAGATCTATTGAGGGTGACTCCTCCATCCGTGTTGGTAGTTCCAACTGGTCAACGGATGCATTTCATTTCTTTATCATTATTGAGTTGTTTGGCAAAACACTGTGTTGGGGCGAACATCATGAACAGTCAGCTTCGGTGTCATGTGCTTATAGCAATTGTAATTTTTTTATGTGACGTATTTGTCATACATGGCCTATACTTGTGGTAGTCGTATAAAACATTTTCATAAACCTATGATTTCTCACCAACATTATTGTTGACCGTTTTAGCAATGTATTTTCAGGTTTCTAAGGCATATCATCATGGCATGTGAAGGCGCACGAAAATTATTTTGAAGACGATGCACACATTATCATTTGAAAAACTTTACAACTTTTATGTTGTACTTTTAATTATTATATAAACTTGTGGGACCTCTTTGTAAACTCTGATATTTTAATCGAATGATAATTTATTTCAAAACGTCTCATTTAGAGTCGTTTTCTGTAACTTGTTCTGTGAACTATGAAGTAATACCCCATTGACACAATCTTCCGCTGCGATAATTTTGGGGGTGTTACAGATTGGCATCAGAGCTTTAGTTATAGAGAACCAGGTTGCATATGAACCTAGACTATAACTACATCTTACATTAAACTCGTATCACTCACTGTTGTCTTCAACATCCCGTGCGCCATGCCTACTCCTTAACACAATACTATGTTATCTATATAAAGACTGTTTATATAAACGATTGACTAAACATAACTGCATATGCCTATTCCAAGGCATTATGGCACAACTAGATATCACCGATCATATACATTTTGTGATCTACGAAATTTTCTTAGACATTGTAGTTAATACAATGGTCTCATTATTATTAAGACATTGTAAGTATACAATGGTCCTCTTTATATCTCAAACGTCGTGAGATACACAGTTGACTTAGATATATCTTAAACATTAAGAGATACGCAATAGTTTTATCTATTTCTCAAACATTGCGAGAAAACTATTTCATAACTATGAACTCACCAATTCTTTTGAACGCTATGTCAAGTTTCTATGATTATTTTACTCCTCGTTTTCGAAGATGAGTGTGAACATTCATTCCATACTCTTGGAACACTTTTGGCGTCTCATAATATATCGCCTTGTAACTCATCGATTAAGTATGAGTGTTGTGTCGGAAATTCTTAAGTAGGATGATTTGGAATATCCTTATTTAAATGGACTGGGACGCCTTTTCATTTAAATAAAGAAATTGTAAATCGCCGAACCATAAGTTTATAATTTCTTACTTACATAAATTGGGACGCTTCTTTATGTAAGTAATGATTATAAATGAGTGGGCTTATTTGTATCCGATATGACATGAGTACGAACTCGAACTCGAGAATCACTAGTATTCTTTGAAAAGATCTAGAAAACAGGATAGTGTCTTACCAACAAAAATCTTAAGACCTCATTCGAACAACCTAATTTCATTCTCAAGTTATCAATTTTGCTGATACAAATCCTTACAAATATGAACCGTTAGTCGAACTAATGATTTGGCTGCAGTCACTTGAAACCCGACCTGATAGAATCAGATGTTTCAAGAACAAAATTGAAACTCGACCTGATAGAATCAGATGTTTCAAGAACATAATTGAAACCCGACCTGATAGAATCAGATGTTTCAAGAACAAAATTGAAACCCGACCTGATAGAATCAGATGTTTCAAGAACAAAATTGAAACCCGACCTGATAGAATCAGATGCTTCAAGAACAAAATTGAAACCCGACCTGATAGAATCAGATGTTTCAAAAACATAATTGAAACCCGGCCTGATAGAATCAGATGTTTCAAGAACATAATTGAAAAAGATGTTTCAAGAACAAAATTGAAACTCGACCTGATAGAATCAGATGTTTCAAGAACATAATTGAAACCCGACCTGATAGAATCAGATGTTTCAAGAACAAAATTGAAACCCGACCTGATAGAATCAGATGTTTCAAGAACAAAATTAAAACCCGACCTGATAGAATCAGATGTTTCAAGAACAAAATTGAAACCCGACCTGATAGAATCAGATGTTTCAAGAACATAATTGAAACCCGACCTGATAGAATTAGATGTTTCAAGAACATAATTGAAAAAGATGTTTCAAGAACAAAATTGAAACCCGACCTGATAGAATCAGATGTTTCAAGAACAAAATTGAAACCCGACCTGATAGAATCAGATGTTTCAAGAACAGAATTTTGTTGCTACGAACTTAATTATGCACGAGTCACATCAGTATAACTATTCCATATTGTTGAGCTAACGAACTTGTTACACTCATTGAGCTAATAGACTTGATTTAATCTCAAACTAACAGAATGGGTACGATATCCCATCATCCATCACATAAGATCTCCCATAATCTTCTCCCATTTGTTGGTCATTATTTTGGGAACATTACTTCTCGAAATGTTCTCACTTTCCACATCCCATCATTGCTTGTTACTATTGTTGTTACTGTTTTATTTTTCTGTTGTTAGATCCTTGAGCAGTCTAAGCTTGCACAACTTGATCTACTGATAAGGTTTTAAAACGTACCATTTTGAGGGGTCGTTTTAGTCCTTATTTGATCACTTTTGTATCCGTTATTGCTTAATATCGTTCCTTTTCACTTTTTAGGTCTCTTGAAGGCAAAATGCTGGAATGGCACTTATTTGGACGAAAAGGCGCGAATATATGAAGAAAATGGCCAAAGTCAAAATCGAGACACTCACAGCTGCTGAAAATAGAAGGCGACGGCGTCAAGTGCTAATTGCGACGCCGTCCGAGGATTTTTGTGACGGTTCAGAACCCAAAACTCTTATTTTCAAGTGACGACGTCTAGTTGTAAAAGAGTAGGCCGTCGCTACTCAGACGACCTAGATGCAATCCAGACGACGTCAGAAGCTGAAGAGGACGGCGTCACGGACATAAGGTGACGCCGTCGCAAGGTTAACGTGGCCAAGACGAAACCCTAATGACGGCGACACGACGGCGTCACGAAACATAAGGTGACGCCGTCACAAGCTGATCAAGACTATCACAGCATGCGCGCGAAGTAGTTGATATTGTTTTGGCCATAACTTTTGCATACGAACTCGGATTTAGGTGGTTCAAAAGCCCACGCGACCGGAACAAGAAAATCTACAATTTGGTGAAAAAATGGTCGTGACGCCGTCACTCTATAAGTGTGACGCCGTCACTCTTTGCCGACAGAAAATCTGCCTATAAATATAACATTATAACTTCACTTTTTGTAGGCCCTAAACCCTAAGTCCGATTCTAGGGTTTAGGTAGGTGTTTTTCCAGCAACTTAAAGGGTTCCAAACACTCTATAAACATTGTGTGTTGGTTTGTTTGTTAATCCAATCCTATGGTATGTCTTCAATTATCATAATTGTTGCTTGCTCTTCATTAATTATGCTTGGCTAATTCATCTAGTGTCTGCTTATGATTGTGTGAAACTTGTATACAATTATTTAGATCTTATTGATTTCTTAGTGATGCTTGTGTCTATCTTCATCATTAGGGTGTGACAACTTCAATGAGTCTAATTGGTTTAGTTTATAATTCTTGCATCCTACTGTCTCTTGTTTGATTGGTTGTCTCTTATCTTAATTGTAATTGGCTTAGGAAGTGCGACTAGGCTATCGTTGTGTTTAACACTTGATAAATCCTTGATAGTTTATGAATGACTTGGTGGATTTCGTTTACTAAATCAAAGATAACCTTAAAGTTAGTTTATGAATGAATAAGTGGATTTTGTTTACTACACTTAAAGGTGACTTCAAAGAGTTAGGGAGAAACGCATACCCTACAACCTTAGACACACAACGCAACTAGGAATAAGGACGTGACAATTCAACCATCAATAGGACGTGACAATTCAGTAGGTAGAATTGGATAGCTAGCAAGGAGTAATACATCATAAGTAGATACGCTTCACGTTACTGGTAGATCCCTTAGTTAGTTAGTATCTTTTGGAATAGTTGACTAGCAACTAATTCCACTCCCCAAATCCAAACCCCGAGATTCGTACCTTTCCATTCCATAAAATATAAAAATACAAAAATAATCATCCCTTACCTTTAGACTTAAATCGACATATAATTCAACCTAACGACACTATTCCCCTAGAGAACGATATCAATACCCGTGGCTTACCCTAATTACTACACTACAACGATTAGGTTCACTGCCTAGGGTGTTATAAAACTTGCTCGAAGAAAAGGAAGTTCCTTTGACCCCGAACGACGCGTGTAGCGTTATCAAGTTTTTGGCGCCGCTGCCGGGGAATAGTTATTGTTTAGGCTTGATTTCTATCTCGCTTAGGTCTACTCACAAGATTCCTATCAAGTGAGATTTTTTTTTTCTTTTTATTAGCTTCCTTGTAGTCTATCCCCCTTCTTTGTGCCTTTGTTCGTAAAACTTGTCCATTGACTCTTCCGTTCACCATTATGGAGAACGCGAATCCACTATATTCGCGATTAGGTTTTTTCATAAGAAATTATGATATTACTAAAGCGGATTATTCAAGATGGTGGGAAGAAAGTAACCAAGTCCATAAACCTTTTGAGGGTTTCACCATTCCATCAAGCCCACAAAACACCTCATCTAGTGCAACCGATGCTTCGTTTGAGCCTTCACCTAGGATAGACTTTCGTGAACAACCTCCATGTTTAGAAACTATTGTTAGTAAGGCCCTTAGGAGAACTGACCAAATTTGTGAAAATATTATGGAAAGCAACCAAGCTTTAAACCATAAGTTGGATCAATTACTAAGTTTAGTTTCATCACGACCTAAGGAAATAGCACATGATGAGCATATAGAGGATGTAGATGTGATTGAGGATAAGGTGAAAAGTCTAGACCCACAAGGTATCCCACAAGTTCCACCATCATTTAAGGCATACACACCGCACGTGACTTACCCGGAAGTAGTAGAAGAGACTTTAGGAATCCCAATGGAGGTAGAACATTTGAACCAAACGCAACTGGAGAATATAGGTTTGAATACTTGTAGTCTCAGTCTTACTCTTAGTTCTAGGGAATTTCATAGTGTTGATGAACCGGAACCTCAATCTTTACTTCCATCCTTAAATAAACGAGGAACCGACCCACCCATCAACCAATTTAGTCCGGGTAGTTTTAGGATGAAGGAAGCCATTCACACACCCCCTTCACCTCACGTGGCATATTTCCACCCTAAGGGTGTGTATCGCTACTATCACCCGCACTTAAGCTTAAGTGTAGGGAAAACCTCCCATTTATCCATTAAATAAGGGTAGAGTCAGGCTCGTGACTCGAACAAAAACAAGCGCTTCTTGGGAGGCAACCCATGTGTATTTGTTTTTATTTTTATTTGTGTGTCGTATATCTTTTATTGATTGTTTATTCTCATGTTTGAATTTGTAAAAATGCTTTATTTTGTTTTTAACCTCGTCTTAATTGCATATAAAGGTATTTTACATAAGGGATAAGTGTAGGGAGGATTACACACGTTTTCAAAAGAAACGTAAACATGAGAATAACAATTAAATAAAAGATATATATGTTTGTTTGTTCGAGTCAAATGCTTGTATCGAGTCATAATGGATGTTTTTGCAGAAATTTTTCCAGATTCTAAAGATGTAAATTTTCCAGAATTTTTTTTCAGAAAATCGCAGAACAGTTTTTGTCAGGATAACCTGACGGCGTCAGGATTGCAACTTGACGACGTCAGGAAGGAGTAAAAACATCTGATTACTTTTTCTCGTTTTCTGTGCTACTTATAAATTTTTTGGAATTTTCCAGGTCTTAATTTTCTAGAAAATCTGCAAACATCCATTCCACAAGCATTATATCTTATTTAAGTATGGAATTACATCTTGTTATGATTTTTCTTTGTTCGGTTTGATGCGTTGGGTTGTTTGTTTTCTTCAAGTGTGCAGGTTTAATTTATCAAGAAGAAGTTACATAAGATTGAGGAGCTTTTCACGCATAAATTCTTCTTGGAAAGGATTTAACCACTACTTCACACACGGATCCTACCGAGCTAATCAGGGGAGTACTAGTTTCTTTCGTTTTTAATTGCCTTCTTTTATCATAACTTTGATACTTTCGGGGAACATTGGGGAAAATGTTCAGTTTAAGTGTAGGGAGGGAAAATAAAACGGGAACTTTGAAACTATGCTTATCCTTGATTATTTGTTTCGTCCAATTGTGATTGTGTAATAAACCATGAGAAAATGTCGGTTAGGGTAATTTTGGCACCAAATTTAAAATTTTTCATGACATATAGGAGTGGGCCATTAGTCTTAACAAAAGCGTCTCACGGATAGGAAGTTGCATGACTAGCACAAAAACCCTTTACCACCCAAATTCCACCCAAAATGTGAGGATCGCCCTTAGATTAGTAGGAATTAAAGCATTCATCTTTAATGCTTAGAGTGTGAACCGGTAGTATAATAGATTCTAGAACTTGTTTTGTGATGCATCCCGAGATCGCAAGTGAGGCTACACTTGTGTAGTTAGGAATAACTAAATGATAAGAGGCATTAGGATAACCCTTGTTTGATACCTGTAATATAATTACTTCTTCCACTTTGGTTGAGTAATTCCCCCACACCCTTTGCGTTGTACTCATTTTTAGTACACGATACCCCTAGTTAACCCCTCAGAGCCTATCCTTTTCGCGGTTCTCGTGATGTTTCGGTTTTTCCAGAATATCAATGAAGAGCATTGTTTACACCCCACCCCCAAATATACACCCAAATCGCCTTAGCCTACCTTGTATGCACTCACTTTTAGTGCATTATTGTTATCACCTCAAACCCTTAGTTCAATTATCTAGTTGCTTGCATAAGTTGCTAAGTCGAGTCATATCCTTTGTATACAGTTTTGGGATGATTGGGATTCATGGGAAAAGTTAAAGTTTATGAAATGACGGGAAGGGAACGTTAATTCAAATTCCCTTTGTTTGCATAATAATGTACCCCAAGTGTTTTGATCTTTTCAAATCGGGTCAAATTAGTGTTAGAATAATAAAAACTCAAGTGTAGGGATATATCTGTAAATCCCTAGTATTTTGATGTTATCTTAGAGGATGGTAGAGTAAAAGTGTAAAAAAAAAATAATAAAAAAAAAAAAAAAAAAAATCGAAAAAAAATAGAAAAAGAGAGAAAAGAAAAAAATAGAGTGTAAAAAAAAAAGAAAAAAAAAAAAAAAAAAAAAAAAAAAAAAAAAAACATACGGGCTACCATCCTACATCTATCCTTTAAATTTATGTTTGTTTATTTCAGTTACCTAGAGTTTTAGAGTGTCGAGTCTTGGCTTAGCAACGCCATTCTTCATATGCTTGTAACATAGAGATTTTTGACTTGCCACCACTAAATAGCCTATCCCACCAAACCCTTATTTCCCTACCGTAAGCCTAACGTTACAACCCTTTAAAGACCTCTTTGATAGTCTTTCCTAGGTGCTTACGCCAAAGCGATGGAGGTTTGATCTATTCTCAAGCCTATGGTAATCTATGTACTAGGACCGGCTAATGAGTGTTTATCTTCCATTTCCTATATTGTTATATTTCATTTATACACCCGAGAGAGATGTGAGTATCCAAACACCCCATGTGAGGTGCTAGTATGTAATTTCTGTGCTTGTTATGACTTTTGCGGGGCTTATATGTGTTGTGAACCGTTTTGAATTAATGCTTCATGACCCCTAACTTATAAATTAATTGGCTAAAAGCACATTTGCTTAAGGACAAGCAAATAACAAGTGTAGGGATATTTGATAAGGTTTTAAAAGGTACCATTTTGAGGGGTCGTTTTAGTCCTTATTTGATCACTTTTGTATCCGTTATTGCTTAATATCGTTCCTTTTCACTTTTTAGGTCTCTTGAAGGCAAAATGCTGGAATGGCACTTATTTGGACGAAAAGGCGCGAATATATGAAGAAAATGGCCAAAGTCAAAATCGAGACACTCACAGCTGCTGAAAATAGAAGGCGACGGCGTCAAGTGCTAATTGCGACGCCGTCCGAGGATTTTTGTGACGGTTCAGAACCCAAAACTCTTATTTTCAAGTGACGACGTCTAGTTGTAAAAGAGTAGGCCGTTGCTACTCAGACGACCTAGATGCAATCCAGACGACGTCAGAAGCTGAAGAGGACGGCGTCACGGACATAAGGTGACGCCGTCGCAAGGTTAACGTGGCCAAGACGAAACCCTAATGACGGCGACACGACGGCGTCACGAAACATAAGGTGACGCCGTCACAAGCTGATCAAGACTATCACAGCATGCGCGCGAAGTAGTTGATATTGTTTTGGCCATAACTTTTGCATACGAACTCGGATTTAGGTGGTTCAAAAGCCCACGCGACCGGAACAAGAAAATCTACAATTTGGTGAAAAAATGGTCGTGACGCCGTCACTCTATAAGTGTGACGCCGTCACTCTTTGCCGACAGAAAATCTGCCTATAAATATAACATTATAACTTCACTTTTTGTAGGCCCTAAACCCTAAGTCCGATTCTAGGGTTTAGGTAGGTGTTTTTCCAGCAACTTAAAGGGTTCCAAACACTCTATAAACATTGTGTGTTGGTTTGTTTGTTAATCCAATCCTATGGTATGTCTTCAATTATCATAATTGTTGCTTGCTCTTCATTAATTATGCTTGGCTAATTCATCTAGTGTCTGCTTATGATTGTGTGAAACTTGTATACAATTATTTAGATCTTATTGATTTCTTAGTGATGCTTGTGTCTATCTTCATCATTAGGGTGTGACAACTTCAATGAGTCTAATTGGTTTAGTTTATAATTCTTGCATCCTACTGTCTCTTGTTTGATTGGTTGTCTCTTATCTTAATTGTAATTGGCTTAGGAAGTGCGACTAGGCTATCGTTGTGTTTAACACTTGATAAATCCTTGATAGTTTATGAATGACTTGGTGGATTTCGTTTACTAAATCAAAGATAACCTTAAAGTTAGTTTATGAATGAATAAGTGGATTTTGTTTACTACACTTAAAGGTGACTTCAAAGAGTTAGGGAGAAACGCATACCCTACAACCTTAGACACACAACGCAACTAGGAATAAGGACGTGACAATTCAACCATCAATAGGACGTGACAATTCAGTAGGTAGAATTGGATAGCTAGCAAGGAGTAATACATCATAAGTAGATACGCTTCACGTTACTGGTAGATCCCTTAGTTAGTTAGTATCTTTTGGAATAGTTGACTAGCAACTAATTCCACCCCCCAAATCCAAACCCCGAGATTCGTACCTTTCCATTCCATAAAATATAAAAATACAAAAATAATCATCCCTCACCTTTAGACTTAAATCGACATATAATTCAACCTAACGACACTATTCCCCTAGAGAACGATATCAATACCCGTGGCTTACCCTAATTACTACACTACAACGATTAGGTTCACTGCCTAGGGTGTTATAAAACTTGCTCGAAGAAAAGGAAGTTCCTTTGACCCCGAACGACGCGTGTAGTGTTATCATCTACTAACGAGACATTTGAATTGTTTCATCCGGTGTGAGTAATCACACGAAGCTACGTTCTCTTGAATATTGAGTGGAAGTTCTCAAACGAACTTTTCCCATAACTTCTCATTGGTTGAGACCATCACTAAGCACACTACTGCCAACTCTTGAAAGTGACGAATATAAGGTTTGATATCAACACCACTTACAACAAGAAAATTTCTCCATTTCTTGCACCTCATTTCGAAGACAATACTTTTGGATTATAATTTCTTCAACTTAGTCCAAGAAATCTTGTAAGTATTCTCAATACTAATAGATTGAGCAACAATATTTTACCCTGACAAAGCATTGTCTAGAAGCATGCTTGCGGCATATTTGACTTTGCAATCATTAGCACAATTTCTGATTAGAATTTCTACCTTGCCGCTCCTAAAATCCTTGTAAGGAATCTAGTACAACATTTACTTCCTGTCCCCGCAATATTAGGCCACACATTATCACCAGAAAGGTTACACAGATGTAAGCGTTAACTTTCAAAACTTCATGCTAGGATTAAGGTTTTGTTGAAAGCTTCGTTTTGGGAAAATTAGAAAAGCCAAACTTAAGATATATTGGACTTCATATGATATTGGCAAGAATTAGCCTGGTAACATACAGACTCGAGCTACCATCCAAAATTAGCAGTGTGCACACCGGCCTTCGTGTGTGCAATCTAACGAAGGGTTTTTTTTTATGAAACACTTATTACTCCCCTAGAAGAGACCTACATTGATGAACGTCTGAACTCTATCGGAGAATCTACCAACATCACAAACCATGAGGTCAAACGACTTAAGCAAAGTTATATTTCTATTGACAAAACTCAATAGAACTATAGAAGAGGTCCTGAATTCATGTGGGAACGTGAAGATAAACTCACACACATCGTCAGCAGATAACACTCACTGAAGTTCGGGACGAAGTTCCCTTAAGGGGTAGAGACTGTAGCAACCAGTAATTTTTCATAAGGTAAAATGACTATTTTACCCATTGACTTTAAAGTTGACTTTTTGACTATTTGACTTTTCTCATAATGTAAACACAATAACTGTAATCGGTGGTTAACCAGTAACTTCACAAGTTAACTAATTCACTGTGATTCAAATAATTACTCTCTAAACGATTACGTTCACATTGATTATTTAACGAGTAGAGTTTCATGTATAATGAGAAACGACACGCAACGTACTGACATTCCATTAAAAATGGCATAAGGCCGATAATTAATTTTCCAAGTTGATAACTTTGTTTTTATATTATTGTTATAAAAACGATCTTCATACATTATTAATTAAAAACATTAAATCATAGTATCATAGTTACATTTTAGCTCATTGGAACACGGGTACACAGTATAATAATAATACACACAAACCGCCTTATTTTTTTTTATCAAACCGCCTTCAAATATTATCTGTTCCTCTTCCTTGAGTCAAAAAAAAAGAAAGAAAAGAGATAGCTCTATCTCTTCCCTCTCTCTTATCATGCACCGCCTCCCCCACCGACTTCACCTGTCCGGCCACTATTCCAGCATCTAGCCGCCACCACCTAACTCGTCGCCATTCGAAGCAAGAAGAGGACAAAGGATTGTTTGGAACGGGTTAGAGAAGGGTCGCATCTATGGTTTCTAAGGTTTACCTTGGTTTATGTAACACCACAGTCGCGCCTCTCCACCTCTCCATCCCCCTCATTTCCATGGTATGCCGAAAATACCAAATCTATTTTATTATGTTTCTTTCATTAAAACTGATTATAAATCATGTTGTATAGTTTTCGTGGATTGAAATCAGAATAAAAACGTTTTTGAAGGGGGTTCATGTGGTGGAACACTTGAAAAAAGTAAGTGTTTGTTTGATAGAATTGAGTATGGTTCAGGTTTAGAACCCGTTTAGGGTTTCAGGTCGGTCGACCCACTTGGGATTGTCTCGGGTCACAGGTTAGAACCACACATAGGGCATGTTTGTTCGTTTTGTCACTTGGCTGGGAAGTAAACCACCACAGGTGGTGGGAAGTAAACCAAGCAGGGGGTGTTTGTTTTGCTTGCGTCGGACCACCAACGAAGCACCAAAGGGTGCGTTGGTTTGTTTGTTTCGGCCAACGCAACAACCCAAAAAGGGTGCTTGTTTGTGCGTAACAGCAGCCCCACAGGGGTGCTTTTGGTTTGTTTGTTGCCCGTTATCACAGCCCACCAAAAGGGATGTTTGTGTAAGATATAACTTTTCACATACACATCAAACCATAACACAAAGTAGCATATAGATGGAATTCTAGAGAGAGAAAGTTAGAGGTTTAGGGAACTTAGTGAGAGAAAGTGAAAGATATTATTATGAGCTCCAACTCTCTACCTTGGGAGGTAGAGAGTATTTATAGTCTTACATAAATCGCCACACATCGGGCTGTGGATCAGGCATACAGTGGGTAAAGACCCGTCCGTCCTCCACGGTGTTACTTAACTAAATACTACCTAACTTAAGAATTACTACGACTACGAGCTTTCTAACGATTACATATACTTGAGGTGACCGACTCTTTAATATCGGGAATTTCTAATTCCTAACAATCTCCCCCTAAGGGAGGTCACCTCAATCATGTACCAAAATTACATTGAATACAACTAGATATTACATTAAAAATTGTTCTTGCATTCTTGATGTAGTCCTTTGCTTCTAAGCTCGTAGTCATTGATTCTTCACATAGCATGTTTGGATACTCCAAGTGGAGGTCTTTTACTGATCCACGTGATAATGATTTTGAGCCATCTTTTGAGATCATCAGCTATCAAAAATCTCTAATACATCCTTTGTTGTGTTGTGACTTTAGGACCGACATGCTCACATTCTGGATCATGATATCTTCTCATCAGAGTAGCGGAAGCATTTGTTGAATCATGATATTGGCAGCAGCGTAGCAGAAGCATGGAGTGAAAATATCAGAGTCATTGATGCACTTATCATGATTTCTTTTGAGATGAATGTGTAGTGTGAGCATGCGGCTAGGGATTGACCGCTTCATTCTGATCAGCTGCAAACGTCGGGTGTACCTGCATACAACAGTTAGCAATAAATCGCGCGAAAGTGTCTTTGATCACTTTCGTTGAATTGAGGTACACGGCCCACGGTTCCCCGTTGATCAGTACAAGTACTGCCTGTGATCAGGTAGGATTCCTAAGAATCTCCTTGACAGGGTTTCGCAGCTGTTCTAGCTGTTCTCAAACCGGAACATCTCAAAGAAGACAACACGGAGTGAGAGAACCAGCGAATTTTAAGTCCACTGATTGATGAGATTTGAAAAACAATCGTGTATTGCTCAATAGAAATTGTTTTTGCAATACAACGAAGGTTTTATTGAAAATCAATTATCAATCATAAAAACACCTTTTGGTTTGAAAAATTAGTACAAGGTCGATATGCTAAAGAAAAGAGTTTTTAAGCACAATGACCGGTTTTTCAAAGGTATCCGTCAATCCATAACCTGAACCAGGATTGATTCAAGAGATTGAATCGCCCCATTGTTTCTGTTCAGTTGTCACATGGTTAATCTATAAAATAGATCTCACATGCCACCTACCAGGAGCTTGTTTGATGTTGGCTCTAGAAGGCTTTCCATCTTCATTGTGAATATGTATACGCATCACTCAGATGTTCTGGCAATACCACAAGGATAATGCGTAGGACTCAAGATATAATCTCTCTTTCCACATTGTGTGAAACAGAGAGTCTTCATTGAAAGTGTCCTAATGAGATTTATTGATGATCTCGTGGCTCTAGACTCAATTTGTGCATATTTGGATCCTGTGCCGGAGACTAGGGAGAGGGTCTCCTTCTTCAATATCAACCATCTCTAAGAGAAAGTCGATAGATAATGTCGGTTCCCCGTGAGAATGAAACAAGTCCTTTTAAGAGGAACTTGAGTGGTTTGGAAAGCATATGAATTGAACCCGGTTTCTGCCCTAAGGTTGAATAAATGGAGGGCTATTTGTTTTCACCCTTTTCTCATTCAATTCTTTTTAATTCTTCAACCCCTTCAGTGCTTACCGAGACTTCATAGCTAGAACCTTGTTGGGTTTATTCCAGTACTAGCTCAGTCTTAGTCCGCACTCTTCCCATATCTCATTTTTCTCCTTTTATCATCATACCTAAGGACTTCTACACTAACTAGTGGATTGTCCCTGGGTAGATCCCTCCGGTTCTGGCGGATCATGGGAACACATACCTAACCTTATCATCCTTATATCACCGTACATAAAGTAGAGTTGGTCGGTCTATTTGGTATTGTTCATCTGCCATTGGAACCAATTGAAAACCATTTGAAAGTCAATTCAGGTACTTATGATATATTATCAAAGCATTTTGTACCTGAATTGTTTTTGATATTTTTAGAACGAGAACTTCCCCTCAACATGTGCATCAAGTATTTGAAAATGTTTTGCACATGGAGGCAAGAGAAAGAATTAACTTCTTTGATTACCATTTTCTAAAAGATATCAACATCACTTCCCACATCAAGTCAAGTAGATAGAGTATTTCCGGGAAGGATGAGGTTTCCATAAATTTGCTCCCCCTCAATATGTGCCTCGAGGTTTGAAAATGGTTTTGCACATACTAGAGGGAACTTGCACATTGAGATAAGTTGATCACATTTCGAATCATAGGTTTAAGATAGATGCTCCCCCTCAACATGTGCATGGAAAATTTGAAATCGTTTGTCACATGTGGGCAGGATAGCATGTACATCCTTATAAAACCATTTACCGAATTATCAATTTAAATCCAATTTAAATCACACATTCTCCCCTGATCACAATTATCAAATCATTTGATATTTGTGATCTCTTATAGATTTAAATTGATTTTGAAGGCTTTTAAGGGGAATTGTGACTTGATTATGAAAAGCGTTTGAACTGATAAGGATCGGATTTTCAGACTTTAAACTCCATTGATAAAACATGCATGTAAATATTTTGAAAACAATTTAATGCCAAATAACTTTTTAATTTAATTGAAATCATTCTCCCCCTCAATCAATGACATAGGTTGTTGATTGAGAGATAAAGATTTTGACATATAAGTCCTGATGATTATCAAAAATAGAGATCGAGTTATTTTTCAAAGCATTTAGTTTTCAGTAGATAAATGTTTATAGAATCAGAGCATGGAATTTTGAAAACATGATAAAACATGGCTCTGTTCTTTCTTTTAAAACCGGGTTATTGCCTGAAAATGACAATAAACCATTTTTTCACTTTCTCTCAATTTTTTTTTTTTTTTTTTTTTTTTTTTTTTTTATATATAAAAATTCGAACAACATCTAAAGACCCGTGTCATTCTTTGAATGACAACATCAAGACCGTAGATATTATCGAATCGAGAGAAACATGACAAAATGACAATATTTTTTGAAGATTTTTCGAATTTTTCAAGTTTTTATGGATTTTGAAAGTTTTATAATTTTCTATTTGATTTTTGAGAGTTTTATAATTTTGTATTTTGTTTTTCGAATAAATATTTACAACAGATAGATGAAGATAGACCTTTACTCCTCGTCTTCCTCCTGAAGACGTTTGAGAGTTTCTGGTTGAAGGCTTTTCAAACCAAGACGTGGAAGAATAAACTCAAAACGTTCTCTTGGAAGAGCTTTGGTGAAGATGTCTGCTAACTGATATTCAGACCTCACAAAATATAGTTCCACCACACCTTTTTCCACTTGTTCCCTGATGAAATGATGTCGAATGTCGATATGCTTTGCTCTTGAGTGTTGAACGTTGTTGCATGAGAGAGCAATAGCACTTTTATTATCACAGTACAGAGGGATTTTGTTGAATTCAAAGCCATAGTCAGATAATTGAGATCTCATCCATAAGATTTGAGCACAACAAGATGACATGGCTATGTATTCAGCCTCTGTAGAGGAAATAGAAGTACTCATTTGCTTCTTTGAAGACCAGCTCACAAGCTTATCACCAAAAAACTGAGCACCTCCTGATGTACTTCGACGTGTATCTTGACAACCTGCATGATCAGCATCTGCATAGGCCGTTAGTGACATACCGGTGTCCTTCGGGTACCAAAGACCCATATTGATGGTTCCTTGGAGATACCGAAAGACCCGTTTAACTGCTTCAAGGTGCTTTTTAGTAGGCTTAGCCTGGTATCTAGCACACATGCAAACAGCGAACAAGATGTCTGGTCTACTAGCAGTGAGATACATCAGGGATCCAATCATACTCTGATATTTCTTTTGGTCAATCATGATCCCTGAGAGGTCCTCATCTAGTTTGGTTCGGTCAATCATGGGGGTGTCAACAGGGTCACATGAATCAAATCCAAATTTCTTTAAAATCTCTGTTGCATATTTAGATTGATTTATGAAAATGCCTCCGGGACTTTGTGAAATTTGTAATCCCAAGAAAAATGACATTTGTCCCATCATTGACATTTGAAACTTTGAACTCATTTCATTTGAAAAACGATCACATTCCATTGGGTCTGTCGAGGCAAAAATAATATCATCAACATAAATTTGAATATGAATTAAATGTTTGCCTGACTTCCTGGTGAACAATGTAGGATCAACTGCTCCTTTGATGAATCCGGTTGATAGAAGAAACTTTGATAGTGTATCATACCATGCCCTTGGAGCTTGCTTTAAACCGTAAAGAGCCTTCTTCAAACGATAAACGTGCGTAGGATGCTCTTGATTCACAAATCCTTCAGGTTGGCTGACGTAGATGACTTCTTTAAGATCTCCGTTCAGAAATGCCATCTTTACATCCATCTGATATACTATCATGTTCATACTAGCAGCATTAGCCAGAAAGATTCTGATTGCCTCGATTCGAGCAACTGGAGCAAAAGATTCTTCAAAGTCTATACCCTCTTCTTGACGATATCCTTTAGCAGCTAATCGAGCCTTGTTCTTCAACACATCACCATGCTCATCAAGTTTTACTTTGAACATCCATTTGAGAGCTATAATCATAGCACAATCTGGAGCAGGTACTAACTCCCATACATCAAGACGATCAAACTCATGAATTTCATCTTGCATGGCATTGAACCAGCTATCTTCATTCATGGCAGTTTTAACATCTTTTGGTTCGATCTTAGATAGTACGGAGTTGAAGAAGCACCATAAGGCATCGGTTGCGAGTTGTTTCCGGGTTGATACAGGACAAGAGGGATTTCCAATGATGTTGTCTAAGGGGTGATCGTGAGTCCATTTTCTGAGGTGTTCATGTGGCAGTTGTTGAGGAACTTAGGTAGCTGAGTCGATGTCTCCTGAAGAAGTTGGCTCTGATGATGATTCAGGAGTAGCAAATATGTTTTCAAATGGAGCATCTTCAGGAGTCGCAAAGGGATTAACTTCATCATTGATGCCAGAAACATTTCCATGATGTACATTTGAAGAATGATGATTTGTTGATGAGACTGAAGGATCAGCAGCAGGTGCTTCTTGACTTAAAGATATTGATACTGAGGGATTGACTTCATTCACAGGAATATAAGCATCGTCTGTTGTAGGGATCAGCACCTCATTAGTAATTGAATCATACAGTTCATCAAACATAGGATCAAACAATTTCTTTACATCATCTTCAGATGGAGGTACATATGGAGTTTCTTGAGAGGAGTTTGGAACAAGAGATGAACCAATGGGACTGTTTTGAAGTGCGGGTCCTGAGCTGGAGTGTCCAGGAGCCATTTGACCGGTCAGCTCATCAAACGTAACGTGAATTGTTTCCATGATATTTCGGGTTCTTTTGTTGTAGATTCGGTATCCTTTTTTGTTTGGTGCATATCCAACAAATACTCCAATGTCAGCTTTAGCCCTAAGTTTGCCCAAGTCTTGACCCTCATTAGTTGGATAGCACAAGGCACCGAACACACGAAGGAAAGATAGATTAGGTTTTCTGTTGTGGACAAGTTCATATGGAGTTTTTCCATGAATAGTGTGAATTAGGGAACGATTTTGTGTGTAGCATGCAGTGGCAATTGCTTCAGCCCAGAGAAACATTGGAACCTTTGAGTAGATCAGCATTGTTCTAGCGGCTTCAACAAGAGTACGATTTCGTCTTTCAACTACACCGTTCTGTTGAGGGGTTCGTGGAACACTTCTTTGATGGCTGATTCCAATGCTTTCATAGAATTCACTAACTTGTTTGTTGACAAACTCAGTTCCATTGTCTGTTCTGATAATTCTGACCGTTTTGTTTAGTCGAACCTGCAGCTGTTTGATGAGTTTGATGATGATATCAGGAGTTTCATCCTTTGTCCTTAAGAACTTGACCCAGGTGAATCTAGAGTAATCATCAACCACAACTAACACATATTTCTTCCCAAAGATATTCTGCACCCTCATTGGTCCACATAAATCCATATGAATCATATGAAGAACTTCTGTGACAGAGTTAGTAGGTTTGGGTTTATGGGCATACTTCTTGCTTTTTCCCAATTGACATGCTGAACAAAGATGATCCTTTTCATACTTTAGTCTAGGTAAACCTACAACTAAGTCCTTTCTCGAAAGATCGTTGATGGTGCCGAAGTTCAAGTGATTGAGACGACGATGCCATAACCATGACTTTGTTTTTGAAGCCTTTGATAGCAAGCAGATTGGAGAAGCCCTCATCATGTCATCGATAGAGATGGTGTAAATATTTGACCCACGAGTTCCTTTTAACAGTTCCTTACCATTAAGATCTCTAACAAAGCAGGTATGTTTTCTAAAGGCAACTTCTAGATCAGAATCACAGAATTGACCAACAGAGAACAGATTATGGCCCAAACCTTCTACATAGTAAACTCTAGAGATGACACTATCACCAACAACATAATCTCCATAACCCATAATAGCACCGAAATGATCATTACCAAATCTAACAGTCCCGATGAATTTGCTCACGAAGTTCATGAGCCGCGACCGGTCTCCAGTCATATGCTTGGAACAGCCTGAGTCCAGGTACCACAGAACGATTTGAACGATCTGCAGTTGAACACAGACAAGAATGGATAACTGGATAATTGGGATCCCCATGCAAGAATGGGTTCCATTTGGTTAGTAACAATGTTTGGAACACCCACATCAGAAATAGAAGCATTCATATCAGAAAGTGAGGCACTGGAATCGTTGTAAATAGATGCAGTACTAGTGTCAGTATTAGCCCTGTTCACAGTGTGATCACTTCTTAAGGGAATAGTTCTACCAGTAGGCATCCATTTTCTAGTGGGCATTATCTGATTAGTCTTAAGACCAACAAGTGTCCAATAAAAGCCTATTTTACTGAATGTTCTTCCTGTGGGTTTCCACTGTTTTCTAACTTTCTTTCGTTTTTGCCTTTTAGCCTTCTTAGCATGAATTTTAGCATTAACAATATTAACTGGACAATTAACATCATTAGGCAGAACATTAACACCACATTCATGATTAGAGACAGAATTCAAGCAGACATCAGTACATGGTTTGCAAATAGTATCGGAATTCGAATTAATTACAGTACGCCTATGGCTAATACTAGAATCAACACGATTCATTTTATTCAATTCAAGCTTAAAGTTCCTAGATTGTTCTTCTACTCTCTTCCAGTGCACATTCTTAGCTTGAGAGGTCCTATCATTCCTTGTATTGTCTTGAGACTTTGACCTTCTCCCTTTAATGTCACTGATTACTCCTGTAGAGGGAATGGGAACATTAGTTTGTTTTACTACTCTTTGCACCACCTGTTTAGATGTGCTGGGATCTGAACTACATGCAGGTGCACTAAGGTTCACTTTCTTAAAACTAGAGGTACTGAGATTAGTACTCCTAGAAGGCATCTTTGAGTTCTCTCTCTTAGCATTGACAGAACTAGAATCTGAACTACACAAGGGTACACTACGGTTCACATTCAAAACATTGGGAATCGAGTGCATATCATATTTGGCATTAGGCATCGAGCATGGAATCAAAGGGTTAACTCTCTCACCTAATGTCTTTGGGCATATTGTGATCAAGCATTCTAAGATTTCTTGAGATCGTTTGGCATATAAGCATGCATGTCCAATTGCATTATCATGAGGTTTCTCTAGCTTATCCTCTTCAACAATCTCACGCAGACATTCTAGGCAATCCTTAAGGGATGAGAAGTATGTTTGAATGGCAAGTTTGTTGTTCCTTAGATGAGGAGGGACATATGTCACAGATAAAGCATATTTATTACAAGAGTGAACCTTTGATACAACATTCTCCCCATTGGTCATTGGCATTTTCCCTTTTACCTGACCCTTCAGATTCTCAATTTCCTTTTGCAATGAAGCTATTTGTTCGTTGTTTTTGTTACGAGTGACTTTAATTGATTCAAATAACTCATTGAAATGACGTTTAACCTTTTCATTTTCTTCTAGAAAACTTTCGTTTTCCTTTTGTAAAGCATTTACTAGGTTTTGAAGATGAAACGTTTGAGAATTCTGAGAATCTAAAGGAGGAGGCATTTGGGAGCCTGTCATATTGTTCGTTTGACCCTTTAATTGAGAGATTTGGGCTTTCAACTTTCTGATCGTGTTACACTGAGCTTGAATCTGTTCATCTCGTTTGTTAATTTGAAAAACTGCATCAAACTCTGGAGCATCTGAAGATGTCTTGATATTTGAAGTTTTGACATTTTCTTTGAGATGTTGATATTTTAGTTGTAGATTAAAATACTCAACTTCTAGTTTAGAAAAATGTTTAACCAAATTGTCGTGATCATCCAGTTCAATTTTCTCATTTAGTTTAGAATTAGTTTTTTCAAGCTCAATGACACGATCATGGGAGACTTTCAGGGCCACAGATAGTTCATAAAATTTGGAAGCATTAATAGAGCAATTTGAAGCAGTGAAAAATACATCTTGAGCAACACATTCAGTAATAAGATTCTCATTTAATGTATGCAGGTTCTTTCTCTCAATCTCATTATATTTCAGTGCACGATCATAGTCACTAACTTCAACAACCATTGCATCAAATTCCTTTTCCATTCCCTTAATATCAGTTTCTATCCCCTTTTTAAGACTCTCAAAGTGATCTTTTAGAAGTTTAAAGAAGGGCATGACCTCAGTTAAATAACATTCTTTCATTTGTTCGAAACCCCTTTCTCCTTCAGTTATACCTGTGGGTGTGATCCTTTTCTTGCAAGTTTTCTCAAAATCAACAAATAGTTGAAATATAACGTATTGGCTAATTAATGTCTTGCTTTTAGTGGCAATTGTTCTAGGTACAAGATGCATTGGTGTATTAGGAGGATACACAGTCGCTCTAGGCATTTTCCTAAGGGGAGGGTTTCTTTCAACAATATTTTCCGCTTTCTGCTTATCTAAATCTTTTTTCCAGAAGACTTGTTCGGGAGTCAACAAAGTCTGAGGCTTAAACTTGTTCAAGGAAATCCAGTTTTCCTTCTTGTAATCATGAGGAGTGATAATTATGTTTTTCTCTTTGCATTTGGGATCATTTTGTTTCTTATTCATCTTTTCCCTAGTGATTTCATTTGATTTCTTATCTTCCTCAGTGCACTCAACGCAACTAGGTTTCTGCCTAGGCTTAAGGATTTCATTACCATCATAAAGCACCTTATGAGCATTTCTAGCCTTTTTAATTACCTCTGGATTTGGTTCCTCAACAAGGGGAATGCTATGCTTATCGCTTAAGACTCGATGTTTAGTGACCATGTGAGCAGTCTGAATGGTGTTTCCTTGTATGTACAACTTGTTTTCAAGTTTGTTTTTCAAAGTTTTCAGATTAGAAAAATCTCTCAAGAGTTTTGATTCCTTTGCATTAAATTCTTGCTTAAGCATTTTCACATTTTCTTGAAGTTCTTGTTTTTGCTTAGCTGTTTTAGAAAGTTTTTCTTGCAAGGAATGTAATTCTTGTTTCAATACTTCTTCTCTAAACTTACTTTTTCTAATTACTGTACTCACTTGGTCATCCATTTCCTGCTCACGAGTGGTCAACTCAAAATTTGCACATTGTTCATAAATAGCAACACGTTCCTTATAGGCATTTAGTTCAGAAATTACGGAATCATCAGGAGCACATGCAGTGTATTCATCAAAGACATAGTCATTGTTGACTGCAGAAGATGCATCACTTGGTACAACTTCACTTTCACTTTGTTTCACGTATTGATCGTATGGGACAATATTGTTATTACCCATATTTTCAACATTTGATTCAATAGTTTCAGTTGATTGTACTTTGTCATGCATCTGTTGCACATCAGCATCATCGTATAGTTTTAATACCTCTGAGATGAGTTTGTCCTTGGATGTGCCAGCTTGTGGTGAAGAAGAGACCTTGGGAGAAACCATTGGAGAAATGCTAGCCATGAAAATTGTGTGTGCAGTAGGTCCATCATCTACATCAGAGTCGTATGCATCACAGTCAGCGACTTGAAAGGCATTCTGATGATTGTGACCTATCTCCTGAATAGGCTGCTCATCCACATCTGCATCATAGGTCTTGGCATTGCCCTCAGCAAGAAACAACAATTCCTCTTCATCCAAAGCAGCACCATTGTCCTGAGCTTGTGCCAGCAGCATCTTATCTCTGAAGTAATCAGCATTCTGTGGACGCTTTGGAGATGTGCAGTTCCTTGCAATGTGTCCTTCACCACCACAGTTATAACATTTGATTGGCTTAGCTTGACCTTGGTTACCATTTCTTCCTCGATTCTGGTTGCCAACATAACCTCTCCCAGCTCCACCTCTTCCCTGATCATACTGTCTTTCCTGAACTGGTTGCACCACGATCCTTCCATCTTTAACAGTGGCTTGATTGTGTGGGTTAGATGCAGTTCTGAGGTTGTTGTTGGTTTGTGGGAGATTATTCATGTTTTGACTAATGAGAAGAGCTAGTTGATTGATGAAGTTACCCACGTGAGCATCAGCATCAGCTTGTTTGAACATAGGATCAGGAATGAGTTTGTGATTACCATTAACCAAGGGTATGACTTGTGATGCTTTGGTTGTGATTCCGATGTTAGAGTAGAAAGCTGTTGAGTCATTAGCCGAGCTTGTCTCTCCCTGGTTGGTTTTGAACTGATTGAGAATCAATTTTTCAAACATAGCATGTCTCTCATTCTGAAGGAGGAAGGCATAGAGTTGCTCATAGTTTGTATTCTTCAATCCTTTAGTGAGCTTCACAGCGGTGACAAACTTGTGCCATTCGGGATTCATGTTGTTCACAAATTTTGAGTTCAGCTGAATGTTAGGCATAGTCATTCTGATGTTCCTCATGTCATTCACTAACTTATGAAATCTCACATAGTACTCATAGACATTCTCATCTGGTTTCATCTTGAAGTGCTCAAATTCGTCATAGAGTTGGGATTCTCTGTCTTCCATGGTTAATTCTGAACCTGAGAGAAGCATCTTTACATTATCCCAAACTGCCTTTGCATGGGTGTTATGATTGATCAGCTTGTAGATGTCTTTAGGAAGACCTTGAAGAACAATGTTTGAAGCCCTGATATCTGCATCGAATCTCTTTTTCTCCTTATCATCAAGCTCATCATACATCTTAGGTCTGTCCATTCCGTAAACAGGAGTACCATCTTCATTAGTATCTAGTATGTCTCTAGTCGTCTCAACTCGATATGGTCCTTCATCAATGGATTTGAGAATGTTGACACCATTTTCCTTTCCAAGGCAATACAATCTGATTCGTTGAGCCCAAGAATCGTAGTCAGTTCTGTCAAGCATGGGTGGACGAGTATCTGAGCCAGCTGCTTGAACATCCTCGGCGACAGTGGAGATGACAGTAGGAACGTTGGTAGACATGTTAACAGATTATACGGGATTTTATAACTCTATGATTAAACCGGGAAATAGATTCTTTCACGGGATTTTACTAAATCAAGAGAAAACCGTAAACAATCACTCAAGTCGCTAGAAGATAATGCACTAAGTCGCTAGAAGATAATGCACTAAGTCGCTAGAAGATAATGCACTAAGTCGCTAGAAGATAATGCACTAAGTCGCTAACACTTAATTCGCTAGACAGCTAAGTCGCTAGAGTCCCAAGTCGCTAGACAAAAAGCAAGTCGCTAAGTAGTAACTCGCTAACCCTCAAGTCGCTAGCAAAATTTTGGCAGCAATTCGCTACACAAGTCGCTAGAGATACAAGTCGCTAAAGAGCAACTCGCTACAGACCAAGTCGCTACCACCAAGTCGCTACTCGTAGTGGAGAGTCCACTACTTGTACTTTAACTCGCTAGATCTAACTCGCTAGGTCTAAAACTGTAACTCGCTACAATTTTGTAAAGCAAGTCGCTATGAAGAAAATAGTCCGTGAGCTAAGTCGCTAGCTTGAAAAACCATATAAACATCACTTTTCAATCCAAAAACAACCCAACCAAGATGATTCAAGCTTACCAAATGAAAACCTAAACACTTGTGATGATTCTAAACATAAAAGTACTAACAAAATTCAAACTTTAACACAAGAAATCAACCAAATGATGCAAAAACCACTAAACTTTTTCAAACTCAAAAACCACCTAAAAACCACTAGAAATCCAAAGATGTGCAAGATATGATCCAACCATGGCTCTTGATACCAATTGTAAGATATAACTTTTCACATACACATCAAACCATAACACAAAGTAGCATATAGATGGAATTCTAGAGAGAGAAAGTTAGAGGTTTAGGGAACTTAGTGAGAGAAAGTGAAAGATATTATTATGAGCTCCAACTCTCTACCTTGGGAGGTAGAGAGTATTTATAGTCTTACATAAATCGCCACACATCGCGCTGTGGATCAGGAATACAGTGGGTAAAGACCCGTCCGTCCTCCACGGTGTTACTTAACTAAATACTACCTAACTTAAGAATTACTACGACTACGAGCTTTCTAACGATTACATATACTTGAGGTGACCGACTCTTTAATACCGGGAATTTCTAATTCCTAACAGTTTGTCTGCTGCAACGCAGCCCCAACTAGGGGCATTTGTTGCTGAAACGCAGCCCCAACAGGGGGCGTTTAATTGCTGCTGATTTCAGCCCCAAAAGGGCGCGATTGATGCTAATTTTCTGCACATATAGGGCACGTTTTGCTGCTGAATTTCTACACCAAAAAGGGTGCATTTGCTGCACCAAAGAGGGTGCGTTGTCTGCTGATTTTCAGCTTCTAAATGGGTGCGTTGTTCGCTAATTTTCTACACCAATTGGTGGTGTTTGTTTTGCTTCAGTGCAGCCCCAACTAGGGGCATTTGGTTTCACATTTTACAGCCCAAGAGAGGCTGTTTAGGTTGCTTATTTTCTGCAATCAAGGGGGGTGTTTGGAATTGCTTATTTTGAAATATGTAATCTGTCCAGATTTCATCTCGTATGAACAGTAGCCATAAAATATTTTTGACAACGTATAATCTTAAAAATATGTTAGTATACTTAATTACCTTTCCGGGGATATAAAGAACGTAAAAATCGGACTTAAGACGAGAAAGATGTGACTAAATGAAGTATAACGAAACTTATATATTTTGACAACATTTATAAAAATAAATGCAATCTGTCCAGGTTTTGAAATAGAATTTTGACCACTTTCGGGTCCGATTTGGCCAAAACTTATTGAATAAAACTTGTCCGAAATGATATTTTACCTAAAGTAGTGACTTTTCTTTTGTCCCGAAAATGCTTATTTTTGTTATTACATTGACTGGTGTGTATATATATAGACCTAGCATTACTTGCATAACATATATTCTTGTTTAAAATTCAGTTACCAAAGCGAAAGTCATATCATCTGTTGGTGTCCATTTGACACAGTAATTGCAACTAAGCTAGACAAATTTAAAGTGGTTCTAACTAGGACAAGGATGCGTTTGGGTTGTTTCAGTAGCAGGGTAAGTTCAAAAATAAAAATACAAATAAGAGTATTCTTATTTGATAAGCTATTAATCTAACTAGTAATAATATTTAAGATTATTACACATCGGACTAACGTAATTTATTTATTTTGACATCGTAATTATTAGTTAAGTTTCTGCTTAATATTTTGGACAACGAATTCGGTACGGGATATACTCATTTGGACTAAACATATTGGATAATTGGACAAACTTATTAGACTTGACTGGGACTAATAAACTCATATTGATATCTATTGGACAAAACATTGAAATTATATATTATTAGACTAAACATATTGGACATTGGATTATATTTTGAACTTTTATCGGACTACATTGGACATATATCAGACTTATACCGAATATAACGAATTAGGACTCGAACTTTAAACATTAGACAATACCGAATATAACGAATTAGGACTCGAACTTTAGACATTAGACTCGTGACGGACTTAGATATCAGACTTATACCAGACTAAAAGCATTGGACTTGTTGAACTTGTATTGATTTGTAGAAATTGATTTTTGTTTAAAGTTTATCGACTTGGTATCGTTCTATAAACGAACGGGTCATGAAAGGAATTTATAAAATTCCAATACTTTTGCGACTCGTTTTCTTGAGACATCTTGTCTATTCTTTTACTTTATAATATATATTATACTTTGGCGTGCGTTTGTCTTGAGTCTATGATTTTATACTACCACACGAGTGATGATACTAAATTTTCTTACAAACATTGAAACGAATCTTCCACGAAAACTAAAACGTTTTATCCTTTGAAAATCATGCGAATCGATTACTTTCTGTGTGTCATGTTTTGACACAAGCTCATATCTATTAGGTCATGCCGATTCCTTATTGTCATGCTTTATTTGACACCGTTGCATTACTTATGTCACTACATGCTAAGGTGAGTTTTCATAGCCCCGATTTATTCAAGTTTATACATTATTTCAAACCTACGGGGGAGAATACATTGCACATCATTTTTATTACGTTGCCAAGTATATCAAATTCATTACATTGCTTAAGTTACCTCATTGCCAGTTTAATGTCCCCATTTCACGAATCATGAACCGTTAATTCCGAAAGAAGCTAGGGTGAGTGGATAGATCTATTGAGGGTGACTCCTCCATCCGTGTTGGTAGTTCCAACTGGTCAACGGATGCATTTCATTTCTTTATCATTATTGAGTTGTTTGGCAAAACACTGTGTTGGGGCGAACATCATGAACAGTCAGCTTCGGTGTCATGTGCTTATAGCAATTGTAATTTTTTTATGTGACGTATTTGTCATACATGGCCTATACTTGTGGTAGTCGTATAAAACATTTTCATAAACCTATGATTTCTCACCAACATTATTGTTGACCATTTTAGCAATGTATTTTCAGGTTTCTAAGGCATATCATCATGGCATGTGAAGGCGCACGGAAATTATTTTGAAGACGATGCACACATTATCATTCGAAAAACTTTACAACTTTTATGTTGTACTTTTAATTATTATATAAACTTGTGGGACCTCTTTGTAAACTCTGATATTTTAATCGAATGATAATTTATTTCAAAACGTCTCATTTAGAGTCGTTTTCTGTAACTTGTTCTGTGAACTATGAAGTAATACCCCATTGACACAATCTTCCGCTGCGATAATTTTTGGGGGTGTTACACTTAGCTTTAGTCTTAGTGAATGCACTAGGTGGTAATACATTTCTTGGAGGTGAGACTGGAGCTATAGGGACATCAATGTGTTTTTTAGAATCTAAAGAGGGCGGTTTACCAAGCACAGAATTAGAAGCAGTAGTGGGCCTAGAGGTATTCCGAATCTTAGGATTCCTTAAATGAGACAAGATAGCCTTAGCAACACACTTATCATGAGAGTTAGAACGAATACTTTTACGAAAAATAACACAAGAAGCATCAGATTGAATATCAAAAGTACTTAAACGTTCAACATTAGTTACAACACTTTTTCCATTACATTTGCTAGACGCAATATCTAAAGTGGGTGCAACTGGAGTCTTATTGAAAGTCCTACGGTGTTCTTCTACTTCAGCATTCATTATTTGTCTTTTCTTAGGTCGCAACTTCCTATTCTTCCTTGTATTGCTCCTAGGCTGTGAAGTGCGGACGTTTGGAAAAGAGGCAACTATTCCTGTTTTAGTAGAGGGAAACACATTAGTAACTTGTGTTTTGTCAGCAGGTATTCTGGGGACATGATTGCTAAGTGTTACAGGTGCAACTCTTTTAATGATGCTAGGCTGAACTTGTTCATACTTTCCTAACATTTCCCTTAACTTAAAGATAGTGTGCACCAGTTCTTGATTTTCAGAACGAAGATTTCCAGAAAAATTCATGACTTCTTTAGTGTATGCAAGATAATGATCAAGTTTGTTTGATGCTTCATCACGAGTCTGTTTGAGTAAATCAAATATGACACCATATTCATTTTTAACTTTTGCAAGTTCTTGTTCATATTTTGAGATTTGACACTTAAAAGATACGTTTTGATCATCCAGTTGCGCAATTTTAGGATCAGAAGATTTAGCACGCAACTGGGTGATTTTGTTTTGAAAAACAAGTTGTTGATCGTGAATATCTTTTTGACACCAATTAAGACGACGTTTTGCATTAGAAAGCTCGTTTGACAATCATTCATTTTCAACTTTTAAAGACTCGTTCTGAAGCACATTATCAGTATTCACAACAATATCAACTGTATCAACAGAATCAGCAGAGATATGATCAGATGCATATGCAACAGATTGTAATAACACAAGATTATTGATTTCAGCACAGATAACGTTTTCCAAGAGTCGATCAACATCTTTTCTCAATAATTTCTTTTTGCGTTTAGTATTTGAAATTGATGTTTCTGTTTTCTCGAAAACTGTTTTCATGAGACCAAGTTCCTTGTGAAAATCCCTTTCCCAATATAGTGCAAAATTTTTCAAATTTTTGACATGGGGTAAAATTCTTTTTTGAAAAATATCTCTTTGTTCTCGTGCCAATGGCGAGTGAAAATGTTCAACTTTTATTTTAGACTGAAATTCAATCTCACGTTCCAAAAGTTTGATGTCAGATAAGAAAGTGTCAAAATATTTGATAACACGACAACTTTCGGCTTTAGTTTTTACTTCACTAAGTGAAGGTAAGGGACCATTAATTTGTGCACCATTTTGTTGGGGACTGACTTCAGAAACTGGTGTGACAACCAACGGTGTGTTTGAAGTATCTTGTTGTGTGACAAAAGTAACGGCTTTTGAATAGTTAAATGGTTTGTTATAAACGACATTTTCCATTTTAGACCGACTCTCGTCATCTGTATCTAATTCCTCCATGCGATTATATTCCACAACAGTCATAATTGAATCATTAATTCTATGCTCTGCACTGTAAACTTCAGGATTTGGTTTGAATGCTCTGTTTGAAAACTTCAGTTTGTAATCAGCAAGATTCGGACCGTATCCATTTGGATTTGGTTTAAAAGTAAACTTTTGAATAGTTGTGATTGACTCACCATGTTTATAAACGACATTTCGAAACTCTTTGATTTTGTGTTGTAAGTCGACAATTTCTTCAAGATAGTTATCTATTTGTTTCGTGGAATGCTGTTTGTACTCAGAGAACTGTTTTTGACAAGTTAACAACTCAGCCTTGGTTTTTTGATGTTCCAAAGTAAGAGTGTTAAGTTGTTGTTTATGTTCATGTTTCAGTTGTTCTATTTGAGACAACAAAGCATCCTTCGATGCGGCTAGATCACGTATCTGTCGCTCTAAAGATTTTTTATTTTGATAAGATTTAGCAAAAGCGACTTCAAAACCTTTTTCCCATTTTTCTTGAGTTTTAAAAACTTCGATTTGTCGAATTAAGCAATCGTTATCCCTAGTTAACAGTGCATTTTGAGCTTTTAATTTTGTGCAAATTTCCAAACGAGAATTTTGGTCTTTAATTAAGGTCAGGAGCTCCGTTTCTCTGTCAGACAAAAGCTCATCTTGTTCAACGTAAGTCTCAACATGATCATTATTTAGATCCTCAAATATAACCACGGAGTCAACTTGATTATCAATATTAACCATAAGGTCATCTTGATCATCAAATATAACTACGGGATCTATTTGATAATCATCAGAATGAGATGTGGAAGACTCATGTTGAACACTCTGATCCTTGTCAGATGGAGAAATTGGCGGAGATATCAGATCATTGATGATAATTGTTTGTTCAGGTACCTGAGACAAGCCATCAGTGTCATACACTGGGCCTGTGTCACTCATGTGCAGAGCTTGCATTTGTGCCATCAACATCACTGCTGCATTATCCTGCAAGTCCTCCATATCATCATCAGAATCTGCATCTGCCATAAAGCTCTGTTCCTTGTTGTTTAGAGTGCCACCAGCTTCATCCTTAAGAGCCAAGAGCAAAGCCTCTTTGAAATAAGCACTGCCTCTTGTCCTCGGCTTAGGACATGCATTAGCCAGATGACCCTTTTCATTGCAGTTATAACAACGAAGACCATTAACCCCATTCTGAGCATTCCCCTGTTCAACCACTTGAGCTCTCTGCTGCTGCAGAGCACCGATGTTATTCCTTCCCATAGCATTGAACCCTTGACCACCTCCCATCTGACGATCATAACCACGATTTTAAACTTCAACGCTTCCATTGTTTACAACAGCCTGATTCCTTGTATTAGATGAAGAACGAATGCGGTTGTTGGATTTGTTTGTATAACGGCCAAATGCTTTAGCAGTCATAACAAATCCTTGTTGCAATTCATCGAAAGCAGCAGAGTCCTCATCAGCTTCACTGTAAAGTGCTTGAACATTGTTGTTGTTGTATGGAACCAATTGGTTTTGTTGAGGTTGTTGCTGTGACTGATCATGTGGTGTAATGGTTGCAGTTGGTTGAGGAGCTGGTTGCTGAGTTGTTTGAGGAGGAAGATGAGTTTGAGCCCACAAAGCAAATTGTTGATTATCAAGAATTGTCTGTGAAGTCGGGAGTCCACGGATAGTCCTTTCTTGGTCAACTTCTTTTTGGTGAGGCTTCAAATAGTCGTACAACAATCCGTATGTAGCATGATGAAGGTTCTTAGCTTGGGGGAGAAAAATGACATACTTCTCCCATTCCGGACCAAGACTACTTAGGAACTTTGTGTTGACAGCAATTCGAGGCATGATGATATTGTGTTTGTCCAAATCATTAATGATGTCTGAAAAGCGATGATGATATGACTCTAATGTCTCTCCTGGTTCAATCATGAAGTGTTCATAAGCCAAGTAAATTTTGGATTCCATGTCTTCCTGATTGAGTGTTGTGCCTTCCATAAGAAGATGAATATGTTCCCACATTGCTTTTGCAGTCTTTTGAGCATCAACACTTCGAAGGATTGGATTTGGTAGTCCTAAAAGGATGTATTGCATTGCAAGTTCATCGGCTTCATAGTGTAGAAGTTGATCACTAGTGAGGTCTGAAACAGTAGCAATGTTGGTGACAGCATCTCTTGGTGGATTAGCATATTGATCTACGGGTGTGACAGTAATAGGCATCTGAAACGGACCTTCCATAATGACCTTCTTTAAGAATTTGCCATGTGGTTTCTTTAGATCACAAAACCTAAAGAACCGAATCACCCATTGATCAATGTTCCCAGGAGTGAGCATTGGAGGTCAATCAAGTGAGCCAGCTTCATGAATTGATTGTTGGCTGCTTAAGGCTTCACACATCTTGCCGAACCATGTCGGTTCCTTCATAGTATTCCTGGATGGATGTTGATTGTAGAATTTTGTGTAAGGTTGTACTTGAAGGCTTGGTGGTGGTTGAACCATTTGTGGTGGTGGAATTGCTCCAAGTTGTGGAGTATGTTATTGATTAAATTGTTTTTGATAAATTGCTTGTTGATGATTAAATTGTTGATGTTGTGGACTTAGTTGTTGTTGTTGATGATGATGATAAGTGTAGGGAAAATAGTTAGAGTATGGGGGTTGTGACATGTTGAAAAACTTGTGTTGTTAAATGGATCTTTGTAGTCGAATGAACCTTTGTTGATGAAGTATCCTTAGGCGTAGAAATCACAATAAAGCCAAGTAGCACTTATGCTTAAAAACACCAAAGTTACGCGTAACAGCAAAAGTTACGCGTAGGTTTAGCTTACGCGTAAGTAAGGAGAAAAGCACTAAAGTTATGCGTAAACAGTAAGTTAGGCGTAGGATTAACTTATGTGTAAGACAAAGCTTAGGCCTAAGATAAATCTTATGCGTAAAAGGTCTACGCGTAAGCTTATGCTTATGCGTAATTTTAGGGTTTTTGCCCAAGTGATCTTTTACACTATCACAGTGTAAAGGATATCCAAAGTCGACGTATTTTCAGGCTTACCAAAGCAAGAAAACAAGGAGTAAACCACGAAAACTGAAGATCAAACCAAGGAGTAAGTTACGCGTAGTTTTAGGGTTTTGCTACGCGTAGAACTACTCGTAAGATGACTTTTGCCCAAAGATGTTTCTAAACCAGATTTTTGTGATGAAATAGCCTCAATATCACCAAAATAACACAAAAGTTTGAAACTTGATGATCCAAAGCGTCTAAAACAGTTACACGTAGAACATGTACCACTAAAAAAATAAGCTCAAAAACAATGATCCACATGTAAAGGTTGAAACTTTTTGCCAAAAACAGTTATTTTAACACCTTAGAACGTTGAAAGTACAAGAATCTTGGATTAAAAAGTGTAAAAAATGTATTTTTAAGCGAACCAAAGTTTTAACCACGTTTACGCGTAAGACCAAAAACAAAAGCTTCAAAAACAAAAGTGTTCACCCAACTATTTGGCGATTGATACCACTTTTAGGTCACTAAGTTTACAACACAAGCACAATAGAAAGAGAAAGAGAAGAGATCGGATGAACAAACCATACAAACACTACGCGTATGAATAAAGAAGAGTTATGCGTGAGTAATGAAAGAGTGAAATTGAACAACCAACCTTCTAAGGAAGGTTTACATGTATTTATATAGGGGAAGGAACTAGGGCAACATCCAAGTTCCCTTCCTTTCCTATATGGGCTTGGGCCTAGGCTTATGGGCCTTCTACATAAGCCTAAGGCTAATTACTAACATAAAGGACATATTAAGCTAACTATTACATATGAATTACTAACACTTTCATTAAGGTTTAGGAGTGATTCCAACATTTCCGCATCTTGAAGCTTGAATTTTGGATGGACAGTGGGCGATGATGACTTGGTTGTAGGCTTAGACTATTTGTTTGTTATTTTATTTTACATCATTTATGTGCATTCCATGTCTTATCCTACCATTTAATCATGAATCATGTTTAGGTGAAGAAGCAAGCAATCATTAGTGTCTTGGCCATTGATTTGGTCATGTATCATTGGTCTTTTCCCCTTCACTGTGGCACGTTAGTCACGACAAATCACCCTATCTGATATATGTTCACCCTATATTTCCTTCAAGGATTGTCTTGACCTTAGCTCCAGTGGTGGAGATTTATGTAACTGCCCAGCCTATGATAAAATACATGCTATGGCTATGCAATGAGTGATCACCCCAAAATTGACACTTAGATGAGGAAGAGTATGAGTGTTTTGTTCCCCATTTCATGAGGTATTCAGCTTTGATAAATTCTAGCATAGGAAGTTTTTAATCACATATCTTCCAAGTAATTGGGGAGATATCTTTTAAGAATGATTCTAGTAAGGTATACATGAGGGCAAGTAGAGTTAAAGTGGGGGGATATTTGATAACATCAAATAATCCTGATATTTTAGTGTCAATTTCCCTCTAATATGCTCATCATTTGTATTGTTTTACATGGATACATGATCTTATTTCTTAATGTTTCATTTCAGGGCATAAACGAGCATAGGAACAAAGAGACGCATATTTGGAAGGAAACTAACAAAGTTATACAAGATTATGTTGTCCAAGAGTAAGTTACGGCGTAGGCTCCACTCTCAATTTACGACGTAACAATGATTAATACATGAAGACCAAAGTCAACGCAGTACAAGGTTACGACGTAACGCAATCGATTTGGTTACACCTTATATTTCCAATGACTTAGAAGAATTCAGTGGTCATGAAGGTTATGCCGTAACTCACTTCCAAGGTTATGGCGTAGAAGTGATGATTTTAACTACAAGCACTTTACGGTCGTAACCCATTCTCTAGGTTACGCCGTAAGCTATTTATTGAAGATAAGATCGTCTGAGATACGCTAGTTACGGCGTAACTTCTTACTTAAGGTTATGCCGTAACTTAGACGAGGCTATAAATACAAGCCCTAAATATGCATTTTCATATAGCTTCTCAACACCAAAATACCAAGAGACGTTTAGTGCTTCAAGGAAGACGATTTCTAGCAGCATTATACCATCTTCCAAGGGAGAATTTGCATCATTATTAATAAGTTTTTAGTTATTTCGTATCGAATATTTATAATTCATTCAATGTCTTCAATTATGATCATTTATATTGAATTTACCTCATTATTTAATATGAGCGGCTCAACACTTCGTGTGTTAGCCTAGTTATGAAATTTGATGAGTGTCTAAATACTCATCATTTTTGTACAATCTAAACTGCAAAATCATCTGAAAATGCTCAGAAACACATCAAAATGATCAAAATATCACAAATCAGTGTTTTATGTGTTTTAAATGTAAAAATATCAAAATCAGATGAAAAATGTATCAAGTTTGCAAAATTGGCAGTTTTAGTCCCCCAAGTTTTAAAAGTTGTCAAATCTAGTCCCTGGAAATTCAAAAATGTGGAAATTTATCATTCAAGGTCCCTGAAGTATTCTAAGTTGTTTAAAATGATCCTTGAATGATTCTTTGGTCAATTGGCAAGAAAGGTCCTCAAACTTTGGAAATTTACAAATTTAGTCCTTGGACCTTTGAAAATGGATTTTATGCAAAAAGGGTTCTTGTTTTATCAATATTGGTCATAATTGGTCCTTGTGAGAAGTTTGGAAAAGTTGCATGATCAGTCCTTGAAGTTTAGTGGAATTGCACTTTTGGTCCTTGTTTACTAAACTAAACCAAACGGATCCTATTTTAATATTAAGCCCAATCCAAAAGCAAGCCCAAACCCATCTGCCTTTGACCCTTGAGCCTTGACCCCCAGTCCAAATGTAATTCTGACCCCAGCCACAACCATTTTGGACCCTTTGTTATTAATAGCTTCAGTCAACAGAAGTCAAACCCAAGAAAACCGCGCAAAACCCACTGTTACTGTAGCACTATCTCTTCCATGCCTGAAACTCCAAAACCAGAGTGGTTTTCACTCCAATTTCAACCCCCCTCCCATTCCATGTCCCCTCCAACTCCTCTACACTCCAAATTCTTTAATTATCTCAACCAAACCTCATTAAAGCTAAAAACCTGCTTTGAAGAATTTTTTGCGCCAAAACTTACATGTGGACGGTTCTGATTATTTGGAGTGATCCAAGGGCTTAGGTTTGGTGGGAAAGAGTCAGAGGTCAAAAAGGATTGCTAAAAGTCTATAAAGGAAGGAGATGATGCATTGTATCAACGACAACTAGAGTATTTTACATTTCCTTATGTCATTTTAGTTTACTTTTCAAAATCCAGTGTATGTTTTAGTTTTTAAACTCTGTATTTTAAGTTTTCATGCTATAATAAAGCTTCTGTGAATCATCAATTTCAATTACAAGTTCCATTACAGTTTATGCAAAATCTCATATTTATGCAAAATTTCATTAATGGTCAAATGTTGTTAAGCAAGTGTTAGTATGGACTCTTAAGCTCATGTAAGCTCCTAGAAAGCTTAAGCAAGCTTTTAGACACTCTAAAATTCAGTTTAGCTTCAAAAACAGAAAATTCACCAAAAATCCAAATAATTAGTGAAAAAATAAAAAAGGGTTCTATGGAAGTGTTCACAGCTGGAGCAGGGTATATAGTGGATGGCCTTGGGTTAGTAGCTTATTGGTAAGCTTATAGGGGTGCTCATTGATCTTGATTCTCAGTTTTAAGCATTGGAAGCATTTGTAAGCTCTTTGATAAATTTGGCATTTTACTGTTGTAGTGGTTGATTAGCTTATCTTTTTGTTTCTTTGTATTCACTAGTCATAATTTAGTGTATCTAGGTTTTAAAATCAGTAGTTTGTTAATTTAAATTTGTGTTTTGAGAAAATATCATTTGGGCAGTCAAAATAGTTTAAGTCTAATTTCTGAGTTTTAAGTTATTATTACTGTGGATTCAAGCTTGTTTAGTCTTAATTAATGATTATATAAGGTCTGAAATTAAGCTCATGTTTTAAATTTAAGAGTTGCTTTGTAAAAACTTCATCACAGTCAACATAAAGGTGTGTTTGGTTTATGGTGTTCAAAGGTGCTCTAGTCTTTAGTTTTGTTGGAATTCTGTCTAACTAAGTCTAAATACTTGATATCAGTCATAAAAGTGAGTTCTTATAAGCAAAAAGTCAAAAAATACATTTGAATCAATCTTCTGAGTTCACTGTTGGATTTTTAGGATAGCAGACTTTGATTTTGTGTTTAAAAGTGGTTAATCTTGCTTAATTCAGTCTTATCTCACCCTAATACAACATCATCAGTACTTTAGATCAAATCAAAATCCACTTTGGTCAACTTTTTAGTTGTTCTAAAAAAGTCAAAATCTCTTTAGGTCGTTTTTGAATAAAACTTGGAATTTCACTGTGGGTTCATTAGTAAGATTCAGTTTATAAGGTTTTGGATTTTTATAGTCTAGTTGCTTAAGAAAAATAGAAAAATGTTAGTTCTTGGTTTTTCAGCTTTTTGAGTGCTTATTTTACAGCTTTTCTTGGGGTACTTGTCTGCATATCTGTCCTGTGCACAGAATTTGTGCTCATTTTGATAAGCTTGCAGTGAGCTTGTTAGTGCTTCAAATTTTGTGTTCTCTGGTTCCTTGGAAAGCCAACCTGGTCCTCTTGAGTTGTCAAACTCAAGATTTCATTTTTGAGCTTATTAGCTAGGGCTGCTAAGAGCTTAAAGCTTGTCCCACTTTTGTGAAAAAGCAAAGTGCTTATTAGCTTATTCATAGCTTGTCAGTGTGCTTCTTGGTATCTTTTAACTTCATTTCTGTTTATTAAGCTTGTTTGAATCTATTTTGAGCTTTTGTTTCAAATTGTAAGCTTGTTAGAGCTTATTTCCATTAAATAAGCTTATTTAAGCACTGTTGGGCTTTTTAGTCTTCAAATCTGCTTATTTGTAATTTGTAAATTTTTTGTCTTTGTTAAAGTTTCATATTATTAGTATATAAGTAGTTTTCAAAAATAAAAATCACAAAAACATCAATATAAAAATAGTGATAGCGTTTATTTAAGATTTTTTAGCTTTTTGATTTTTCTTTTCAACTTATTAATAAGCAAATATTGTTTTTCTATTTTTCTTAGGTTTCTGTCATCATATAGGATCTTTAGAAAAAGTTTCAGATTTTTCTCTATCTTTTTAGTATTTATTATAATTATAAATAGTTAATAAATAGTAATTAATTAGTAATAAATAATTAAAAAGCATAAAAAATATCTTTTCTGTTTTAAAATTAGTTTTATCATATTTTAGATTTTTCAAAGTTAAAATTTTATTTTTCCAAGTTTATTTTCTATTTTCTAGTATTTAAGTGCATTTTAAATAATAATTAATTAGTAATAATTATATAAAAAGTGTGAAAAATATATTTTTAGTTTTAAAATTAGTTTTATAGTATTTTAGATTTTTCAGAATCATAAGTTTATTTTTCTAGCCTTATTTCCTATTTTCTTTTATTTTAGAGTATTTATTAAATAGTTAAAATAGTTTTTAATTAATAATAATTAATTAAATAGTGTTAAAAATAATTTTCTTTTTCTAATAATTTTCTTTTATTTTTAGGATTCCAAAAATGTTATTTTCATATTTTTAGACCTTTTATTTCTTAGTTTTCACTTTTTATTTTGTGCGTATACGTAGTTTCTAAAACTTACGTTTACGTTTTTCTCATCTGATTGTTGTGCTTTCCAATTCTGTGTCCAATTCTATTCCAAATCAATCAGTAGTGTAATTTCTAATCATAACCTTTGCAGATCACTATCCTTAGTGATCATTCTATCCTCTGAGTTTGTGTTTAACACACCATTGAGTCTCCTTGGGACTAAACGACCCGGGAATTCAATCTATTCTCCAGGACTTCATTGCATTTGTTTCTGAACAGTTTTAAGTCTGTTTAGACTTGACTGTTTGGCACAGATCAAAATTTTGGCGCCGCTGCCGGGGAGGCTTTAGCGTGTGTTTAGCCATTTTCAGATCCATTGTTGCACATACCCACCATTTGTAAAAAGTTTTTGTAAAGTTATAAGAAAATCAAAAAAAAGTCATTAACACTTTTCCTAAAGTGTTAAAACACCAAAAAAATATAAAACAACAAAACAATCGGAACGTTTTCTATTTTGTATTCTCTTTTAAGGTGATTCTTGAAGAGATACGATTTGGTTAAACGGGACGATAACAAAAATATTGTCCAAAAGTTTTTAAACCCATCAGCACAAATCTAACCTACGTCTTTTCAGTGGTACTAAATTGAATACATAAAAATCAACCACCGCAAACCAAGGCAGTGCACTACCTAACTGGGGGTGCGACCATTAATAAGTTCCCGAACATCAGATTTAAAACTTGCCTTTGTGTCACTTGTGATTTGGTGTACCTTTTTCAAAGAAGCCATTTCATTTGTGATTATTGGTTAAGTTCACTTGTGTTTTGCCTCATTTGTTTTGAAAATTGGTTTTTATACATAGTGCATGCGCACTCGTTCTTCCAGTTCTACAAGTCCACTTTCCGAACTTGGAAACATTCCTCGTAGACGTAGAGGACGTTCAGCTCCTTCAGCCGTGACTGAGGAACGTCTACCACCACCACCACCTGTCGAAATGGCAGAAGACAAACCCATGAATGAGCTTCTCCAGGCACCCATCGAGGGTTACGGAGATGCCATTGTTTTTCCAGCCATCGTGGCTGACACTTTCGAGCTCAAAACCGGGTTGCTCAATTTAGTAACCCAAAGCCAATTCTATGGTTTTGAGCGGGATGATCCTCATGCACACATTCGATGGTTTAACAAGATTGCATCTACCATCAAGTACAAGAATGTCCCACAAGAAGCTATCAAGCTTCTTCTGTTCCCATTTTCTCTAGAGGGACAAGCCCGGAATTGGCTTGAGAAACAACCCCCTCGTTCTATAGAGACATGGGAAGATCTTGTCACCAAGTTTGTTAACGAGTTCTATCCTCCATCCCGAACCACAAGTCTTAAGAATGAGATAATGAAATTTTCTCAGAGATTTGATGAATCATTCGGGGAGGCATGGGATCGTTACAAAGAGTTGCTTCGCAAGTGTCCGCATCACGGTTTTACCGAGTTAATGCAAATGGATACTTTCTACAATGGTCTCAATCAGGCCAATCAAGATTCTTTGAATGCCTCCGCGGGAGGTAATTTCCTGAGCAAGACCACAAAAGAGGCCTTGCAGATCATTGAGAACAAATCTCAGGTCCGTCCTTTCAGAGCTAAGACATATCAGTCTAATGCTGGACCTTCCTCTTCTTCATCCCCCGTGAGTACATCTAGCACCGATGCTAAGATTGATAAACTCACAGACATTGTTCAGGCTTTGGTTCTTGCTAACCAGAAGAAAGTCTCCTTCACTCAGACTCCAACACATGCTGAAGTGAAGAAAGTTGAAGTTTGTGTCACTTGTGGTGGTCCTCATGCTTACTACAATTGTACTGCCACCGATGGTAGTCCTTTTGAAGCAAATGCTCTAGCCGGTAGTTCACAACAAGGAGGTAATCAATACCGTCCTCAAAATGAACCACACTACCGTGCTAACACTAATCAAGCACCACCCGGTTTTAACCAAAATCACAACATGCAAAACCGGAATCAGAACCAACCAAGAATGAACCAAGGTTATCAAAACCAAGGTAATTTCTATCCTGGACCCAATCAAGGTTTCCATCATCAAGGAAACCCTAATCAAAACAATTTCAATCGAGGGAATCAATTTCATGGGAATATGAATCCTAATCAAGGGAATTTTGGTCATAATCAAAACATACGACCTCAAATTATCCCTCCAGCTCCTCCCGTCATTACTCCTCCAGGACCATCATCTGATGAGTTACTGAAGCAGTTTATGAAATCCCAAGATGAAATGAACCGGTTGTTGGTCAGTCAGATTGCTGATCTGAAGAAGTCTTTAAATGATCGACCCTCGGGCTCAGGTACTTTACCGAGCAACACGATCGCTAACCCGAGGGGCGATGCTAAGGCGATCACAACCCGAAGTGGTGTTTCATACACTGGACCTGCTGTTCCTACTACCTCTTCTTCTTCTTCTCTCCCAAAGGTAGTGGACAGTGAACCTCCAAAACATAATGGACCTACGACTCCAATGCCACCTCCACCAGTGCCAATGAGTCAAGTTACCAAGGATACTACGGACAAAGTGCATAATTCAAGCCCACGAAGTACCGCACACGTCCAACCTTCGGTAGTCCAACCTCAAGTGGTCCAGAAACCCAAGTCAAATCAAGGAGTTGTTTTTGAACCTCCTATAGCTCCTGTTGAGAATCAGAAATCCAAATCTTCTATTCTTTACCCTTCACGTTTGAATGAGCAAAAGCTCCGCGAGAAAGCTAGTCATCAAATGGATAAATTTTTCCAAATTTTCCAAGAGTTACATTTTGACATAAGCTTTGCAGATGCTATCATGCTGATGCCCAAGTTTGCATCGACTCTCAAGCACATGTTAAGCAATAAGGAAAAGCTGTTTGAAATGGCTAAGACTCCTCTTAACGAGAACTGCTCAGCAGTTATTCTGAAGAAGCTTCCTGAAAAGCTTGGAGATCCTGGGAAATTTCTCTTACCTTGTGTATTCCCAGGAATGGTTGAATGCTTTGCCCTAGCAGATCTTGGTGCAAGCATTAATCTTATGCCATATTCAGTGTGGAAGAAACTCTCTCTTCCGGAACTCACTCCTACATGCATGACTCTCGAGCTTGCAGATCGTTCCATATCCCGTCCTCTTGGCATTGCCGAGGACGTATTTGTGAAAGTAGGAAAGTTCCATTTCCCAGCTGACTTCGTGGTTGTTGATTTTGATGCCGATCATCAGGTTCCTCTCATTGTTGGTCGAGGATTCCTGAGAACGGGCCATGCTCTCATAGATGTATTTGAGCAAGAAATCACATTGCGTGTTGGTAATGAAGCTGTCACCTTCAACCTTGACCAAACTTCGAGGTACTCCGCAAATTATGATTCTGAATCGGTTAACCGAATAGATATCATTGATGTTGCTTCTGACGAGTATTCTCAAGAAGTTCTTGGTTATTCTCATAATTCTGTGAGTGGGGATTCCACCACATCTTCTCAGCCTATCATAGCCAATTCTACTCCTTCTCTCACTCCGTTTGAGGGAAGCGACTTCATCTTAGATGAGATTGAAGCATATTTGGCTAGTGATTCTGTTCCTTGGGAAATTGATCACGCTCCAATTGATATTGAGGGGGATATACTTCTTATTGAGAAGTTGCTCAATGGTGATCCATCATCAACGCCCTCCTCTAGTGATTCAATCCCAGTTGAGATTAATCAAAATGAGATTAATCTGGAGGGAGATATTCTTCTTAAGAAAGTGTCAAATCTGGATACTTCTCCTCCTCTCCCTCCCATCAAACTTCATAACAAGGAAGTCAAGTCAGTTGAGAAAACTGAAGAATTTCCTGAGGTTGAGCTTAAGGACTTACCTCCTCATCTCGAGTATGCATTCCTTGAAGGTGATGATAAATTACCCGTCATTATTGCTCGAGATTTGAGTATAGATGAAAAAGCTGCTCTCATTAAAATCTTGAAGTCACACAAGCAAGCAATTGCTTGGAAACTCTCCGACATCAAAGGTATAAACCCTGAGTTCTGTACTCATAAAATCTTGATGGAGGATGACTTCAAGCCCGCAGTTCAACATCAGAGACGAGTGAATCCAAAAATCCATGATGTTATCAAACAAGAGGTTATCAAACTTCTTGATGCAGGATTGATTTACCCGATCTCAGACAGTCCTTGGGTCAGCCCAATTCATTGTGTCCCGAAAAAGGGTGGCATTACTGTTATCACAAATGAAGATAACGAGTTAATTCCAACTCGATTGGTGACGGGATGGCGTGTTTGCATCGACTATCGTAAGTTGAATGACGCCACCCGTAAAGACCATTTTCCTCTACCCTTCATGGACCAGATGCTTGAGAGACTAGCAGGGAATGAGTACTATTGTTTCCTTGATGGTTTCTCGGGTTACTTTCAGATCCCCATTGATCCAAATGATCAAGAGAAAACCACATTCACTTGCCCATACGGAACTTTTGCCTACAGACGTATGCCTTTTGGCTTATGTAATGCTCCTGGCACGTTCCAACGATGTATGATGGCCATATTCCACGACATGATCGGGGAAACAATGGAAGTGTTTATGGATGACTTCTCGGTCATTGGGGATTCTTTTCAATCATGTCTCTCCCATTTAGATAAAATACTTCAAAGGTGTGAAGACACCAATCTTTGTCTAAACTGGGAGAAAAGTCACTTTATGGTCAAAGAAGGCATTGTCCTTGGCCATAAGATTTCAAAGAACGGGAATGAGGTAGATAGAGCAAAAGTCGATGTTATTGCCAAGCTGCCTCATCCTACTACCGTCAAGGGTATTAGGAGTTTTTTGGGTCATGCCGGTTTCTATCGTAGATTCATTCAAGATTTTTCCAAAATCGCCCGGCCTATGACCCATCTTCTTGAAAAGGATGCTCCTTTTATCTTCTCACCCGAGTGCATCATAGCTTTTGAAACATTGAAGAAAAAGCTAACTGAAGCACCCATTCTCGTTGCTCCCGACTGGGACTTGCCTTTTGAGCTCATGTGCGATGCAAGTGATTTTGCTATCGGTGCAGTCCTAGGGCAACGAAGAAATAAACATTTTCAGCCTATTCACTACGCAAGCAAAACTATGACTGAAGCTCAAACTCATTACACCACCACAGAAAAAGAGCTATTAGCCGTGGTGTATGCTTTTGAGAAGTTTCGGCCGTATTTAATCTTAACCAAATGCGTAGTGTATACGGATCACTCGGCTCTTAAATATCTCTTTGCAAAACAAGATGCAAAGCCGAGATTGCTTCGTTGGATTCTCCTCCTCCAAGAATTTGATATCATTATACGTGATAAAAAAGGAGCCGAGAATCTAGCTGCTGATCATCTGTCCAGATTAGAAAACCCTCACCAAGATGTCTTCGAGAAAAAGGATATAAATGAAACATTTCCTCTCGAGACACTGAATGCGGTTTCTTTTCGTGGAAATTCTACCACCCCATGGTTTGCTGACTTTGCAAATTACCATGCGGGTAACTTCATTGTGAAAGGGATGTCGACCCAGCAGAAGAACAAATTCTTTAAAGATGTTAAACATTATTTCTGGGACGACCCTTTCTTGTTCAAAATCTGTGCGGATCAAGTCATCCGACGGTGTGTTTATGGACAGGAAGCTATTGATATTCTCACAGCTTGCCATGCTGGACCCACCGGGGGCCATCATAGTCCAAACTACACCGCCAAAAAGGTGTTTGATTCCGGGTTCTATTGGCCTACAATCTATAAGGATGCCCACGATTATGTCAAAGCCTGTGACGCTTGTCAGCGTCATGGTAATATATCTCAAAGGAATGAAATGCCACAAAATGCCATTCAAGTTTGTGAGATATTTGACATATGGGGTATTGATTTTATGGGGCCATTTCCTTCGTCTTGTGGTAACAAGTACATACTCGTGGCTGTTGACTATCTGTCAAAATGGGTTGAAGCAAAAGCCTTACCCACCAATGATGCCCGAGTAGTTGTGAAGTTTTTGAAATCTCTGTTTGCCAGGTTTGGAACTCCGAGAGCGATAATCAGTGATCGTGGTACACATTTCTGTAATGACCAATTTGAAAGAGTCATGCAAAAATATGGTGTTACCCATCGTCTCTCTACTGCATACCACCCCCAAACAAGTGGGCAGGTGGAAGTTTCAAACCGTGGTATTAAAAGGATTCTTGAAAGGACAGTAGGTGAAAACCGTGCATCCTGGTCGGATAAACTGGATGACGCACTCTGGGCTTTTCGTACAGCTTACAAAACACCCATCGGGTGTACTCCATACAAGCTAGTGTACGGAAAGGCATGTCATCTTCCGATTGAGTTAGAGCACAAGGCATACTGGGCCTTAAAGCATGCAAACTTCGATATACAGACAGCCGGTGATCATAGAAAAGTTCAAATGAATGAACTAAATGAACTTCGTGATCAAGCTTATGAGAACTCTTTGATCTACAAGCAAAAGACAAAGAAGATTCATGACTCCAAGATTAAGAACCGCGTTTTTAACGTTGGTGATCGAGTCCTTCTTTTCAATTCTAGATTGAATATTTTCTCGGGAAAGCTCAAGTCCCGCTGGTCTGGTCCATTCACTATTGCTAAGGTTTATCCTTATGGTACCGTTGAGTTATCTCAACTCGATGGTCCTAATTTTAAAGTGAATGGTCATCGAGTTAAGCATTACTTTGGAGAGGACATTCCCCCTGTGGTTGTCCCGGATTTACAAACATTCCCCATGAACCAATGAATGCGGGGATCGAGTCAAGCTAGTGACTCGGTAATCAAAAACATTAGCACGCACCATATGGGTTTTCACCCATAATTCTGTCTTCTTACCCCCTTCTACCACCCTAGTGTGGGGGAGTTTCCCCACACTGTTGTATATTCTCATTCTTTCTAAAAAAAAAAAAAAAAAAAAAAAAAAAAAAAAAAAAAAAAAAATCTCCTTTCTAAATAATGGCCGTAATATTTCCCTTTTACGTTCTTTGTTTCGGCATAACCGCCGGTACTTTGAATATTGAGGGCAATATTCATTTCTAAGTGTGGGGGGGAATTCTCACGAATTTCATATATTATCTACCCAATTCCCCCGTTTTTGGCCAAAAAATTTTTTTTGGAGTAAGTGTTTTACACTTTCTCATTTTGTTATCAGTCCGCCATGTCTGTAAGACAAAAGGATTGGCTAATCCAGGAGCAAACGGCTCTTGGTAAAGATTTCTCAAATCCGTTTATATGGCTTGCAATTTGCCCAAAATTGTATGGTTCTTCAGCTCCCCATCATCCTCAAAAGATAATGAGTTGGCTAGCCCGCAAGGTTATGGCTTGTGGTAAAGGCAGTGGAAAATCCATAATTGGTATTCAGCTCACCAAAGATAATATTGATAATTTATCTAAGAGTTGGCTAGTCCAGAAGGGAACGGCTTCTGGTAAAGACACATCAAATCCGTTATATGGTTTATGATTTACCAATAAATCATCTGGTTATCATTGTACCAAGGTTCTTACTTGAATCAAAACAATTGGCTACTCCAGAAGTGATGGCTTTTGGTAAAGAGATAAAATCCATCAATTTTTCTCAAATCATTGCTAGGGACTAGCAATATCTCAGTATGGGGGATTGATGAGTGTCTAAATACTCATCATTTTTGTACAATCTAAACTGTAAAATCATCTGAAAACGCTCAGAAACACATCAAAATGATCAAAATATCACAAATCAGTGTTTTATGTGTTTTAAATGTAAAAATATCAAAATCAGATGAAAAATGTATCAAGTTTGCAAAATTGGCAGTTTTAGTCCCCTAAGTTTTAAAAGTTGTCAAATCTAGTCCCTGGAAATTCAAAAATGTGGAAATTTATCATTCAAGGTCCCTGAAGTATTCTAAGTTGTTTAAAATGATCCTTGAATGATTCTTTGGTCAATTGGCAAGAAAGGTCCTCAAACTTTGGAAATTTACAAATTTAGTCCTTGGACCTTTGAAAATGGATTTTATGCAAAAAGGGTTCTTGTTTTATCAATATTGGTCATAATTGGTCCTTGTGAGAAGTTTGGAAAAGTTGCATGATCAGTCCTTGAAGTTTAGTGGAATTGCACTTTTGGTCCTTGTTTACTAAACTAAACCAAACGGATCCTATTTTAATATTAAGCCCAATCCAAAAGCAAGCCCAAACCCATCTGCCTTTGACCCTTGAGCCTTGACCCCCAGTCCAAATGTAATTCTGACCCCAGCCACAACCATTTTGGACCCTTTGTTATTAATAGCTTCAGTCAACAGAAGTCAAACCCAAGAAAACCGCGCAAAACCCACTGTTACTGTAGCACTATCTCTTCCATGCCTGAAACTCCAAAACCAGAGTGGTTTTCACTCCAATTTCAACCCCCCTCCCATTCCATGTCCCCTCCAACTCCTCTACACTCCAAATTCTTTAATTATCTCAACCAAACCTCATTAAAGCTAAAAACCTGCTTTGAAGAATTTTTGGCGCCAAAACTTACATGTGGACGGTTCTGATTATTTGGAGTGATCCAAGGGCTTAGGTTTGGTGGGAAAGAGTCAGAGGTCAAAAAGGATTGCTAAAAGTCTATAAAGGAAGGAGATGATGCATTGTATCAACGACAACTAGAGTATTTTACATTTCCTTATGTCGTTTTAGTTTACTTTTCAAAATCCAGTGTATGTTTTAGTTTTTAAACTCTGTATTTTAAGTTTTCATGCTATAATAAAGCTTCTGTGAATCATCAATTTCAATTACAAGTTCCATTACAGTTTATGCAAAATCTCATATTTATGCAAAATTTCATTAATGGTCAAATGTTGTTAAGCAAGTGTTAGTATGGACTCTTAAGCTCATGTAAGCTCCTAGAAAGCTTAAGCAAGCTTTTAGAAACTCTAAAATTCAGTTTAGCTTCAAAAACAGAAAATTCACCAAAAATCCAAATAATTAGTGAAAAAATAAAAAAGGGTTCTATGGAAGTGTTCACAGCTGGAGCAGGGTATATAGTGGATGGCCTTGGGTTAGTAGCTTATTGGTAAGCTTATAGGGGTGCTCATTGATCTTGGTTCTCAGTTTTAAGCATTGGAAGCATTTGTAAGCTCTTTGATAAATTTGGCATTTTACTGTTGTAGTGGTTGATTAGCTTATCTTTTTGTTTCTTTGTATTCACTAGTCATAATTTAGTGTATCTAGGTTTTAAAATCAGTAGTTTGTTAATTTAAATTTGTGTTTTGAGAAAATATCATTTGGGCAGTCAAAATAGTTTAAGTCTAATTTCTGAGTTTTAAGTTATTATTACTGTGGATTCAAGCTTGTTTAGTCTTAATTAATGATTATATAAGGTCTGAAATTAAGCTCATGTTTTAAATTTAAGAGTTGCTTTGTAAAAACTTCATCACAGTCAACATAAAGGTGTGTTTGGTTTATGGTGTTCAAAGGTGCTCTAGTCTTTAGTTTTGTTGGAATTCTGTCTAACTAAGTCTAAATACTTGATATCAGTCATAAAAGTGAGTTCTTATAAGCAAAAAGTCAAAAAATACATTTGAATCAATCTTCTGAGTTCACTGTTGGATTTTTAGGATAGCAGACTTTGATTTTGTGTTTAAAAGTGGTTAATCTTGCTTAATTCAGTCTTATCTCACCCTAATACAACATCATCAGTACTTTAGATCAAATCAAAATCCACTTTGGTCAACTTTTTAGTTGTTCTAAAAAAGTCAAAATCTCTTTAGGTCGTTTTTGAATAAAACTTGGAATTTCACTGTGGGTTCATTAGTAGGATTCAGTTTATAAGGTTTTGGATTTTTATAGTCTAGTTGCTTAAGAAAAATAGAAAAATGTTAGTTCTTGGTTTTTCAGCTTTTTGAGTGCTTATTTTACAGCTTTTCTTGGGGTACTTGTCTGCATATCTGTCCTGTGCACAGAATTTGTGCTCATTTTGATAAGCTTGCAGTGAGCTTGTTAGTGCTTCAAATTTTGTGTTCTCTGGTTCCTTGGAAAGCCAACCTGGTCCTCTTGAGTTTTCAAACTCAAGATTTCATTTTTGAGCTTATTAGCTAGGGCTGCTAAGAGCTTAAAGCTTGTCCCACTTTTGTGAAAAAGCAAAGTGCTTATTAGCTTATTCATAGCTTGTCAGTGTGCTTCTTGGTATCTTTTAACTTCATTTCTGTTTATTAAGCTTGTTTGAATCTATTTTGAGCTTTTGTTTCAAATTGTAAGCTTGTTAGAGCTTATTTCCATTAAATAAGCTTATTTAAGCACTGTTGGGCTTTTTAGTCTTCAAATCTGCTTATTTGTAATTTGTAAATTTTTTGTCTTTGTTAAAGTTTCATATTATTAGTATATAAGTAGTTTTCAAAAATAAAAATCACAAAAACATCAATATAAAAATAGTGATAGCGTTTATTTAAGATTTTTTAGCTTTTTGATTTTTCTTTTCAACTTATTAATAAGCAAATCTTGTTTTTCTATTTTTCTTAGGTTTCTGTCATCATATAGGATTTTTAGAAAAAGTTTCAGATTTTTCTCTATCTTTTTAGTATTTATTATAATTATAAATAGTTAATAAATAGTAATTAATTAGTAATAAATAATTAAAAAGCATAAAAAATATCTTTTTTGTTTTAAAATTAGTTTTATCATATTTTAGATTTTTCAAAGTTAAAATTTTATTTTTCCAAGTTTATTTTCTATTTTCTAGTATTTAAGTGCATTTTAAATAATAATTAATTAGTAATAATTATATAAAAAGTGTGAAAAATATATTTTTAGTTTTAAAATTAGTTTTATAGTATTTTAGATTTTTCAGAATCATAAGTTTATTTTTCTAGCCTTATTTCCTATTTTCTTTTATTTTAGAGTATTTATTAAATAGTTAAAATAGTTTTTAATTAATAATAATTAATTAAATAGTGTTAAAAATAATTTTCTTTTTCTAATAATTTTCTTTTATTTTTAGGATTCCAAAAATGTTATTTTCATATTTTTAGACCTTTTATTTCTTAGTTTTCACTTTTTATTTTGTGCGTATACGTAGTTTCTAAAACTTACGTTTACGTTTTTCTCATCTGATTGTTGTGCTTTCCAATTCTGTGTCCAATTCTATTCCAAATCAATCAGTAGTGTAATTTCTAATCATAACCTTTGCAGATCACTATCCTTAGTGATCATTCTATCCTCTGAGTTTGTGTTTAACACACCATTGAGTCTCCTTGGGACTAAACGACCCGGGAATTCAATCTATTCTCCAGGACTTCATTGCATTTGTTTCTGAACAGTTTTAAGTCTGTTTAGACTTGACTGTTTGGCACAGATCAAAATTGATATTGCTTTGATTCGTGTTTTCTTGCTTTACTATCGCCTTTTGTTTATGCTTTTTTAGCCTATTCGTGGTCACCCTCATTTTGGTAGTATTAAAGTATGATAGCATCTATAAGGCTAGCTTGAATTGTCCGTATGACCCTAGTCGAGGAGGTTGCGAGGAATGGTAAGAATTGACCATAGGACTCCCATCTCCTTGCGTGAAAATTGACCATAGGATCACCTACCATGTGGAGATACTTAAGAAGTTAGGGAACCTATGAGCGGACCATGCCGGGTTTAGAATAGGTCTAGATTATAGTGGTACTTCATGACTAAGGTTAGGGTTACCCAAGATCCCCATCGAGTAATTACAGTGGGGATAGGAATCTTAGACTTATAGACTTGACAAATTAACCCAAGGCTGTCTAGTGACTTTTACCCTTACTTAAGGCATTATAAGGCTTCAATAGGAAAACTGGATTAAGGCATAACAAGAATAGTAACTAGGCTAGCACATTTCTCTCTACTGATTGTCTTTCATCTTAGTACCACATTTCATTTCATTAACTTAATAATAAATCAATCAAAACCCCCTTTATAACTGTGAAAGTAGAACTTAGAAAAAATCCGCACACGTAGCTCTTGGGACGACCTTGGCTTTACCGATTACTACACTACACATGATCGGGTTCTCTGCCCGTTAGTGCATTAGGTAGACGATAGGTAGACGAGTATTTATAAATATTAAAACCTGGTCTAAAATCCAGCATCAAGGCTCACTTTATGTGGACAAGCATTCACAACTATCTCATGGATTTCTTGAAGGAATGAGTTAAAAAAATGAAACCTTTCCTGTTAACTTTATGATATGGTTTTATTAGGTTGTTTTTAATTTATTATGTATTTGGATGGCAGTTGTTGTAACCAATGTTTTGAAACCCGGGTCGACCCGGCCGGGTTAACCTGTTGGACCAGTTCCGGGCAAAAAAACGGGTCAAAATAACCGGATTTTCTAAAACCGGGTTAACCGGTTAGTCCCGCCGGGTTTTGAGTGACCCGGGTCAACCCGGTTCGCGAAACCCGACCGGGTTTGATTTTTTTTCAATTTTTTTTATAAAAACCGGGTTGACCCGGCGCTTGAACCGGTTGACCCGGCGGTCGAACCGGTTGACCCGGTTTTTTTTTATATTTTTTAATGGAAAACCGGGTTGACCCGGCGGCGAACCGGTTGACCCGGTGTCGATTATAAACCCGTTTTTCAAAACATTGGTTGTAACAATTCTTTATCTTTTATATCGTATTAGTAATACAACTTGGTTTGGTTAAATTTTTTATTTTCCCTATTCTTTGCATATCAGATTGTCTGCATACTTGTTGGTTGTATCACGATTTCATAGGATGGATAAGCATGCAAATTTTATAGATAAATGATCAACCATGGAATAAACATTTTATTATCTCAAAACCAACAAAAACAGTAACACACATTCATTAAAATCCAACAACCATTAAATAACCATGGACTAAACCTACATGCGGTCTTCTTACTTTTTTTGAATGAAGTTTCTTGACTTCTTTCTGATTGACTTGCTCTTACACTTTTTTCTTCTTCACTACTCTCACTAGGTTGGGGAGATCTACAATCGTCTACTTCTATTCATTCTTCTTCCCGATCTTCAGGTGGTGTTCTTGTCCCACTTTCATCTCCACTACCCCATACACCACCCCCTTTAGTTATACACCACCGCTTATAGCTACTGCACCACCACCTTGACCAGCTGCAACAACACCTCTGCCTCTGTAACTATGCCTCTAACAAGAATGCCACATACTTTCTCTATTAGGTTTCAGCCTTGCATCAAAATTTAAACCAACCTTATATATATCTTCCAAATAACATCCAATACATGTCATTCTACTTTATTCACTTATATCATCCAACACCCTTATGTCATCCAACACCCTTATGTCAGTATCTTTACCAGCCATGTTGTGTCTCATCATTTTTTTAGTTGAATTGTGTACCATATCTATATTGTTAGACAAGTTTTAAGGAGTGTTTGCTTCACTATTAAAGTTTGTGGAAAACTAAAAGGGGGGTTGAATAGTTTTACCGATTAAAACTTTGTTTTAAAATATTTAGATTGACTTATGTCAATCTATTTGGTATGTGTGCTGGATATTGATAGATGAGCATATAAGTAAGTAATGTAAAAGATAAAGAGTAAAGGAACACAAACCACAACACGAGTATTTATAGTGGTTCGGCTACAAGGACACCTTCCTTGCCCTACTTCATTCCCTGAGTACCCCACTCGAGAGTTTGTAAGCACTACACAACACAAGCTCCTTAATGTGGTGGAGAAGCCTTCACAACGTCGCCTACTCTTTATCAGGTACAAGGCTAGACACCGAGTTCTACCACGAGGTAGAACCAAACCTATCACAACGTCACCTACACTTTATACGGTACAAGGCTAGATACCGAGTTCCATTACAAAGGAGGAACTACTACCCAACACTATACCACTACACAACTTACCCCAAAGGAGACACACTCCTTGTTACAACACTAAAAGGATATCAACATCCTTATACCCAAACTACCTAAATTGTACATCGATGCACCATATCGAATGTACACCTTTGGCACCATTCACTAATGCCTTCAACACGACTCTTCGGCACCTTTCACTAATGCCTTCAACACAACACTTCTATGGAGGGAGGAGATAACTATCAACAAGATGCACTTCAGTGGTCTTGATGATGACGAAGCTTAGAAACTCATGACTTGAGCTTGCACGTCTTCAAGAGGTGGTGATCTCGCCTTTAAGAGGAACCTAGAGAATCACACAAACATAAAACTACATAGAATGATCCTTTGGATCTGTGGTTAGTGAGGTTATAATACTGCGAGAAAGTATATCTAAGAGTGGTAGTGAGCAAGAAAGAAATGGCTCACTATTTATAGACAAAAACATGTGTGGGGTCCCTAACCTTGGATCAAGAACACTTAGCTTGTAAACATGTAGTTTTCTTCGATGGTTCCAACACAACAATGAGAAACTTTGTTATAGATACACACAAGTATGCGGAATCTACTTGAATGCACATAGAAGATTAATGTAAAGACAAATGTAACACCAACAGCTTCAATATTATTGATTAATAATACGAGTACTCTCCTAGTATTAGGGTTTACAACCTTGAAGCTTTTCTTAAGATGGCTAGAGTATTGGTATATGCTTGACCTAGCTCGGATCTCCTTTTATACACTAAGGAGATCCCTTACAGAGATAACTATGGATTAAGTATATCATATCTTCTATTGGTATAGAAGATATGTTGTTACAAACCTTACACGACGTACTTAATATAGAACAGTACAAACTCAAACACTATCAGTACTAACTTTTGCACTATCAGTACTAACTAGTTAATACTCTTCTAACATTACTATCAGTACTAACTTTAAGACTATAAGTATTAACTCCCTAATGTGAAATCCCCAAAAATCCTCCCCTAAACTTGTGATTGGGTTTTTGAAACACAAGTTTCTTCAGACTTTGAGGATTCTTCAAACTTCACTTTCTTCTGCTAGGTCTTCCAGCTTGGTCAAAAATCTTCAGCAGCAACTCTTTTGGCCATTTCTATTGCATTTCCCATCCTTAGTCCTGCATCCAGCATTTGTAGAAGGGTTCCAAGTGCAAGTGGGTAGGTTCTTTCAACCAACATATAGATATCAGTTCCATTGCATGTAGTGACCAAGTGCAGTCCACAGGAATCAAGCAAGGTCCAACCGAGGGCTTCATCATCAGGTTGGAACTTCCATTGTTCTCATGTTGGATCAGGTTAAAATATGTTCTGGAGTTCATAGAGTAGCTCAAGATCCTTGTCATTATTTGGATCTTTGTTCTTGAACCTGTTTTTGACTAACTCCCATAGCTTAAGTAAATCATCCCTGTCAATGAATGCAAATAGATCCACTAAGTACAAGTAAGCACTTGTCCTTCCACCAGCTCTGTGAATCCTCCAATGCCTCTTTCCATCTTCAGTGTAGATATCCCAGTTGATGATTGGGTATCTGGTATTGATGGGCTTTGAATACAATGCTTCTTCTGGAGCTTCAATTAACATCATCCTATTGAGCTCTTCTTCAGTGAGTCCAACTTCATCTTCATCAGAGGCTTTCAGTCTTTTAGGTGCAGTTGAGGAAGCTCCTTCTTCAGATGGTCTTTTGTAACTTCCAATAGGCTGTGACCTTTCAACAATATCATCATCTTGCATAGGTCTGAAGTCCAGAAATCTTCTTTGAATTGTGTCAGCAAGTCTTTGAAGAGTCTCCCAAGACAATTGATTGAGCTGCTTCAATGTTCTTCTGTCTTCACCTTGATACCTAATGTACTTACAGAGATACATCTTTTGCTGACTCTTGTTTGGAGGCTTTGAGGCCTTTTCAATTTCTCTTTGCTGTCTGAACTGACTCTGTCTTCTAGCCAAGATCTCACTAAACAACTGAGCTGCTTCATTGATACTTGTACCCTGATCTTGTTGCAGCTTTTGTTGTACCTCTTTGGTAGCTTCTACTTTGGCTCTCATGTCATCCCATGTTTGCCAGTCTTCAGCCATTTTAACCAGCCTTTTATTTTCTTTATCTGCAGCTTCTTTTTGCAACTCTTCCTTATCCCATTGTGCTGCAAGCTTCCTTGCTGCATCTTCATTCAACCTTTCAATTTCTTTCTTCTTCTTTGGTACTTCCACCAAGATGCCCTTGCCTTTGTCTTTGGGATCTATCATTGGAGCTGAAGAGGTTGGTGATGCTGGAACACCTCCTTCTTGGATAACAACTCCCTTTTCTTTAGGCTTGGGTGCTGCTGACTTAGTCTTCTTCCTTAGGTACAAAATAGGAGGCTTCTTGTAAGTGGGAGAGATGGGAACAGTTTTCTTCAAGCTCTGAAGTCCCAATACAACATGTTTCTCTCTTTCCTCTTCATCACTGTCTTCATTAGGAGTGGTAGTGATGGTAGTGGCCTCTGTAGTTGTTGCTTGTTGTAGATCAGCAACTACCTAAATAATTGGACTTAATACTAATTGAAGAACCTTAGGAGTACTAACTATAGTACTAACAATACTAACTACAACATTAACAGTACTAACTGGGATAATACTGATAGTGCATGTAGGAGTACTGAGTACTTCTTCTGCATCAATGGTGACCTGAACTTCTTCTTCATCAGCAAATGGACTTTGAAAAGCTGCACCATCTTGCCATTGATCAAATTCACTTCTACCTTGAATATCAGAACTCCTCCCCAGTTTGATAGAATCCTCTGTTGAGGTACTTGAGACTCCAAACTTGGCCTTTCTTTGGAGAGATGCAGTGACTGGAGATGATGTTGCAGTACGCTTGGAGAGAAGCTTGACTTGATGCTCTAACTTTTCCATCTTTAGCAGCATTCTGGTATGAACTTTTGCAACAGCTTTCTTTTGTTCATCCAAAGTGATCTCCAGAGTGTTCACCTTCCTACATAAGAACCTGTATAATTCCGTCATATCCTTAAGTGATAAGCAACCCTCACCACTTCCAGCTGTGTTACCTACTGAGAGAGGTAGGTCATTGGGCAAGTGAGATGTACTCTCACGCCTAGCCTGAGCAGATACACCCCCCCCCTTTTTAAGCCTTTGCCTGGGTCCACCCTGTGAGGAGTGCTCACTAGGTGTTGACATGGTTTGGGTCTTATTGATGTTACCACTATCCTCACCAACTTCTAATCTTGGATGAGTAGTGGCAGCCCTTACCAATCTATCTCCTACAACATCTGAGATAGGCTCATCAAGTACAATGTTAAGAGGAGAGTGGGGCTGAGTCGTCCCACTCTTTTGTATGGAGTGCCTACTTGTTGATGAAAGTTGTTGATTGGGAGAGTTTTCACCATATGTGGGTGTATGTTGGGAGCCACCTGTGCTTGATGGTCCTTCACCCTCTACAATAAGCATGTTTTGAAATAATGGAACTACAGCCCCACTATATCCTACCACAGCCCTTAACATATTAGAAAACACTTTGGCTGTGAGTATTTTTGATGGATAAACATTTTTGTGAGGCTGCAAGTTTTGTTTCTGAAGATCCAAAAATATTTGTATAAACCTGGGATATATTAGAAACTTGGTTTTGCTAACTGCATTTTTAAGCATACCCTCAAATATACAATTTGAAAAATTGAACACCCTGCATGTTGCAAGGCAGATCAAGGCTGTGGCCATATTTGTGGGAAAAGCGTCCCAGCCAGTCCTTTTGTGACTCAAGTAATGTAAGAGGGTATGAATTAGAAACCTCCATTATGGGGAAAACTGACTTTTGTGAAAGTTGAAAGTATTGTCATGTATGTACCCCATCAATGAGAGTTGTTCAGTTATGTCAGTCGCTGGCAAAGTGCTAATACCTTTAGCATCCCTAAGATGAAGATGTTCTCTTAGAGAGGCTTCAGTAATAACAATTTGTGTGCCATCCACTGTGCTAATTAACTGTTGTACCCCTTCCTCAGTTGTTGAGGCAATAGCAATTTGACAAAACTTCCTGACAGGGGTACATAAGATAGTAGGGTTTAAAAGTAAAGCAAACCTGATGCTGCTTCTATTAAGGAAAGCTACTATCTCAGTGAATTCTTCATTTCCTTCTTGCAAGTCCAAGCACGCCACCATGTTATGCTTATCGACAAAATCAAGAGGAGCCATGAGCAATAAGAATGAGGGTTAGTTAAGTGGGATTTGATCGCAAAAGTCTTTAGTTAATTATGGTGAAAGCAATTGAAAAGTTATGCAATATATAGAGAGTTGGAGAATTTTGGTTGAACCGCCTTGTAAATATTTATGGTAATAAGTGAAGAGAAACCAATTAGGAAACCCTTATATAAAGAAACAGGCGGTAAAAACTCAACTTGCAAAAGTAATCATTGCATAACAGACTTTTGGAATAAGTACTAACGGCTAGTTCATCAGTACTAACTATGCTTATCAGTACTAACTTATAACCATCAGTATTAACTTTACCCATCAGTATTATCTCATAGTTTGGAAATTATAGTACTAAAACCCCAATTTTGAAGGGATTAAGTGTGGTGATAGACACTTAATCAAGGTCGGCCTTACATGGCCTATGGTTTGGTGAAAACCAATGGTTTTAGTGCATAGCACTGCCTGTGATGGATAGTCCCATTAAAAGGGCCTTCCTAATAGGTTTTCCAGCTCGTGGCAGGTGTTGCCTCCAACACAAGTGTTGGATTGATGGTTGCTCGTTGTTCTCTAAGCCAGATGCCCTTGGGCTAGTCACACTATCTGTAAACAGATAGAATGGCAAAGAGTGGGTTATTGCATAATGACCTGAACAACTGAAACCTTCAATGCATGTTAATTAATACCACAAGATGCCACATAATGCTTTGGCATCACAAAGTCCAGAGTTACAGCAAGTTCCATCATGTGGTTGCATCAGAATGAGCATAAGTGAGAGAAACACACATGCTGTAACAATCAGTCACCAAACCCCATCCATACTGCTTGTGCTAAACCTGAAAAGTTCGTCCAAACCCAAGAAAATACTATCCAAGATATTTTCTTGCCAATCCGTATTAACTTTACACAATCAGTATTAACTAGATAACAATCAGTACTAATTACCAGTTTACAAAACTTTACAAAATAGAGAGATAAGACATATTATGGATGAAGCATCCCAATACTTGTGACCAAGTACTGAAACCTTCCCAATTCAAAAGCTTTTGTTAAAAGATCTGCAACATTAAACTCAGTATGAATCCTATCAACCTGAATGAGTTTCTTTTCATTATAGTCCCTTATAAAGTGATGTATGATCTCAATGTGTTTAGTTTTAGAATGAGCAACTGGATTTTTTATAATGTATATAGTACTGTTGTTATCTATGTAAATGACAGTGCCCATAAAATTATACCCATAGTCAAGCATCTGATTCTGGATCCAGATGACTTGACCACAGCAACTTGCAGCAGCTACATACTCAGCCTCAATTGTAGAGTTTGTCACAATGCTTTGCTTCTTTCACTACCATGAAATCAACCTATCACCAGGAAATTGACATCCTCCTGTGGTTGACTTCCTATAAAGACTTGCCCTAGCATAGTCACTGTCAGAGTAAGCTACCAGATCAAAGGGAGAGTCCTTAGGATACCAAAGGCCTAGGTGAGCATGGCCTTTCAGATATCTAAATATTCTTTTAACAGCATGCATGTGAGAGAGCTTTGGAGAGACTTGAAATCTTGCACAGGCACATACTACAAACATAATATCTGGTCTGAAGGCAGTCAAATACATTAATGATCCAATCATTGATCTATAGAGATGCTGATCAACTTCTTCACCATCAGCATCTGGAAGTAGTGGCTTGTTGTGCTCCATAGGAGTGGTTGCAATTTTTGTATTATCATAGCCAAACTTCACCAAAATCTCCTTGACATACTTATTCTGACTGATAAATATGCCATCTGTCTTTTGCTTGACCTGTAACCCAAGAAAGAAGGTGAGTTCTCCCATGGAACTCATTTGAAACCTATCATGCATCAATTTTTCAAACTCTCTGCATAGATCCTGCTTGGTTGAGTCAAAATTAATGTCATCTACATATACCTGAACCAACAGGATATCATTCTTCACATTCTTGATGAATAGAGTCTGATCAATCTTCCCTCTTCTGAAGCCATTGCCCAAAAGATACTTGGCTAAAGTTTCATACCAAGCTCTTGAGGCCTGATGCAGACCATAGATTGCCTTTTATACCTTGTAAATTTGTTAGGAAAGGTTGGATATTCAAAGCCAGAAGGTTGACATACATAAACCTCCTCCTCTATCTTCCCATAAAGGAAAGCACTCTTCATATCCATCTGGTATACTGTGAAGTCCTTATATGATGCATAGGCCAGAAATAGTCGAATATCTTCAATCCTTGCCACTGGAGCAAAGACATCTTCATAGTCAATCCCTTCATGTTGTGTATACCCTCGAGCCACCAGTCTAGCCTTGTTCCTTATTACTACACCCCTTTCATCCTTCTTGTTTCTAAAGACCCATTTAGTGCCAATAGCTCTCTTGCCTTCAGGAAGATCCGCAAGAACCCATACATTCTGAAGTTTGAATTAGATAAGTTCTTCTTGCATTGCTTCTTCCCAGGATTCATCTTCAAGAGCTTTGTAAACTTTATTTAGTTCTGATTGGGAAACAAAACAAGCAAAGAGACATTTATGTGTGTCCCCATGGATCCTTTCTTCATAAATGGCACTGAAGAATCCAGTCTCACTATGCTAAACTTTAGATCTTGTAGTTCTTTCAGCGTTGACATCCCCAATAACATTCTCCAAAGGATGATCCTGAATGATTCTTCTGTGTGGTGTAGCAGGAACAACATAAGATGAAGCTATATTAGTGAAATCAATCTCATCATCTTCACCATAGGGATCAGGAACCTCTGTATTGATTGATGGAATAGAATGAGGACCATCAGTACTAAGTTCTGGCTCATCAGTACTAACATGTGGCTTATCAGTATTAACCACATTAGTACTGATTACTTGAGGTTCTATCACTGTGTCATCTATATTGGTTACACCTCCTGCAGCATTAGAATTATTTTTCTTTCGTGGATGATCATCATCTTTGTTTGCCTCCCCTGAAGAAGTGCTTCCAACTGAGTTGTCCTTCCAAATGGGCAATAGGATGCAGTCATCATCAATATCAGAATCTGCATCAGGACCTTGCTTTTCTCCTACAATAATGTTAGAATCCACAAAAACAGGCACATAGTTCATAGATTATGTTATCATATCAATATCAAAAAGCCATTTTGGTCCTTGCCCCTCTACACTAGGTTTGTCCTCAAGAAACTCTATGTGCATATTCTCCTCTATCCTTATGGTTCTAGAATTATAAACCCTAAAGGCTTTACTATTCAATGAGTAGCCAACCAGATATCCACTATCAGTTTTTCCATCAAAATTACCTAAGTGGTCAATGGTATTGAGAATAGAGACATGACACCCAAAAGGTTTAAGAAAGTCTAGGGTAGGCTTTCTACCTAAAAATAGCTCATAGGGAGTCTTGTCATGAGGCTTTACTATCAGTACCCTGTTCTGAACATAACAAGCAGTATTAACTGCCTCAGCCCAAAATGTTATGGGTAACTTGGAATCTGCTAACATAGTCCTAGCAGCCTCTATCAATGTCATATTTCTCCTTTCAGCAACCCATTCTGCTAAGGAGTTCTAGCTACACTGTATTCTCTTTTAATACCCTTAAGCTGATAGAAACCATTCATCACTGGTTTTTAAACTCTGTCCCATTATCACACCTAATGATTTTAACTTTCTTATCAGTAAGGTTCTCTACTACAGTTATGTAAGACTTAAGTATTTCACTGGTCTCATCCTTAGTATTCATGAAGAAAACCCAAGTAAATCTGCTAAAATCATCAGTCACAACAAAACAATACTTCTTAAAATTTAGGCTGCTTATAGAGGTGGGGCCAAATAAGTCCATGTGCAGCATATGAAGTGGTTGGGTGATGGAGTTAAAAACCTTGGGCTTACAAGACGCTCTATGTTGCTTCCCTTTGAGGCATGCAATACAGGTCTGTTTATTTTCAAATCTTTCTGAAGGTAAACCTCTTACAAGGTTATTTTTAGCTAAAAGATTTATTACCTTAAAGTTCACATGACCTAGCCTTCTATGCCATAACATAGATTCATCCAAAGAAGCTGTAGCAACTAAACATGTAAGGTTTTCTTTGGGAACTATGTTTTTCATACTAACACAGTATAGATTGCTTTTCCTAGGAAACTTAAGTAGTACCTCATCTTCACTAGGCAACTTAAAGGTTTGAGATAAAACCAAGCAATCAGAGTATGTGAATAGAACAAAATTCTTCTTGTCACACATTTGTGACACATTGAACAGATTGTATTTGAGTTCTTTCACATAGTTGATGCAGGTTTTACTGACCAGGTTTTAATATTTATAAAGTCTCATTATACCTATGGTCTACCCTATTGCACTAACGGGCAGTGTACCCGTTCGTGTGTAGTGTAGTAGTCGGTAAAGCCGAGGTCATCCCAAGAGCTATGTGTGTTGGATTATTACTAAGTCTAGATGTCACAGATTAATAATGGTTTCGATAGGGAATTAATTAATTAAACTACTAAAGCAGAATAAAGCAAATAAATGGTAAAGGGAAAATCAATAGAGGAGAGTGGTGTTAACCTAGTTAATCCTCCTAGCTAGTTATGTCTATGTCTACTTACTTCCAATTACTTCAGGTGGGGTCAAGTCGAGAGGACAACACGAAAAGTCAGGTGTCCCCTCATAAGTCATGTTGTTCCTGGTCCCCTAAGCCAAGTCATTAAGTATCGCTACATGCTAGATTTATAATAGTGAGTGCCCGGGCGTTAGCAACTTAAACACTCACCCCCTAATTCTTAAGTTCATCCAAACGGTAGGTGATCAGTTGGTCAAATCGCACAAGTAGAAATGGTCGTCAGTTGGTCATATCTTACCCTTCCTGTCTCAGTCCGCTCACCTAGGGTCAGTTGGTCATATCTCCTTGGAAATTGTCCTCTACCGCCATTCAAAACTATCGAACCAAGGGTGGCTACCAATAAACTATGCATGCATACACTTAGAAATAATTGTACGGAAGTAAAGTAAACGCAAACAACACAATTAAGGAATCATAACTAGGCCAGCACCAAGAGGTGCTTAGCCGCTCATATTAATCATACAAACCAATTCAATATTCAAAGGTACGAAATACATGAATTGAAAGTAAAGAAAATATAAAATGCTAATGCTTATCGTAGAGGAGTAATTTCTCCCTTGGAGACAGCTCCGTATGCTCCTCTAGGCCTGTCTTGAGCTTTTTCCCACGTTCTCTGGTTGTTGTGTGTGGAATGGGATGATTAGAAATGCTGGAATTCGTGGGGTATTTATAGGCCAGATCTGGGTTGCGGCGTAACCATAACAAGAGTTACGCCTAACCTTCAATTTCTTCATATTTTGCACTAGATCTGCTAGTTACGGCGTAACCTTATAAGTGGTTACGCAGTAGTCTTCAATAAACATGGTTACGCAGTAGTTGATGATATAGTTAAGGCGTAAGTATCAGCGGCGTGGAACCTCATTTGACCTAATATAGTTATGTGGTAACCTTTGGGAAGAGTTACACCGTAACCTTCTGATAAGTTGGTTTTCTGAGTCACGCAATAGTTACGGCGTAATGTGAGAGAAGAGTTACGCTGTAACTTCTTCAAAATCAGCATACTATGATAATTCTTTAGATAATTCTCCAATTCCGCGTCTCTTTAGCTCCAATGCTCGTAATTTACCTGAAAGTGGAAAACAATGGAAAACAAGCGTAAATCCATAGAAATGATATAAATTGCAAGCATTATCAGGGGAAATTGATACTTAATAATCAGGAAAGGGGAACAAAACACTCAAATCTCTTATGCTAGAATAAAACAAAGTCGAACACCTCACGAAAGGGGAACAAAACACTCAAATCTCTTAACTATTCTAAGTGTCAATTTTGGGGTGATCACTCAATCGCACAGTCATAGCATGTATTCTATCATAAGTTTGGCGGTTACACAAATCTCCACCACTAGAGTTAAGGGCTAAACAATTCTCGAAGGCAATATGGGTAGACACGACAAAGGTTAAGGGGTGACTCGTCATTACTAACATGTCATGGCGAAGTGGACAAAATCAATGATACATGGCCAAATCCATGGCCAAGACACCAAAGATTGCTCGTTGCATCACCTAGACACGCTTCATGACTAAAGGGTACGATAAGACATGGGATATATAAATGGTGTATAATAAAAAACAAGCAGGTAGTCTAAATCTATAACCAAGTCATCACCACTTACCGTCCGCCCAAAGTTCAAGCTTTGAAGTCAAGAAACCGGATCATGAAATATAAGGTAGATGTGTCATTAGAGGACATCGTGATGGGCACACTACCTTTTCTCCAACTGCTGGCATAACTACCAACTCCAATCTTCAAATGTGACCGAGGTGGCCTCCTCGATACTAAATCTATAAAGCTCATAATATAGTGTTTATAACATCGCACTTTACAATAACATAACAACTATTTTTTTTTCAACAAAACAATAATAACTAAACATAATATCCCCCCACTTGAGATGAACCATGGGAATTTGGGGGGTCTTCAATGATCTTCAGGGATGTAGTCGATGAAAGCGTGATTTCCGAACCTTTCCACTCGAACCTTGAACTTAGGCAAATGATGACTTCCCAATCAGAAATAAAGACTACAGGGTAGGCTAAGGTGCATGGGTGTATCAAAACAATATATCGGGTTAACAAAATGAAAGGAATTGCTCAGATGGGTGTATCTAGGGGTATCTTGCACTAAAGATGAATGCAACAAAATGGTTTCACATGGGGGTCGAGAAGTCGAGGTGACTACTCGATAGACACACAACGGTAGGCTATTTGGGTGATAATCCTATAATATTGCCTTCTAAAACTGAAAAGTCCAAATACATCGAGCTAACTCAACATACCTCATCTATGGTCTCGAAATGATGCAAAGGCCAAGTTTTAAAGTTTACAAGCTACAGGCACACTTATAATTTGGTGGATTTGGGGTAAAATATTAGAAACGGATAAGGCTAATCTCACCATATAATATCAAGGGTTGTATGTGCTCGGCTAAGGTCTAATCTATTTAGGTTAAGAAAAACATGTCAAAATTTTAAAAATGGCATAATTTTTCAAAATAAACTAGAAAAATATGTAAGCTCCCGGAAAATTTCAATGTACTTAACGTTCTATTCAAGAATTGATCACGATCTATTTCGTCATGAAATTTTCTAAACATCACATTTGCATATCAATTGGCATATGCATGAACAACGCAGCTTGAGCGTTCATAAATATACCGTTGTGATCTAAATAAATTTCCCCACTATCCTGATAATCCTAAAATACGTAATGAATACGTAAAAATTTGTAAAAATTATGAATTTAATTATAATAAAAATATATAAAATTCGTATTGGGCCTCGGAACTCATTGGACTTTTCACCACTCGAACCCGACACGTAAATGGGCCTTGTAACCGGGCCAAGCCCACGCTATATTTTTATTTGGGCCGCGTCCAACTCACTTAGCCCAACACCATATCCATCTTATTTTGGGCCTTTGCCGGTTGTATCCCGAGCCCAACACCCACAAAGCCCAACGAAACATTTTTTTTGGGCCCTTGTCGATTTGTTTCACTAGCCCAAGTACACACTTCTTTCAAATGAGAGTTAGTAACAAGTGAAAATTTATTCCTTGTTTCTTTCTTCTGTGCGTCAAAAACGAGACCAAGCAAACAAGTAACCCAACCATTACTTTGACTAAAAATAAAACCAAGACAACTCACACATGTGTACTTTTCTTTCGTGTAAACATGATCAAGAGGAGACAAAAACCACCCATTAGGCCACCCTAAGCAATTATAAAAATACCTAAGCTAAACTAAACCCACTTTGACTCAACCAAGACTTTATAAACCATGGGTCTTTCACTGCTATCACCCACGACAGGGACACAAGAAGAAATCCACAAACACTTGCTTTAACTTTGATCTCTTGCGTGTGTACATGATCAAAAGAGACAACCTCCTAAGCTTAGCCACCCTAAGCCAATAAAATACTCCTCTAATCCATTTTGACCAAGGTTGACTCTATAAACCAATGGATATAATGTCCCAAGTGACTTGACTAAGCAAGCATGCTTAGGATTCAAAATCCCACGTCTAGAACTCCAACACAAACTAAGACTAAATACATTTCAACATGTGACTAATGAAACTAAAACTAGGAGAGCTAGAGAAATATAAAAATGTAAAAGCCATGTTTGTGTTTTTCTTTAAAAGCACATGAACAAACACACACACTCTTTCACATGAACTCTCAAAACACCTACACATCTTAGAGTAAAAATCGTCCACTGTGGAAGTATAACAAGGAAAGGAAACATTGCAAGGTGAAGGAAAATAAGGATACGAGTAGCAAGGAGAACACGGGGTCTCGAGTTTAAACCATCTTCTCTTCGTTTCATCTCCACTCTATACGAGTGTTGTAAGTTATTCAAAACCTTGTTCGATTCATTTTACTATTGTCACTCTAGTACTTGTTGTCTCACACGTAAATAAATAAACGCACCCTAGATACAACACCTTATGACTCGTACAACAATTACTCAACACATACACACTTCTTAGTTTATGCATGTACATTACATGTTAGAACTTGTGTCTCATGTCGGGAACAAGTTGCAAAAACTTCTTGGAAACCTTAGGACTACTCGTACACCTTTAATTCATACGCCAAGACAAACGGGCCTAAAGCCCAAACATCAAGCCCATTAAGCCCAATCCGAGTCCAATAATGATCTAACCCGGCCCAATGTGATCAAAATAAGCTATTAAGCTAGAAAAATAAGCTAGGAATAAGCTTGTAAAAGTTTTGTAAAGTTTTCGTATGTTTAAAAGGAATTTCGGACTATCTTTGCAAAAATAAGAAACGAAGGGTTCAAAAGGTAACATATTTAAAAAGCTAAAGGGTCATTTATAAACGAAACTAGTGTTTTATAAAAGTCCAAGGGTTGAAAATGCTCATTTCGAAAGTACATGGGTATCATGCACGTATGCATGTGCACGCTTAAAAACCACAAGGATCGAATATGTAATTAACTCAAACTAGTATTAATAAACTTTTGGGTTAAAAGTGTCAAGTTTGGAAAACAAAGGTTTGAAGCGTATAAAACGAACCTAGAGGGCTGATTTTGTAAAAACAGTTTTACCGAGGGTCAAAGTTGTCATTTCTGAAAGTTTTGAGTATAAAATATAATTTGGGTAGAAAGTGTCATTTTCTAAAAGTATAGGGACTAAACTTGTACTTTTTGTAACTCGAGGGTAAAAAGTGTAAATTCGGGAAAAGTTTAGAAAAACTTATAAACCCATAATAACTTCGTAAAAACAAGTATTTTGATCTTATGAGTATTTAATTTCGGATAACGGTAATGTATTACTTATATATATATATATATAATAAGATTATAATTATATATATATATATCAAATCCGATAAAACACACGGGGAATTTATTCAAACACGTTAAAATACTCAACAAATCTATTAAGATCACAACGGGGGAAACATTTCACTTATGCGTAAGTGAGGATAATTAATTAAGGCAATGTAGCACATAAATTAACTTAAAACGTTAATCACGATCGCACACTATTGGATTGGACAATCCAATGATCTATTGAATAAGACTATTCAATGCTCTATTATTTTGGTCGCGAACCAAAATGCTCATGTACTGAGATTCGCCATCTCATCATTTTAGGTTTCGAGTTGGAACCTCCGCTACATTGTGCTTGATCTATTTTTGTGCGTGTGCATTATTATCAAGGTGAGTTCATAGCCTCGCTTTTACTTTATTTTATAAACCCCGCGAGGGAGATACATGCTCTAAACTAGAACACAAGGGTTTTTCATAAATGCTTGATCTTCTTGATTATTGGTACTGCCTAAGTTGTTAGCCACAAGTCCCCTGATCATGAACCATTAGTCACCGCGAGTGAACGTAGATATCGTGAATAGTACTATGGGGAATAACGAACCCCGTTTCGGTTATAGAGAAATAACCGGGGCGCACCATATCGAATATCTTTAGGTAATTGGCTATTACCTCCTTTGGGGCATACTTACGTACACTGGTAATTCGGTGTATGCAGTTGAGTCTTGGTTTCATGAGCTTAGCGCATAATAATCTGTGATATTTTCTTATGATATTGTTAGTTTACAATGATCATGATCTTATACTTGTGTTCAACTTATTTTAAACCTATGGACTTCACTCAACATTTTTGTTGACCTTTTTAAGCATGTTATCTCAGGTAATCAGTGAAGATTATGACCAAGGTGCGGAACGGGGCATGGCAAGGCTTATCTGGTGGTGTAAAACATAAAAGTTATCATTTCTTTCAAACTCATGATCTTTCTTTTGGGAAAAACACTTGATCTATTTACAATATTTTGTAACAAACAATGAGTTTTCGATGAATGATAACTATATTAATAAAACGTCTCTTTTGAGTCGTTTTCTATAATTATTGACTATGATCTCCATTCAAGTAACACCCGAATTAGTCTTCCGCTGTCATTAAGATTTTCGGGGGTGTTACAGATTGGCATCAGAGCCAAGGTTATAGAGAACCAAAGAGTTTTTCAAAATCATTTGGACTATAACCGCACTTTTAAAACGGGACTATTTTACACCACTGCCTTACGCCCTTCCGTGACCGCTCTATGCATTGGGATTGATGCATCACTAGATCATAAGTAAATGGCATTCATTTTAAGTTAGGCATGGAAATTTGCTTAGCTAACTAAAATAATTATATTATTTGGCATTTACTTACATTAATTTATGAGTTGTTACAGTACCATGTCTGCATCCCACCCAGTTGTTCTGTCCTCAGACACCGAGATGGATGACACCATGTCCTCTACGACTGTCACTATGCCAGCTCATCCCAGTCCTGTCATACCAGCTACTGTTTCGGACGAAACTGAACCTTTTGAGGAAGGTGAAGTTGCCCGAACTCCTACTGCTCCAGCTATGACTGCTCATCCCCAAGAGTACAATGCTTTTGCTTCCATGACCCTAGATCAGTACTATGAGTCGCAGCAATGGCTACCTGCTTCAGATGTTGCTGTGGATGATGAATCATCCAAGTCATCAGAAAACACTGACTCTGCTTCATCAGATTCTTCTGGATCATCTGCCCAAGCTATCCGTCGTCGTCGACGTAGGATTCGTGTTCTTAAGCCTTATGAGCCTGAGCCTTTTGGAGTACCTTACAGACCGCGTCGTAAGAGTGCTATCGTCATGCATACCGCTAGGAAGCGTGTGCGACCCATCACTATGACTCATGTGATGCCACCAGCTCAGTCACCACCTGCTCAGTCATCACCAGTTTCATCTGCTGTTCCACCTACTGCTACTTCACCACCACTGCCACTTACTATGTTCTACCATCAGACCACTACTGTTCCTATTTCATCACCACCTACAGCATCACCTCCTTTGGACACTTTTAGTGAGCCAATTTTACCGCTCTGCATCAAGTGCTATCCACCATCACTATCTGATCCTGACAAGCCTACTCAAGTGGACAACGAGGCCGGACCAAGGAAGAAATCCGGTGCTAGGAGATGGTCATTCTTGATACCTTTACTTCGACGTTGGAGAGAAGAGGAGGGAGCACCTAGTTCGTTTGAGCTTGGAGAAAGCTCGACTACTGCACCAGCTCCAGTTCTACCTGTTACCGGTGAACCGGTACACCACACTATTCCTCTGTTGGCTACAAGACTTATCAGGCACGAAGATCAGTTGAATGAACTCATGGCACATTATGATGAGATTCCACTGGTTAGGATAGAGAGCTTGGAGGAAGAAGTCGAGAACCTTGTGGTAGGTCGCTACTCCATCGAGATTCTGTTTGATATGATGAGTACTCAGATTGTGGAGGCAAGAGAGGCCGTTAACCAATTGACTCGGAGATTGGAGACTACTATTCGAGATGCTAGTACTTTGAGAGAGACTGCTTTGGGTCGAGAGAGAGTCCTACATCACGAGCTTGCATCCGCTCATGCTCACACTGCTATTCTGTAGGAGAGGATTGATAACCTCGAGGCGAGAGATCGAGCCCGTGAGCAGCAGATCCGAGACTTGACAGCCATGGTTGAGGAGATTCGTCGTCGTCAGGATGACGCATCGGGAGATGCGTAAATCCTAGTCATCTTTATCTTAGTATGTATCATAAAGCCGCCATATGAGGCATTAAGGCTTGTATCTTTTGGTTTGTAACCTGGAAACAAGAATTATGATGATGTAACTTTTGGTTGTGAACAATACTATGTAACGATGTATTCCATGGTTGTATTTCTATTATTCTGATGTTATGATATTATTCCTCGGTGATGTACGCCGAACCAATCCTTATGTCCTTATATATATTATGATTTGTTGAGAAAAATCATATTCATATCATATCATTTATTTAAAGTGGTAATCTGGACTATTATGAAATGTATGATATGAAATCAATTTTATCATCGATCGATAATTTCTTAATCTTGGTATTTATTCTTGGAAATTATAGAAAAATGGTCAAGAAGAAAGCTACCTCATCCACCATCACTCCCGCAGCTATTCAGAAAATGGTCGCTGAAAGTGTTAGCGCAGCTATAGCACAACATGTCGCTGATACTGCTAGAGCCGAAGCTGAACGCATTGAAGCTGAACGAATTGCCCAAGAGGCACGTGAAGCTGAAATCGCTAGAGAAGCTGAAATTGCAAGAGAAGCTGAGAATGCCCGAATTGCTCGAGAGGCTGAAGCTGAGCGTGTCGCTCAAGCAGCACGTGAGGCTGAAGCTGCTCGCATTGCTGAAGAGAATCGTGTCGCAGAAGCTGCACGTCTTCTTGAAATGGCAAACTCAAATGCAACTAACACTCCAACAAATCAAAGTGAGTCCACTGTAACTCGCAAGTGTAATTACAAAGAGTTCATGAACTGCAAGCCGACATTCTTCAAGGGCACCGAAGGTGCTATTGGTTTACTTCATTGGTTTGAGAGAACCGAGACTGTATTTCTGCTAAGTGACTGCACAGATGATTGCAAAGTCAAGTTTGCGACTGGAACTTTGTTAGAAGATGCGTTATCTTGGTGGAAAGGCCATGCTCAACCAATTGGAATGGAAGAAGCTTGTAAGATTTCATGGTCAAATCTGAAACAACTATTAATGAAACAGTATTGCCCGAGGACTGAGATCAAGAAACTCGAAGATGAGTATTACCACTTGGCTGCTAAAGGTAATGATCTCAAGACATACTTCAAGAGATTCCATGAGCTGAGAGCTCTATGTCCTCATCTGTTTCCCACCAATGAAAAGCTTTTGGAAGCTTTGATCGGAGGTTTACCTCGAAGCATCGAAGGAGATGTCATCGCTTCGAAGCCAAAAACTGTTGAAGAAGTTGTCATTGTATCCCACCGCCTTATGGAACCAATACTAAAGCTTGCAAATGCACAAGGCTCAAGTGACAACAAGAGAAAGTTTGATGATCGGAAAACCTCAAATTCCAACCACTATCGATCCAACAACAACAATCGGAACAACAACAACCAATATCACCACAACAGAAATCAACACCACAATCGGCAAAACCGAAGGCAAGAAGCCGCAAAGGCTTATGTTGCACCCACTGCTGGAAAAGGGTATGTAGGACCACATCCCCAGTGTAACCGATGTTTGATGCACCATTCTGGACCTTGTACTGTGAAGTGCGATAAGTGCAACAAGGTAGGTCATCAAGGTAAACATTGTAGAAACCCTGGAAGAGGCAACACTGTGACAAACATGAACTGCTATGGATGTGGAGAACCTGGTCATTTCAAGAGTCAATGCCCAAAGTTAAATGTCGTTCAAACAAACAATGCACGTGCAAGAGTGTACATGCTAGGAGATGGAGATGCACCGTTGAACCCTGACATTGTGACGGGTACGTATTCTCTTAACAATCATTCTGCAAAAATCTTGTTTGATTCTGGAGCCGATAAGAGTTTTGTATCTACTACTTTTGCACCATTACTTGAAATATCCCCAATCGCCTTAGATACAACTTATGAGATAGAACTTGCCGATGGGAAAATAATAGGAACCAACACCGTAATCCGTAATTGTCCTATTCTGTTACAAGATCATTCGTTCCTCATAGATCTTTTGCCAATCAAACTTGGAAGTTTCGATGTCGTAATTGGCATGGATTGGTTGTCCAAACACCGTGCTAGGATTGTTTGTGACGAGAAAACCGTTCATATCCCGATCAACGGTGAAACATTAGTCATCCAAGGAGATCAAAGTAGAAAGTACTTAAGTATCATATCCTGTGCAAAGTCAATAAAGTACATGGAAAAAGGATGTTATGCCTTCTTAGCTCAAGTAACGGAAAAGAAGTCGGAAGAGAAACGACTAGAGGATGTACCTGTAATCAAGGAATTTTCTGAGGTATTTCCAGAAGATTTGCCTGGACTTCCACCTGCTCGACAAGTCGAATTTCAAATCGATCTTATTCCTGGAGCTACTCCTGTAGCACGAGCACCGTACCGTTTAGCGCCATCAGAAATGCAAGAGTTATCCAAACAAGTAGAAGAGCTATATGAGAAAGGATTCATTAGACCAAGTTCCTCACCCTGGGGAGCACCGGTATTATTCGTTAAGAAGAAAGATGGATCATTCCGGATGTGTATCGATTATAGAGAATTGAACAAGCTCACAATCAAGAACCGCTATCCCTTACCAAGAATCGATGACCTGTTTGATCAATTACAAGGCTCGAGTGTGTACTCGAAGATTGATTTAAGATCTGGATATCATCAGTTACGGGTAAGAGAAGAAGATATACCCAAGACCGCATTTAGAACTCGATATGGCCATTATGAATTCCAAGTAATGCCATTCGGTTTAACTAATGCACCTGCTGTATTTATGGACCTCATGAATAGAGTCTGCAAACCATATCTGGATAAATTCGTCATTGTGTTCATCGACGATATTCTTATATACTCTCGTAATAAAGAAGAACATGCGGAACACCTGAAGACTGTCCTGAAGTTACTCAAGGACGAAAAATTGTACGCAAAGTTTTCCAAGTGTGACTTTTGGATTGAGACAGTCCAATTTCTTGGTCATGTGATCGACAGTGAAGGAATCCATGTGGATCCCGCAAAGATTGAATCTGTTAAGAACTGGCCAGTACCCACTAACCCCACTGAAATTCGTCAATTCTTAGGACTTGCTGGTTATTATCGAAGATTCATCGAAGGTTTCTCGAAAATAACTAAACCATTGACCGAGTTAACCCAGAAAACGAAGAAATTCGAATGGGGAGACGATCAAGAATCAGCTTTTCAACTCCTGAAGAACGAGCTTTGCGAAGCACCTATTTTGGCACTACCGGAAGGAGCCGAAGATTTTGTAGTATATTGCGATGCTTCACATATGGGTTTAGGCGCTGTTCTCATGCAAAGGAACAAAGTGATTGCTTATGCGTCACGACAACTCAAAACTCATGAGAAGAATTATACTACTCACGATCTAGAACTTGGCGCCGTGGTATTTGCACTCAAATTATGGAGACATTATCTGTATGGAACCAAGTGTATAGTGTACACTGATCACAAAAGTCATCAACACATCTTAGATCAAAAGGAATTGAATATGCGTCAACGTCGCTGGCTCGAATTGCTTAGTGATTATGACTGCGAGATCCGTTATCATCCTGGAAAGGCAAACGTTGTTGCCGATGCCTTGAGCAGAAAAGATCGCCCTAAGCCGCTTAGAGTGAGATCATTGGGAATGGTAATCAATTCACCCCTACCATCGAAAATTCTTGAAGCTCAAATCGAAGCCCTTAAGGAAGAAAATAGGCCGAATGAGAAGATTTATGGCATGCCAGAGAATGAGAATGGATTTGTGAAGAGATCGGATGGAACGCTATGTTTCAAAAATCGAAGTTGGATTCCACTCTTTGGAGGTATCCGAGAACTCATCATGCATGAATCACATAAATCGAAGTATTCCATACATCCTGGTCCCAACAAGATGTATCAAGATCTAAAGCTTTTGTACTGGTGGCCTAATATGAAGGCTGATATCGCTATATACGCCAGTAAATGTTTGACATGCTTGAAAGTTAAAGCTGAACATCAAAAGCCATCTGGATTGCTAACTCAACCAGAACTTCCTATGTGGAAATGGGAAAGAATCACAATCGACTTTATCACAAAGTTGCCAAAAACTTCTAATGGTTTTGACACCATTTGGGTTATTGTAGACCGTCTTACAAAGTCCGCTCATTTCTTGCCAATCAAGGAGAACGACGAGATGATTACACTCGCTAGACTGTACATCAAAGAGATTGTTTCTCGTCACGGTGTACCAATCTCTATCATATCTGACCGTGATAGCCGATTCACCTCAAGATTTTGGCAAACGCTTCAAAAAGCCATGGGTACCAACTTAGATATGAGTACTGCGTACCATCCTCAAACAGATGGACAAAGTGAAAGAACGATCCAAACTCTGGAAGACATGCTAAGAGCATGTGTGATTGATTTCGGAAAAGGATGGGATAAGCACTTACCTCTGGCTGAATTCTCTTACAACAATAGTTATCACGCCAGCATTAAAGCTGCTCCTTTTGAAGCACTCTATGGAAGAAAATGCCGATCGCCAGTTTGCTGGGCGGAAGTTGGAGAAGTACAACTTACAGGCCCCGAAATTGTCCAAGAGACAACAGAAAAGATAATGCAAATTCGACAAAGATTGCAAGCAGCTCGAGATAGACAAAAGAGCTACGCAGATGTCCGAAGAAAACCAATGGAATTCCAAGTCGGAGACCGTGTAATGCTCAAAGTATCACCCTGGAAAGGGATGGTCAGATTTGGAAAACGAGGAAAGCTCAAACCTCGATACATCGGACCATTTAAAATTCTTCAAAGAATTGGTCCAGTGGCATATAAACTTGATCTTCCCGAAGAACTTAGCCGAGTACATGACACGTTCCATGTCTCAAATCTTAAAAAGTGTCTTTCGGATGAAACTTTAGTCGTACCACTCAAGGACATCCAGCTCAATGACAAACTTTGCTTTGTCGAAGAACCAGTCGAGATCATGGACAGAGAAGTTAAGAAGCTTAAGCAAAGCCGCATTCCTATCGTTAAAGTTCGATGGAATCATAAGAAACGAGGTGCAGAGTTCACCTGGGAGCGCGAAGATGTAATGCGTTCCAAGTATCCCCACCTGTTCATCTAGATCACCCATGACAGCCTCTGCGAGGTTAACCGCGGGACGCGGTTCGCTTAAGGGGTAGGTACTGTAAGCTCCCTGAAAATTTCAATGTACTTAACGTTTTAATCAAGAATTGATCACGATCTATTTCGTCATGAAATTTTCTAAACATCACATTTGCATATCAATTGGCATATGCATGAACAACGCAGCTTGAGCGTTCATAAATATACCGTTGTGATCTAAATAAATTTCCCCACTATCCTGATAATCCTAAAATACGTAATGAATACGTAAAAATTTGTAAAAATTACGAATTTAATTATAATAAAAATATATAAAATTCGTATTGGGCCTCGGAACTCATTGGACTTTTCACCACTCGAACCCGACACGTAAATGGGCCTTGTAACCGGGCCAAGCCCACGCTATATTTTTATTTGGGCCGCGTCCAACTCACTTAGCCCAACACCATATCCATCTTATTTTGGGCCTTTGCCGGTTGTATCCCGAGCCCAACACCCACAAAGCCCAACGAAACACTTTTTTTTGGGCCCTTGTCGATTTGTTTCACTAGCCCAAGTACACACTTCTTTCAAATGAGAGTTAGTAACAAGTGAAAATTTATTCCTTGTTTCTTTCTTCTGTGCGTCAAAAACGAGACCAAGCAAACAAGTAACCCAACCATTACTTTGACTAAAAATAAAACCAAGACAACTCACACATGTGTACTTTTCTTGCGTGTAAACATGATCAAGAGGAGACAAAAACCACCCATTAGGCCACCCTAAGCAATTATAAAAATACCTAAGCTAAACTAAACCCACTTTGACTCAACCAAGACTTTATAAACCATGGGTCTTTCACTGCTATCACCCACGACAGGGACACAAGAAGAAATCCACAAACACTTGCTTTAACTTTGATCTCTTGCGTGTGTACATGATCAAAAGAGACAACCTCCTAAGCTTAGCCACCCTAAGCCAATAAAATACTCCTCTAATCCATTTTGACCAAGGTTGACTCTATAAACCAATGGATATAATGTCCCAAGTGACTTGACTAAGCAAGCATGCTTAGGATTCAAAATCCCACGTCTAGAACTCCAACACAAACTAAGACTAAATACATTTCAACATGTGACTAATGAAACTAAAACTAGGAGAGCTAGAGAAATATAAAAATGTAAAAGCCATGTTTGTGTTTTTCTTTAAAAGTACACGAACAAACACACACACTCTTTCACATGAACTCTCAAAACACCTACACATCTTAGAGTAAAAATCGTCCACTGTGGAAGTATAACAAGGAAAGGAAACATTGCAAGGTGAAGGAAAATAAGGATACGAGTAGCAAGGAGAACACGGGGTCTCGAGTTTAAACCATCTTCTCTTCGTTTCATCTCCACTCTATACGAGTGTTGTAAGTTATTCAAAACCTTGTTCGATTCATTTTACTATTGTCACTCTAGTACTTGTTGTCTCACACGTAAATAAATAAACGCACCCTAGATACAACACCTTATGACTCGTACAACAATTACTCAACACATACACACTTCTTAGTTTATGCATGTACATTACACGTTAGAACTTGTGTCTCATGTCGGGAACAAGTTGCAAAAACTTCTTGGAAACCTTAGGACTACTCGTACACCTTTAATTCATACGCCAAGACAAACGGGCCTAAAGCCCAAACATCAAGCCCATTAAGCCCAATCCGAGTCCAATAATGATCTAACCCGGCCCAATGTGATCAAAATAAGCTATTAAGCTAGAAAAATAAGCTAGGAATAAGCTTGTAAAAGTTTTGTAAAGTTTTCGTATGTTTAAAAGGAATTTCGGACTATCTTTGCAAAAATAAGAAACGAAGGGTTCAAAAGGTAACATATTTAAAAAGCTAAAGGGTCATTTATAAACGAAACTAGTGTTTTATAAAAGTCCAAGGGTTGAAAATGCTCATTTCGAAAGTACATGGGTATCATGCACGTATGCATGTGCACGCTTAAAAACCACAAGGATCGAATATGTAATTAACTCAAACTAGTATTAATAAACTTTTGGGTTAAAAGTGTCAAGTTCGGAAAACAAGGGTTTGAAGCGTATAAAACGAACCTAGAGGGCTGATTTTGTAAAAACAGTTTTACCGAGGGTCAAAGTTGTCATTTCTGAAAGTTTTGAGTATAAAATATAATTCGGGTAGAAAGTGTCATTTTCTAAAAGTATAGGGACTAAACTTGTACTTTTTGTAACTCGAGGGTAAAAAGTGTAAATTCGGGAAAAGTTTAGAAAACTTATAAACCCATAATAACTTCGTAAAAACAAGTATTTTGATCTTATGAGTATTTTATTTCGGATAACGGTAATGTATTACTTATATATATATATATTATAAGATTATAATTATATATATATATATCAAATCCGATAAAACACACGGGGAATTTATTCAAACACGTTAAAATACTCAACAAATTTATTAAGATCACAACGGGGGAAACATTTCACTTATGCGTAAGTGAGGATAATTAATTAAGGCAATGTAGCACATAAATTAACTTAAAACGTTAATCACGATCACACACTATTGGATTGGACAATCCAATGATCTATTGAATAAGACTATTCAATGCTCTATTATTTTGGTCGCGAACCAAAATGCTCATGTACTGAGATTCGCCATCTCATCATTTTAGGTTTCGAGTTGGAACATCCGCTACATTGTGCTTGATCTATTTTTGTGCGTGTGCATTATTATCAAGGTGAGTTCATAGCCTCGCTTTTACTTTATTTTATAAACCCCGCGAGGGAGATACATGCTCTAAACTAGAACACAAGGGTTTTTCATAAATGCTTGATCTTCTTGATTATTGGTACTGCCTAAGTTGTTAGCCACAAGTCCCCTGATCATGAACCATTAGTCATCGCGAGTGAACGTAGATATCGTGAATAGTACTATGGGGAATAACGAACCCCGTTTCGGTTATAGAGAAATAACCGGGGCGCACCATATCGAATATCTTTAGGTAATTGGCTATTACCTCCTTTGGGGCATACTTACGTACACTGGTAATTCGGTGTATGCAGTTGAGTTTTGGTTTCATGAGCTTAGCGCATAATAATCTGTGATATTTTCTTATGATATTGTTAGTTTACAATGATCATGATCTTATACTTGTGTTCAACTTATTTTAAACCTATGGACTTCACTCAACATTTTTGTTGACCTTTTTAAGCATGTTATCTCAGGTAATCAGTGAAGATTATGACCAAGGTGCGGAACGGGGCATGGCAAGGCTTATCTGGTGGTGTAAAACATAAAAGTTATCATTTCTTTCAAACTCATGATCTTTCTTTTGGGAAAAACACTTGATCTATTTACAATATTTTGTAACAAACAATGAGTTTTCGATGAATGATAACTATATTAATAAAACGTCTCTTTTGAGTCGTTTTCTATAATTATTGACTATGATCTCCATTCAAGTAACACCCGAATTAGTCTTCCGCTGTCATTAAGATTTTCGGGGGTGTTACAAAATAAGGGTGAAATAATGTTCAAGAGATAATTCTACTCATGTCCCCCCACTTGAATTGTACAAAGTCCCTTTTGTACTAAGCATTAAATAAAGGTGAAGAGAAAGGTAGAATTAGAGCGAGAACTTCCCTGAAATTTGCTCCATAAAGAAGGAAGGCCCACGAAAAAGAGACGTGCCTTTGTATAAGCACCATGAACAAACTTCAATCCCTGAAATCACACTACCGCAAGCATAATTCTAAAAAGAAAAAAATGAAAAATGAAAAACAAACCTAACTCACTTTCGTAGGAATCACGGTTGCATTTAGCGAATGCAACAAGCCTTTTAAACCACTTGGTGTCCCAAGTGGACGAGTGAAGTCTCGTGAGGGTTTACAGGGAACATACCCACAAAGTTCATTTAAAATACTAATACAAGGTTATTGTGTTTTAAAATGAAAGAATTAAAGTAGAGGAAGGTTACGTCGTAACTAGAAAAACCTGGCATAAGCTGCAAAGCGAGTGGTTACGGCGTAACCACAGAGATGGTATTACGCCGTAATTGGTAATGCGTCAAGAATCCTGCTGCTAAAAGTTTGGTTACGGCGTAATCACCAAAATGAGTTACGCCGTAACTCTGTTCAGATCAGCAAACTGCAGCAGCAATTACTTCCTCGTTTCCTGCAAAAATAGTTAGAAAACACAAAACCCTACAGAAATGGAGATAAAACAAAAGAAAGGGATAATTCGGATTATCTCCTGAAAGAGCACTTTTCTTTATTTACGAGTCTTTAAGTTAGACTCAGAGCCGCGGGGCTTCTATGGGGGCCTTTGGACTTCCCCGACCTCTTCCTTTTCTTTCATTAAGTTACGCCTAACCCACCCGACATTTGTGGCAGTGCGGAGATATTCTTTGGTATCAATCTTCCGGATCTTGCAAAATTTTTCTTCAGGTCTGAAATGGTATCGCGTAAACTCAAATTTTTCGGCTATAATTGGTGGTGGCCTCTTAAACGGGATACCAAGAAGTTTGCATCTTCTTTTCTCGTGCACCTCATCATCTGGGTCAATGAAACCATCTTCGCCTTGTAACTCGAGATAATAGAAATCATCGTCGTTAGAATCGGTATCTTCAAGTTGTTTGAGTATTTGCTTGCATTCTTCTTTTTCTACCTTAGAAGAGTCCTTGGTGTCATCTTCTGATTTTTCATTAGGAATTTCGTCGTTAGGTTGATTTTTACTGTAACATATTGGATTTCACAAACACATCAATACATGATCACAAGTAGGCGTATAACTTATGGTTTTAGAGAGAGAAAGAAATAGAGGTTTGGGAACTTAGTGAGAGAAAATGAAAGTATTATTATGAGCTCCAACTCTCTACCTTGGGAGGTAGAGAGTATTTATAGTCTTACACAAATCGCCACCTACGGGCTGTGGATCAGGCATACAGTGGGTAAAGACCCGTCCGTCCTCCACGGTGTTACTTAACTAAATACTACTTAACTTTAAATAACTACAAATACGAGCTTTCTAACGAATACATATACTTGAGGTGACCGACACTTTAATAACTGGATTTACTAAATCCTAACAATCTCCCCCTAAGGGAGGTCACCTCAAATTTCATTGAATAAAAACAGATATTACATTAAGATTGTTCTTGGATCCATGTCCCTGTTTTTTGCTCAGTAGCTTGTAGTCTTTGATTCTTCATTTTTGCATGTTTGGATAATCAAAGTGGAGGTCTTTAACTGATCCACGTGATAATGAATGTTGCGTCAGTTTTGAGATCATCAGCTATCATAAATCTCTGACTCATCCTTTGTGGTGTTGGTATTATGTGATGTTGTGACTTTTGGACCGACATGCTCACATCCTGGATCATGATTTCTTCTCATCAGAGTAGCGGAAGCTTTCGTTGATTCATGATATTGGCAGCAGCGTAGCAGAAGCATGGAGTGAAAATATAAGAGTCATTAATGCACTAATCATGATTTCTTTAGAAGTGAATGTGTTGAGTGAACATGCGGCTATGGATTGACTGCTTCATTCTGATCAGCTGCAAACGTCGGGCGTACCTGCATACAACAGTTAGCAATAAATCGCACGAACGTGTGTTTGATTACTTTCGTTGAATTGAGGTACACATCCCACGGTTCCCCGTTGATTAGTACAAGTACTGCCTGTGATCAGGTAGGATTCCTAAGAATCTCCTTGACTGGGTTTCGTAGCTGCTCTAGCTGTTCTCAAACCGAAACGTCTCAAGGAAGACAACACAGAGTGAGAGAACCAGCGAATTGAGATTCACTGATTGATGAAAAGAGATTTGAAAAACAATCGTGTACCGCTCAATATAAATTGTTTTTGCAATACAATGAAGGTTTTAATGAAAATCAATTATCAATCATAAACACCTTTTATTTTGAAATATTAGTACACAGTCGATGTGCTAAAGAAAATATTTTTTTTAAGCACAACGACCGGTTTTTCAAAGGTATCCGTCAATCCATAACCTGAACCAGGATTGATTCAAAAGATTGAATTGCCCAATTGTTTCTGTTCAGTTGTCACATGGTTGATCTATTGGATAGATCTCACATGCCACCCACCAGGAGCTTGTTTGATGTTGGCTCCAGAAGGCTTTCCATCTTCATTCTGAATATGTTTGCATATCACTCATATGTTCTGGCAATACCACAAGGATAATGCGTAGGACTCAAAAGATTCTTTCCACATTGTGTGAAACAAAGAGTCTTCATTGAAAGTGTCCTAAAGAGATTTATTATGATGATCTCGAGGCTCTAGACTCAATTGTGCATATTTGAATCCTATGCCGGAGACTAGGGAGAGGGTCTCCTTCTTCAATATCAACAACCTCTAAGAGAAAGTCGATAGATTATGTAGGTTCCCCGTGAGAATGAAACAAGCCCTTTTAAGAGGAACTTGAGTAGGTTGGGAAGTTTAGTGCAGTGCGTCACTAGGTCCATGATGTCTTGTCTTCAATACCGATGTTACCTTGGTAACCACCAGTAGCATATGAATTGAACCCGGTTTATGCCCTAAGGTTGAATAAACGGAGGGCTATTTGTTTTCACCCTTTTCCACATTTAATTCTTTTTCATTCTTCAACCCCTTAAGTGCTTACCGAGACTTCATAACTAGAACCTTGTTGGGTTTATTCGAGTACTAGCTCTGTCTCAGTCCGCACTCTTCCCATTTCTCATTTTTCTCCTTTTTTATCACACCTAAGGACTCTACACTATCTAGTGGATTGTCCCTGGGTAGATCCCTCCGGTTCTGGCGAATCGTGAGAACGAATACCTAACCTAACCATCCTTATATCACCATACATAAAGTAAATTTGGTCGGTCTATTTGGTATTGTTCATCTGCCATTGGAACCAATTAAAAACCATTTGAAAAATCAATCCAGATACTTGTGATATATTATCAAAGCATTTTGTACCTGAATAGTTTTTGATATTTTTAGAAAAAGAGCTCCCCCTCAACATGTGCATCGTGTATTTGAAATCGTTTTGGCACACGGAGGCAAGAGGAAGAATTAACTTCTTTGATTAACATTTTCTAAAAGATATCAACATCACTTCCCTGATCAAATCAAGTAGATAAAGCATATTGGGGAAGGATGAGGTTTTCATAAGTTTGCTCCCCCTCAATATGTGCCTCGAGTTTTGACGGAGTTTTGCACATATTAGAAGGAACCTGCACTTAGAGACAAATCAATCACGTTTCAATTTTTTGTGGTTTAAAAAGATGCCCCCCACCCCTCAACATGTGCATGGAAAATTTGAAATCGGTTGGCACATGTGGGGAGGAAAGCTTGCTTAACACTTATGAAACCATTTATCGAATTATCAGTTTAAATCCAATTTAAATCACAAATTCTCCCCCGATCACAATTTTCAAATCATTTGAGATATGTGATCTCTGTAGATTTTAATTTATTTTGAATGCTTTTGAGGGGAGATGTGACTTGCTTATGAAAACATTTAACTGATAAGGATCAAATCTGAGACTTTAAACTCCAAAGATTAAACATGCATTAGTATCTTTTGAAAACAGTTGTATGACAAATAACCTTTTGATGAATTGAAATCATTCTCCCCCTCAATCAACGACATAAGTTGTTGATTGAGAGATAGCGATTTTGACAAACGTGAAGTCCAGATGATTTTCAAAAAATGAGTCCGAGTTATTTTTCAAAGCAATTAGTTTTCATTAGATAGTAAGTAATAGTTTATAGAATCAGAGCATGAGATTTGAAAAACAAGATAAAGCATGGCTCTGTTCTTTCTATGAAAAACGGTTTACTGCCTGAAATGACAAACAACCATAGTTTCACTTTCTCCCATATTTATTTTTTATTTTTATTTTTATTTTTTTTAAACATTCGAACAACATCTAACGACCCGTGTCATTCTTTGAATGACAACACAAAATCCGTAGATGATATCGAACAAGAAAAAAAAACATGACAAACTAACAATATTTTTGGGATTTTTCAAAAATTTCTAATATTTATGGGTTTTTGAAAGTTTTATATTTTTCTATTTGCTTTTTGTAGATTTTGAAATTTTGTATTTTGCTTTTCGAATAAATATTTACAAGATATGGATGAAGAAAGACCTTTACTCCTCGTCTTCCTCTTGAAGACATTTGAGTGTTTCCGGTTGAAGACTCTTTAAACCAAGACGTGGGAGGATAAACTCAAAACGTTCTCTAGGAAGGGCTTTGGTAAAGATGTCTACTAACTGGTATTTAGTCCTCACAAAATAAAGTTCCACCACACGTTCTCCACTTGTTCCCTGATGAAATGATGTCGAATGTCAATATGCTTTGCTCTTGAATGTTGAACGTTGTTGCATGAGAGAGCAATAGCACTTTTATTATCACAGTACAGAGGAATTTTATTGAATTCAAAGCCATAGTCAGATAATTGGGATCTCATCCATAGGATTTGAGCACAACAAGATGACATGGCTATGTATTCAGCCTCTGTAGAGGAAATAGAAGTACTCATTTGTTTCTTTGAAGACCAGCTCACAAGCTTATCTCCCAAAAACTGAGCACCTCCAGACGTACTTCGACGTGTATCTTGACATCCTGCATGATCAGCATCTGCATAGGCTGTTAGTGACATACCGGTGTCTTTCGGGTACCAAAGTCCCATATTGATGGTTTATTGGAGATACTGAAAGACCCATTTAACCGCTTCAAGGTGCTTTTTGGTAGGCCTAGCCTAATATCTAGCACACATGCAAACAGCGAACAGAATGTCTGGTCTGCTGGCTGTGAGGTACATCAGGGATCCAATCATACTACGATATTTCCTTTGGTCTACCATGATCCCTGAGTGGTCCTCATCCAGTTTAGTACGCTCTATCATGGGAGTGTCAATAGGGTCACAAGAATCAAATCCAAATTTCTTTAAAATCTCATTTGCATATTTAGATTGATTTATAAAAATGCCTCCGGGACTTTGTGAAATTTGTAATCCCAAGAAAAATTAAATTTGTCCCATCATTGACATTTGAAATTTGGAACCCATTTCATTTGAAAAACGGTCACATTCATTGGGGTCAGTTGAGGCAAAAATAATATCATCAACATATATGTGAACGTGAATTAAATGTTTGCCTGACTTTCTGGTGAACAATGTCGGATCAACTGCTCCTTTTCTGAATCCAGTAGATAGAAGAAACTTTGATAGCGTATCATACCATGCCCTTGGAGCTTGTTTCAAACCATAAAGAGCCTTCTGCAAGCGATAGACATGATTAGGATGCTCTGGATTCACAAAACTTTCAGGTTGGCAGACGTATACGAATTCTTTAAGATCTCCGTTAAGAAAAGCCGTCTTTACATCCATCTGATAGACTGCCATGTTCTTACTTGCAGTATTAGCCAAGAAGGTTCTGATTACCTCAATACGAGCAACTGGAGCAAATGATTCTTCAAAGTCAATACCCTCCTCTTGACGGTATCCTTTTGTAACCAATCGAGCCTTGTTCTTTAAAACATCACCATGCTCATCAAGTTTTACATTGAAGATCCACTTTAGAGCAATGATCATAGCACAGTCAGGAGCAGGTACTAATTCCTATACATCTAGTCGATCGAACTCATGAATTTCTTCTTGCATGGCATTGAACCATCTGCCTTCATTCATGGCAGTTTTAACATCTTTTGGTTCGACCTTGGATAATACGGAGTTGAAGAAGCACCATAAGGCATCAGTTGCAAGTTGTTTCCGTGTGGATACTGGACGAGAGGGGTTTCCAATGATGTTGTCCAATGGATGATCATGTGTCCATTTTCTAAGGTATTCATGTGGTTGTTGTTGAGGAACTGAAGTAGCGGAGTCAATATCTCCTGATGAAGATGGTTCTGATGATGATTGAGGAGAAAATATGTTCTCAAAGGGGGCATCTTCGGGAGAAGCAAAGGTATTAACTTCATCATGGGTACCGAAAACAATTCCATGATTTACACTTGATGATTGATGATTTGTTGATGAGACAGAGTGATCAGCAGCAGGCGCTTCTTGACGTAATGACATTAAAACTAAAGGGTTAACTTCATTAACAGGGATAGAAGCAGCCTCTGTTGATGGAATTGACATATCATTAGCACTTGGCTCATAGTGTTCATCAAACATTGGATCAAATAATTTCTTCAAGTCATCTTCTGAAGGAGGTACATAAGGAGTTGCTGGTGAGGGATTTGAAACTAGGGTAGAACTGATAGGACTACTTGATGAAGGTTGAGATGCGGGTCCAGAACTAGATTGTCCTGGAGCCATTTGCCCGAACAGCTCATCGAACGTGACGTGAATAGTTTCCATGATATCTCGAGTTCTTTTATTGTAGATTCGGTAACCCTTCTTGTTTGATGCATAACCTACAAAAACTCCAATGTCCGCCTTAGCTCTTAATTTACCTAAATCTTGACCGTCATTTGTTGGATAGCACAAAGCACCAAACACACGAAGGTAGGATAAATCAGGTTTTCGTTTATGGACAAGCTCATATGGAGTTTTTCCATGAGAGGTGTGTATAAGGGAACAATTTTGGGTGTAGCAAGAAGTGGCAATGGCTTCAGCCCATAGAAAAATTAGAACCTTTGAATAAATTAGCATTGTTCTTGCGGCTTCCACAAGAGTTTGATTTCGTCTTTCAACTACACCGTTCTGTTGAGGAGTTCGTGGAACACTTATTTGATGACTGATTTCAACACTTTCATAAAACTGAATTAATTCTTTGTTAACAAACTTTGTGCCATTGTCTGTTCGAACAATTCTAACAATATTGTTGTATCGAACCTGAAGCTGTTTGATAAGTTTGATGATGACATATGGAGTTTCATCCTTTGCGTAGAAAACTAGAAGGGGGTTGAATAGTTTACCAATTAAAAACTTTGTTTTGAAACTTATTGAAAGATCAATTGATATTGATCTTGGATATGTTGATGAAATATGCAAGCAATATGTAAAGAGTAAATAAGGAAAGAAATGATCAAACCACAACAAGTTGTTTATAGTGGTTCGGTCTACAAGGACTCTTTTTCCTTGCCCTACTCCACTCCCCGAGTCTCACAGTCGAGAGTTTAACTTCACTAGTCAACAAGCTCCTTTCACCGGCGGAGAAAACCTTTACACTTCGCTTACACTATTTCCGACACTAAGCTAGATGTCGAGTTCTTTCCAAGGGTACAACTACTCCCACACACAATGTATTTTGAGGACTAAAATACTAACCACTCACACTCACAAGATTATGATGGTTTAATACAACAATGAAGTATGAATCAACACTAGATCATACAACACTAAACAAACAAGACTTCCAACTTCTCGTTTGAAGCTTGAATGTGACTTGATCTTATTTTCTACAAAAGAGATCACTAATATGATATGAAACTGAGTTAGAAAGGTTAGAGAGAAGATATGTATGTGAGTATGATAGAAAGGGATGAAAAACTACTTGGTTTGGCTTTGCTATTTATAGCCAAAACCATCAGCAGCATCCACGGACCGCAGACCCCTTAAAAGGGTTCCGCCCGTTGTGGATTTTGGTGCCGCCGGGTCTGACAGCCAAGATATCAAGATCTTGCCAAAGTCAACCATATCTATGTAAGATTGGGTAAGATATGAAGAGTACAAATCCACACAAAATATCTAATGAAATCTTTCAATGATTTCCATGATGCATTACATGATGTCATGTGTTGTCTTTCTATATTTAGAAATATGCAAATGCATAAGTAATGTTTAGTTTTTGAGAAACTAAAACATTCTAAAAACTACTATCATACATTATTCTTAGACTCATATTGAGATATGATTAGTCACAATGTAAATGCTTAAATGATGAAGATATTATTTGAAAAAGCTTGTTTTAATATCTATTAAACTTGACAAGATTTAAGCTTTTATACAAATTAAATTTACTTTTGTCGTTAACAAAACTTAGGTAAAGATCAAAAATATAAATAAAATTTAATGACGATATTTGTATTAACACTTTGTCCTCAAAAACATTACCCAAGTAAATCGAGAGTAGTCATCAACAACTACTAGAATGTATTTCTTCCCATTTATCGTTTGCACTCTCATTGGTCTGCACAGATCCATTTGAAGGGTATGAAGAACTTCCATTACTGAGTTTGTGGGTTTTGGTTTGTGGGCATATTTCATGCTTTTTCCCAATTGGCAGGCTGAACAAAGATGATCTTTTTCATATTTTAATCTGGGTAAGCTTCTGACAATATCCTTTCTGGAAAGGTTATTAATGGTGCTGAAGTTCAAGTGATTGAGACGACGATGCCATAACCATGATTTTGTTTTCGAAGCCTTTGATAACAAGCAGATTGGAGAGGACTTCATCATGTCTTCGATAGAGATGGTGTATAGACTTGAACCACGAGTTCCTCTTAACAATTCCACACCATCAAGTTCTCTAACGAAACAAGTGTGTTTTCTAAAAGCCACTTCTAGATCGGAATCACAGAATTAACCAACAGAGAACAGGTTATGACCAAGACCTTCCACATAATATACCCTGGAGATTACACTTTTACCAACAACATAATCTCCATAACCCATAATTGCACCAAAATGTTCGTTCCTGAATCTAACAGTCCTGATGAATTTACTCACGAAGTTCATGAGCCGCGAGCGATCTCCAGTCATATGCTTGGAATAGCCTGAGTCCAGGTACCACAGAACGATTTGAACGATCTGCAGTTGAACACAGACAAGAAGGGATAACTGGATAATTGGGATCCCCATGCAAGAATGGGTTCCATTTGGTTAATAGCAGTGATTGGAACACCCACATCGGAAGTAGAAACAATGGGATCATCAGGAATAGATGCAGTGCTAGTGTCCGTATTTACCCTATTCAAAGTATGTTCACTTCTTAAAGGAATAACTCTACCAGTGGTCATCCATTTTCTAATGGGCATTGACTTAGCAAATTTAGGGCACAACTCATTAATCTTACAGCCAGTAGGTATCCATTGATAACCTATATTACTAAATTTCCTTCCTGTGGGTTTCCACTATTTTCTAACTTTCTTTCGCATTTGCCTTTTAGCCTTCTTAGCTTGATTTTTAACATTAACAACTTTAACTGGGCATTTAACAACATTAGATAAATCATTCACACCACATTCATGATTAGTAACATAAAACAAGCAGTCATCATTACATGGTTTGCGAATAGTGGTAGAATTCGAATTAATTACAGTACGCTTATAGCTAATACTAGAATCAACACGATTCGTTTTATTCAACTCAAACTTAATATTCCTGGGGTGATCTTCTACTCTCTTCCAATGCACATTCTTAGCTTGTGAGGTCCTATCTTGCTTGGAATTGCCTGGAGGCTTTGACCCGCTTGCTTTTATGTCACTGATTACTCCTGTAGAGGGAATTATGGGAACATTAGTTGGTTGATCTACTTTTTGCATTCCTGAACTAGACGTGCAGGGATCTGAACTACTTGAAGGCACATTAGAGTTTACTTTCTTAATAATGGGCATAGAATGGTTTGTATGCTTGGCACTAGGCATAGAACAAGGCATCACAGCTTTACCTTTCGCACCTAAGGATTTAGGACATGTTGCTATTAAACATTCTAGTAGCTCCTGAGATGGTTTGGCTTGAATGCAAGAAACCTAATTTCTCTATCAGGAGGCTTATTTATGAAATCCTCTTTCATAATCTCACGTAGACATTCTAGACTATCCTTAAGGTGAGCAAAATAGTTATGAAACACAAGTTCATTATTCCTAAGATGAGGAGGAATGTATTTAATAGTCACAGTATATTTGCAGTCTCAGGATGACTTTGATGCAACATTCTCATTAAAGACAAGTGGCAGTTTCCCTTTTTCCTGTCTCCTCAGATTCTCAATTTCCTTTTGTAAAGATGTTATTTTTTCATTGTTCTTGTCACGAGTGACTTTAATTGAATAATATAACTCTTTAAAGTGCCGTTTAACTTTTTCATTTTCTTCTAGAAAACCCCCGTTTTCCTTTTGTAAAACATTAACCAAGTTTTGAAGATGAAAAGTTTGAGAATACAGAGAATCTAAAGAAGGAGGCATTTGGGAGCCAGTCACATTGTTCTTTTCAGCCTTTAATTGTAAAATTTGGGCTTTTAACTTTCTGATCGTGTTACAATGAGCTTGAATCTGTTCTTCACGTTTGTTTATCTGAAAAACTGCATCAAACTCTGGAACATCTGAGGATGTCTTGATATTTGAGGTTTTGACATTTTCTTTAAGATGTTGATATTTTAGTTGTAAATCAAAATGTTCAACTTCTAGTTTAGAAAGATGTTTTACCAAATTATCATGATCATCCTGATCAATTTTCTCATTTAGTTATGAGTTTTTGTTTTCAAGCTCAATGACACGATCATGGGAAACTTTCAATGCAATAGATAATTCATGAAATCGAGAAGCAGTAATAGAGTGCTTAGTAACAGTATAAAACACATCTTGAGCAACATAACTCGAAATCAAATTCTCATTTAAGATATGCAAGTTCTTCGTTTCAACTTCATTATATTTGAGTTCATGTTCATAATCATTGACCTCAACAATCATTGCATCAAATTCCTTTTCCATTTCTTTAATATCTGAATTTATTCCTTTTTGAAGACTCTCAATTTGACCTTTTAATTGTTTAAAGAAAGGCATGACTTCAGTTAAATAACATTCTTTAGTTTGCTCAAAACCCCTTTTCCCCTCAGTTATTCCTGTAGGTGTGATTCCCTTCTTACATGTCTTCTCAAAATCAATGAATAGTTGATAAACAACATACAGGCTGATTAAGGTTTTGCTATTAGTGGCAATCGATCTAGGAACTAGATGCATTGGTGTATTTGGAGGATACACAGTAGCTGCAGGCATTTTCCTAAGGGGAGTGTTTTTTGCAACAAGATTTTTAGATTTTTGCATATCCATATCCTTTTTCCAGAACAATTGTTCAGGGGTTAATAGAGTCTGAGGCTTAAACATGTTCAGGGAGATCCAATTTTCCTTAGTGTAATCATGGGGTTTGATCGTTATGTTATTCTTTTTACACGCAGGATCGTTAAGCTTCTTATCTATTTTCTCCCTAGATGCATCATCTAATTTTCTATCCTCTTCCTTGCACTCAGCGCAACTAGGTTTCTGCCTAGGCTTAAGGATTTCATTACCATCATAGATCACATTTTGAGCAACTTTTGCTATCTTACCATACTGAGGATTAGGTTTCTCTACAATGGGAATATTATGCTTATCGCTGAGAACTCTATGCTTAGTGATCATGTGAGCAGTCTGAATGGTATTCCCTTGTACATACAACCTATTTTCAAGCTTGTTTTTCAAAGTTTTTAGATTAGAAAAATCATTCAAAAGTTTTGATTCCTTAGAACTGAATTCTTGTTTAAGCACTTTAACATTATCTTGCAGCTCTTGCTTTTGCTTAACAGTTTTAGAAAGCTTTTCTTGTAAGGAGTTTAACTCTTGTTTTAACACTTCTTCTCTAAAATTACTTTTTCTAATAATTGTACGCATTTGGTCATCCATTTCCTGCTCACGGGTAGTTAACTCAAACTTAGCACGTTGTTCATAAATAGCAATTCGTTCTTTATAGGCATTCAGTTCAGAGGTAACAGAATCATCAGGGGCACATCCAGTGTATTCATATAAAACATAGTCATCATTGACTGCAGAAGATGCATCAATTGGTTCAATCACACTCTCACTTTGGATCACATATTGATCATATGGGACAATATTATTATTGCCCATATTAGCAATATCTGAGTCACAAGTTTCCTGTGATTGCACTTTATCATGCATCTTTTGCTTATCAACATCATCATATAGTTTTAATACCTCTTAGATGATTGATTCTTTGGATGGACCAGCTTGCTGTGATGATGAGACCTTTGGAGAGACCATTGGAGAAATGCTAGCCATGAAAATTGTCTGTGCAGTAGGTTCATCATCGAGGTCAGAGTCGTATACATCACAGTCAGTGACTTGAAAGGCATTCTGATGATTATGACCTATCTCCTGAATTGGCTGCTCATCCACATCTGCATCATATGTCTTGGCATTTCCCTCAGCAAGAAACGGCAACTCCTCTTCATCCAAAACAACACCATTATCCTAAGCTTGCACAAGTAACATCTTGTCTCTGAAGTACTCTGCATTTTGAGGACGTTTTGGAGATGTGCAGTTCCTAGCTATATGTCCATCACCACCACAGTTGTAGCACTTAATTGGCTTTGCTTGCCCTTGCTTTGGATTCCTTCCACGATTCTGATTTGCCACATATCCTCTACCAACTCCACCTCTTCCCTGTTCATATTGCCTTTCTTGAACTGGTTGCACCATAACCTTTCCATCTCTGACAGTAGCTTTGATTGTGTGGATTGGATGCTGTTCTGAGGTTATTGTTGGTGTGAGGTAGAGAGTTCATGTTTTGACTAACCATGAGAGACAGTTGATTGATGAAGTTTTCCATAAGTGTGTTTGAGTCGGGAGGCTTATATGATGGATTAGGGATAAGCTTGTAATTACCATTACCCATAGGTATGACTTGAGAAGCTTTGGTGGTAATTCCAACATTGGTGTAAAAAGTTGTAGAGTCATTTGACGAGCTAGTTTCTCCCTGCTTGGATTTGAACTGTTCAAGAATCCTTCGTTCAAACATAGCATGTCTCTCATTTTGAAGAAGGAAGGCATACATTTGCTCATAGTTGGTGTTCTTCAATCCTTTAGTTAGCTTCACAGAGGTGACAAACTTGTGCCATTCGAGATTCATGTTGTTCACAAACTTTGAGTTCAGTTGAATATTTTGCATAGTCATTTTGATATTCCTCATATCATTCACAAGCTTGTGAAATATCACGTAATATTCATAGATACTCTCTTCTGGTTTCATCTTGAAGTGTTCAAATTCATCATACAGATGTGATTCTCTGTCTTTCTTAGTTAATTCAGAACCTGAGAGAAGCATCTTGACATTATCCCAAACAGCCTTGGCTTCAGTGTTGTGATTGATCAGCTTGTAAATGTCCTTAGGTAAACCCTGAAGTATGATGTTAGAAGCCCTGATGTCTGCATCGTATCTCTTCTTCTCCTTATCAGTCAGTTTATCATACATTTTAGGTTTGTCCAGTCCTAATATCACTGAGCCATCAGCAGCAGTGTCAAGTATGTCTCTGGTTGTCTCAACCTGATACGGTCCTTCATCAATTGACTTGAGAATGTTAACTCCATTTTCCTTACCCAGACAATACAACCTAATTCGTTGAGCCCATGAGCCATAGTCAGTTCTGTCAAGCATTGGTGGACGAGTGTCTGAACCAGCTGCTTGAACGTCCTCAGCTACAGTAGAGATGATTGTAGGCACGTTGGTAGACATGTTTACAGATTTCACAGGATTTTATAACTCTATGATTAAACCGGGAAATAGATTCTTTCACAGGATTTTACTAAATCAAGAGAAAACCATATTAGAAACAATTATTAACCAAGTCGCTATAATCCTTGAACCAAGTCGCTAAGTAGCAACTCGCTAAACCTCAAGTCGCTGTGAATCAAGTCGCTAAGCACAAGTCGCTAAAACCCAAGTCGCTGAACACAAGTCGCTAACGAACCAAATAGCTAAGCATACAAGTCGCTAAAGAACAACTCGCTAAGTATCCAAGTCGCTAAGATCAAGTCGCTGAGAACAATAAGTACAAGTCGCTAGAAATATTGAAAGCAAGTCGCTAACCCCACCAAGTCGCTAGCCGTAGTGGAGAATCTACTAACTTGTACTGTTTGTCGGCTTGTCTCAATAGACAAGTTGCTAAGCTCAAGTCGTTATGACTAACACTACAACTCGCTAGAAATTACTGAAGCAAGTCGCTACGAAGAAATTCACAACGAGACTCAAGTCGCTACCTTGAAAAACTTCAAAAACACACTTTTCAATCCAAAACAAGCTCAACCACAGTGATTCAAGCTTTCCAAATCCAAACCCAAGAACTTACAATGATTCTAAACACAAAAGTACACTCAAAATTCAAACTTTAACACAAGAATTGATCCAAATGATGCAAAAACCACTAAACTTTTTCAAACTCAAAAACCATATAAAACCACTAGAAATCCAAGGATAAATAAGAGAGATGATCAAATCTGGCTCTGATACCATTTGTAACATATTGGATTTCACAAACACGTCAATACATGATCACAAGTAGGCGTATAACTTACGGTTTTAGAGAGAGAAAGAGATAGAGGTTTGGGAACTTAGTGAGAGAAAATGAAAGTATTATTATGAGAGAAAATGAAAGTATTTATAGTCTTACACAAATCGCCACCTACGGGCTGTGGATCAGGCATACAGTGGGTAAAGACCCGTCCGTCCTCCACGGTGTTACTTAACTAAATACTACTTAACTTTAAATAACTGCGACTACGAGCTTTCTAACGAATACATATACTTGAGGTGACCGACACTTTAATAACTGGATTTACTAAATCCTAACAATTACTCATACATCCACTCCAGATTTTTTCATTTATTAACGCGTCAATTTTTCCGTATTTGATTCTGAGCCAATCATTGAGACCGCGATCATCAGGCTAAGGCAATTCTGTTCTTTCAGAATCATTATTTGAATTCCATAGGAATTCGTCTTCCCCAGCTCTCTCAATGTTGCTTCCCCCGTCACATTTATACTCAAAAGGGTTGTAGGAAACCCAAACGTTTCCGTCACTGGTTTTAATTTGTTCACACCAATTATTTTGAATTCCTTCGTCATTGTCATCTTCAGAAGGAATATCATCGAGGGGCTTAATGGTTTTTCCTCGAAGAATATGTTTCTCATATTTGAGTTCCAGATTTCTGAACAAAGCTGAATTAACTATCGCATCCCCGAATCTTATCGAATACCAATCTCTGAATGAAAGATTTCCAAAATCAACGTCATGCCTCCCAGATTCGTGTGGGCATATCCAAACTTCGTTCTTCACATTACCTCCTCCGTTTCAATACTCACGAAAAGGATTGCACGTTGGCCAAGCATGAGTAATCTCATCTTCCGTGACGAGCAAGGGTTTGCAATAATGCTTGATAGGTGGTCCTTCCACTTCGTTAATCGAGAACTTGGCTAACCTTTCTTCGTCGTTAAGTGTAGTCCACATGTATCTGTCATCTTTTATCCTTTCTTTATCAACTCCACCATTGCAGGTTTTCCGAGGATCACACGATGCCCACAAGCTGTAGCATTCCCCATCGTCAATTGCAATAGCCTTACACCAATGACTTCTCCTTTTAGGGTTTTCGTCCTTGGTGCCCATGTTTTTGCTTGAATTCGGGTTACACCGTAACTCTGAGGTGTGATTATGACGTAACTCACTTTCACCATCAGTATCAGACTCATCAGAGTACTTGTTGTTATCAGAGAATACAGCCTTACATATAGTAGATTTGCTATTTTGTTCCTCGTTTCTTCTTTGTACCTCGTCGCCAAGCTTTCCAATTAAAGTTTCCAAGTTTTTAAGTGATATGTCATGGGAAGAGAGGCTCTTGTTTGTATTATCTTAGAAATTTTTAAGCCATTCCTCTTGCTCCTTTTTCCTCTTGGTAGTATCCACAAGGTACATGTTAATAATTTCTTCCAGGTTAGCTCTTATCTCATTACGCTCATAATACGATGGGGGTCCTCCACGAAACCCATTACAATTATCCCTGTAGAAAGGCCTATTCTCTCCATATTTAGCTTCCTCGATCGTATCTTCCTTGTCAATTTTAGGACAATTTTTAGTCAAATGTCCCCCACAACAGTTTTCGCAGCCGACTCGGATGGCATGAACAGTTTCTCTGATTTTCAGCATATCTCTACCGAGATTCTCAAGCTTGTTGGTTATTGCTGCAATTCCATCAAAACTTCCACCTTGGTTTCTTTTACTCCCTCCGTCGTGCCATTTTTGAGAGTGATCCGCCATTTTTTGAATGACTTCAATTGCAAGGGTAGGAGTCATGTTCGGGATAGGTCCTTGATAGTCTAGCATTTTCCTTGTAGTTACGTTAATTCCTTTGTAGAAAATATTGGCCTTCTGCTGGCTGTTAAGATCATTGGTAGGACACTTGTAAAGGAGATCGTTGTATCTATCCCAGGCTTGATACAACGTTTCGCCGTCTTCTTGTATGAAATTATGGATCTCCTAAAGCTGGTTAGAAATCTTCGATAGCGGACACTTCTCTAAATAAAGTGCTTCTTAAGTAGAGCCTAAGTATTAATTTCCCCGGCGGGCAATCTTTCGATAAATCTTCTGGCAGCTCCAATAAGAGTCATAGGAAATACCCTAAACATAACAGCATCATGAGACACGCCCGGAATGTTGAAAAGGCTAGCAATGTATAGGACATTTTCAACGTGCTCATATGCATCTTCGTCCCTGTTTCCTGAAAAAGGGTTAGCACGAAGCTCCCTCATAAATTGGTCTTTGATTTCAAAAAGGACATCCGCTCCAATTCCCGATCTTACGAGACCCGGCCCTTGTTCCGCTCTTGTCAACGTCGAGTATTCCTCAAGAGTGAGGTCATCGATGTTAACAACTTCCATGGTTCCTGAAAACTTGAAATATGATTGTGAGAAAAGTTTTAAACGAAATGAAAGACTTAATATCAATCCTAATATAACTCCCCGGCAGCGGCGCCAAAAACTTGATGCAGGTTTTACTGACCAGGTCTTAATATTTATAGTGTCTCGTTATACCTAAGGTCTACCCTAGTGCACTAACGGGCAGTGTACCCGGTCGTGTGTAGTGTAGTAAACGGTAAAGCTGAGGTCATCCCAAGAGCTATGTGTGTTGGATTATTACTAAGTCTAGGTGTCACAGATTAATAATGGTTTCGATAGGGAATTATATAATTAAACTACTAAAGCAGAATAAAGCAAATAAAAGAAAATAAAGGATAAAGGGAAATCAATAGAGGAGAGTAGTGCCAACCTAGTTAATCCTCCTAGCTAGTTATGTCTACGTCTACTTACTTCCAATTACTTCAGGTGAGGTCAAAGTCGAGAGGACAGTATTTGGTCAATTCGCCCTAACCTATCAGCAAAGATGCCACCACAAGAGAAGTCAGGTGTCCCCTCATAAGTCCTGTTGTTCCTGGTCCCCTAAGCCAAGTCATTAAGTACCGCTACATGCTAGATTTATAATAGTGAATGCCCGGCCGTTAGGAACTTAGACACGCACCCCCTAATTCTTAAGTTCATCCAAACGATAGGTGATCAGTTGGTCAAATCGCACAAGTAGAAAGGGTTGTCAGTTGGTCATATCTTACCCTTCCCATCTCAGTCCGCTCACCTAGGGTCAGTTGGTCATATCTCCTAGGCAATTGGCCTCTATTGCCATTCAAAACTGTTGGATCGATGTACTCTAACCAAACTAACTATATAGTTTGTTAAGGGTTTAATAACTTCGGATAAATCCTAATTTGTTAACAATGAAACACTGAGTAATCTCTATTAAGTACGCGGAATTTACTTAACAAAGCTAAGAAGAATATAACTTTAACTTTCAATGATTTTATTAATAACTCTAAATCTACTTGTTATGCAGACTCTTAAACAACTCTAAAACTCTAATAATAATCATACTTTAGGATTCTAAAACACATATCTCTAATGCCAATCTAGGGGTCCTTTTATAGGTTTAAGGATGACCCTAATCGGTTTATTATTTGTATCCTTGTACGACAAGTAATCTAAACAAAGAATATTCTAGAATAACAAAGTTTTCAATAAACGAATATAGCAGTTCTTTAGCTTTGCAGTACTTTGACTCCGACAGCAGTACTTTGACTTTCTCTTTAGCAGTACTTTGACTTTTTCTAGTACTTTGTCATTCTTCAGCACTTTCATATCCCAACAATCCTCCCCTAACTTGAATTCTACTTGCTTGACTTCAAATTTCCTTTGTATATTCAGCTTTAACATCTTTGTCTTCAAAGAGGGATTGTGGCTTTATCTTCAGATTTTGTATTTGTAGATTATGTGCTTATATCATCAAAGTAATCTTTATTCTTTAGAAATTATTCTTTACAGCATCTTTGATCAGTAATCTCTTTTCAGCAACATAAGACAGTTTGTACATTAATTCAGTTTAAGTTTCAGTCTATTCTCATCACTTCCAGGTGTGTAAACTCCTGTGAGAGGTGAATCATTGAAAATTTAATGGATTTGATGTCTCTTTACCAAAGCCATTAACTCTGGAGTAGCCAAATGTTTTGATGTGTAAGATCATGGTACATTGATAACTATATGATTTTTAGCAAATCATCAGCTATCAACATATTTGATTTGTCTTTACCAAAAGTTGTACCCTTTTGGACTAGTTAGTTCTTTCAATCATGGTGAACTAATTACCATATAATGGTTTTTCCACAGCCTTTACCACAAGCCATTTTCTTGTGGGCTAGCCAACTCTTCACATTTACTGATATGGTGAGTTGATTACCATCCAACTTATTAGCAAGTTGTCAACTATAAAACGGATTTAAGATATCTTTACCAGAGCCGTTTGCTCATGGATAAGCCAATCCTTTTGTAACCATGGTGAATTGATAACCTATTGTTGTTACCATCTCAAAAACCATTTATTTCATTTAACCTTTGTTTCAAAATATTTATCACTTAACAAAAGTTTTCTTTTCAAAATCATTAACTGGTTTAAAGCTGCAAGCAGTACTTTGATGAAAGTACTGTTTGATCAGCAGTACTTTGAATAAAGTACTGATACTTCAAAAATAATTTATTCAATAAAGATTCATACCAATTATGCATCATCATCAGGCATAGTCGTCCATCTGATAAACAATTTGATAACCAAAAGTGCAGTTTCATTATCTTCCTCAACTTCCATTCCATGCTCTAGCATTCTTCTCATGACATCTGATGTAAGCGGATATCTTCTATCTGCTAGCATGTGAATCATAGTTCCATCTTCTAACTCTAGAACATGTACTCCAGATTCTTCAAAGAATCTCCAGCTAATAATCTCTCAATCTTCTTGATTTTTCCAAATCTCTTCAGAACTTGTTTCTTCAGTTTCCCAAACAGTTGTGAGATCTCCAAGCAAGATTAAACCAACTCCTTCTGAAGGAATGTGTTCAAAGTATTCTTGCACCAAATGATATAAATGAAACAAATCCTCTCTATCTATTATGTGCAATAGATCCCATCGCATATTAAACGTTCTGAAGCTTTCATCTTCTCTATGAAACATCAGATAATTTCCATCCTTTGATTCTACAACTTCAAAAGTAGTTATTGGAGACTTTTTCTTCTTCTTTTCTGACTTCTTTTCTGAATCAGCTTTAGAATACTCAAATTCTACAATTCTTAAGTAATTCCTCAGTTCATCATTAGTATCAGATCTTAACTCAACTTTCTTTGATGGTTGTTGATCTTCAACTTCAGTTGTTCTTTTTCTTTTTAAGCTTTCTTTTCTTTTATCTTCTTTCTGAGTATCAACCTCTTTATAGTCTTTGATACTATCAACTTGTTTCTGATAAGCTTCTCTAACAGCTTCATACAAACCTTTCATCTCAACATAATTCAACTTATTCAATCCAATATATCCTTGCTTCTTTAAATAAGCCATCATTGCATTATTTTCCTTAGCAAGATTTGGTCTTCTTGGTAGAGCAGAAACAAGAATAGGTGACTGTAATGGTACAGTAGCTTCAGCATTCAATTCTTCTTGTAACTTTCTAGCTGCTTCCTCATTCCTAGCTTCTTCATTAGCAACTTCAGCATTTAATTCAACTTGTACCTTTCTAGCTACTTCCTCATTCATTGCAACTTGAGCAGCCCTTATTTGTGCTAAAGTGAGCTTCTTCTTCTTTGTTTCTACCATCTTACCTTTTCCTTTATCTTTTGGATCTATAACAGGTTGAGATACTTCTTGTTGTTCTTCAGCAACTCCTGGAATGCTAATACTCTTTGGTTTTGATAAATCATGTAATATTTCAGCAATGGTTTCATCATCACTTGCAGTGTGTATTGGTTTGAGAGTATCAACTTCTTCTTCTTGTGCAATTGTTGAAGGACCAGCTTCTTCTTCAAATTCTAACACCCTTGGTGTAATTAATTCTTGTCGAGATGTTCCTTGAAAGCCAGTACTTTGATTAGCAGTACCTTGATCATCAGTACTTTTAACATCAGTTCCTTCAGGCTCAGTACTTTGAAGATTTACATGTGCTTCGGTACTTTGAGGTTCAGTCTCCTTTTCTTCATGAAATTCAGCATCTTCTTTCAAATTCTCTTCTTCTAAATTCCTCCCCAATTGGACAGAAGAATGCTATTGAACCTTTTTTCCTTTGGTGGTCTTCTTTATTTGCCTTCGCTTCTTCTTTTCAGATTTGACCCATAACCTGTTATGTGTAACCAATGGCCATACAAAGTTCTTTAATCTTTTAAACTTAAACCTCAACTTCTTAATTTGAGTAGCTTGTTTATCAAAAGACTTATGTAATCTGACTAATGCCCTTGTCAGAATATAATTATCTAACACTAATCTTTCAGGTGGTATAGAAGCATTGTCTCCTCCAAAAGATGATGAGAGAACGTGTTCTGGTGTCTCAATAAGAGGAGTAGTATGGTGGGATGAGGTGGGAGAAACTGCAGTACCTTCATTAAGATCAGTTCCTTATGAAGCAGTACCTTGAGATGCAGTCTCTTGAGAAGCAGTACCTTCAGAAGCAGTACCTTGAGTAGCAGTACCTTTAGAAGCAGTACCTTCTCTTTCATTACTAGCTTCGGCCTCATCTCTAATAGCTTGAACAATCTCCATCATTGAAGTAGTCAATGGAGTGTTCCTTCCAGTGAATGAATCACTCTTCCTAGCCATGAAAGTGAAAATCTTGGCTGGTTGCACCACAACAGGTAGAAGACTGGTAGGCTTTGGCACATCAGTAAGTTGCTTATTCAAGAACACTTGAATAAACCTTGGATACATCAACCATCTTGATCCATTTGAAATACGAGATAACATTCCATCAAGAATTAGCCGTGAAAAATCAATTTTTAGCTAATCCCACTATAGCAGATGCTATGTTTGAACCAAATTGATCCCATGATGTACTTTTAGCACTAATACAATGAAGCAATACATGAACTAAATACTTCCAGTGTAGACTGAATAAGGGTTTCTTGAAAGTTTGTGCAGTTAAGGACCCTTCATATCCAATGTTGCTGAATGTATCCCAAATCAATTGCTTATCAAAACGAACAGCCCCTTCTTCATCATCAAACAATAAATCTTCACGAATTGAGGCTTCAGAAACCTTCACAATCTTCCCAACAACTTTAGCTTGAATATACAAATCATCATTCTCCATATGAACCCTAGCAGTTGCCCAAATTTGTTGAATCCATGGCTCAAAGATATCTTGTTCCACTAAAAGTGCATAACTAATCGGCGATCCAGTGAGAAAATCAATGATGTCATGGAATATGACATTAGCTTCATTTTTGTCTAAATTCGCCACCATGTTGTGTTTTTAAACTGTATTACAATTCGCCATTGATGATTTATTAACTAAGAAAGTGATTTGATGAAGAATGTAGGTGAAAGAGAGAGAAATGTGGAAAAGATTATTAGGTATAAAGTTAAGAGGGAAATTCGAAGAGTAGTTATGTATGGGTGAGATTTAAAAAAATCACAGCCCGTAATAACAAAGTTACCGTTAGTGAAGTTTACCCCTGAATATTACCGTTGGAACAGTACTTTGATAAGACAAAATAGTGCTTTCCACATGTGCAGTACTTTCCAAAGCAGTACTTTTCAAAGCAGTACTTTCCCATTCTCCTCTTTATAATAGCAAACACTTCAAATAAACGTGAATTTCCTCCCCTCAAGCAATGCATAGGACTATACTTACACTAAATAGTCCACCCCTCAAATGTAGCTCAGTAATTAATCATGCCAATGCTTACCACCAAATGATTGAATCTTGAAACATCAAAACCTTTGGTGAGTAAGCCAGCTACATTATCATCTGTATGCACCTTGACAACGGTAATGAGCCTATGCTCATAACAATCTCTGATGAAGTGATGCCTAATCTGAATGTGCTTGGTCTTGGAATGATAGACTGGATTCTTCACAATGCGAATAGTACTCTCATTATCAATGTTGATAGGAGTATTCTTGAAGTTGAACCCATAGTCCAAGAGTTGATTCTGCGTCCACAAAACTTGTCCACAACAACTTGCAGCAGCCACATATTCTGCTTCAGTAGAGGATGTTGCTGCAATTGTTTGCTTCTTACACTGCCATGAGACTAATCTTCTTCCAAGATATTGGCATCCTCCAGTGGTTGATCTTCTGTCATAGTTGTCACCTGCATAATCACTATCTGAAAAAGCTTCCAAGTGAAAAGGTGAATCCTTTGGATACCACAACCCCAACTTAGGTCATTGTTTCAAATAACTGAAAATTCTCTTTACTGCATTCAGATGAGAGACCTTAGGTGAGACTTGATATCTTGCACATAAACAAACAGCAAACATGATATCAGGCGTAGATGCAGTGAGATACATAAGACAACCAATCATTGATCTGTATAACTCCACTTCAACAGGTTGTCCATCTTCATCTTTTCCCAGTGAGTTGATAGACTTGATAGGTGTAGTAACAGGCTTTATAGCATCAAAATTGAACATCTTAAGAATGTCAGATACATACTTGTCTTGACTGATAAAAATACCCTCCTTTGACTGCTTAACTTGAAGTCCCAAAAAGAAAGTTAACCCACCCATTGAACTCATTTGAAATTCATTCTGCATTAACTTCTCAAACTCCTTAACCATGGACTGTTTGGTAGCTCCAAATATGATATCATCAACATACACTTGAACCAACATGATATCCTTCTTGTCTCTCTTGATAAACAAAGTCTTGTCAATAGCTCCCCTCCTGTAACCATGTTGCAATAAGAAGGTAGAGAGCCTCTCATACCAAGCTCTAGGCGCTTGATGAAGGCCATAAAGAGCCTTAACCACCTTGTAGACTTTGTTTGGATGTGTAGGATCCTCAAAACCAGGAGGCTGTTTGACATAAACCTCCTCTGTAATCTTGCTATATAAAAAGTCACTCTTGACATCCATTTGATAAACCTGAAATCCCATATAAGATGCAAAGGCAAGGAAGATTCGAATTACTTTAATCCTTGCTACTGGAGCAAAAATTTCATCATAATCTACTCCTTCTTCTTGTCTGTAGCCTTGTGAAACTAACCTTGCCTTGTTCTTGATAACATTCCCTCTTTCATCTCTCTTGACTCTGAACACCCATCTTGTACCAATGACCTTCTTTCCATCAGATAGATCACATAATACCCAAACTTCTTGAAGCTTGAATTGAATAAGTTCTTCTTGCATAGCTTCAACCCAACTCTCTTTAGTTAATGGTTGAGCTATGTTTTTAGGTTCTTCTTGAGAGATAAAGCAAGTGAACAGGCATGTTTGATGGTCCTTATGATTTAACCTGTTTTGTTTATAAACAAAGCTAAGCAAAGCATTATGTGGTGTAGAAAAGCCTTTAGCTTTGTTTCTTGTCATTATTCCAGAAGTAGAAGGACCAATGATTTGATCAGAAGGATGATTCTTATGAATTCTTAAGATTGGAGTCTGTGGAACTTCATAATTATCATCCAAATTAGTGAAATCAGCATCTTCATTTGGATATGAGAAAATACCTTCATCTTCAAACTTATCATCAGTATCTTCTAAACTAGGCATGGTAGGATCATCCAAATCATCCTAAGTGCTATCAACAGGTGCAGCAGTACTTTGATTGAAAGTACTGTCAGCCAAAGTACTGTGAGTGAACTCTGCAGTCTTGTTCTTTTTCTTTGCTTCCTCATAAGCTCTTCTCTGTTCATCATCATAAGAATGTGCTATAACATCTTGAAAAAGTATCTGATTAAGTTCATCTTGAATAGATTGATCCTCAACAGACAATGAGGATTTTGGTGCATCAGTACTTTTCTTTGGTTCAACAGGTATTGGTTCTTCATCAGGAATAGCATCAGGTCTAATATGAACTCTATGAACAACATACTTTAAATCTTCTCCATTGTGTACAGGTTGATTTTCTTCTCTAACAGGTACATAGTTCATAGAAGGAGTCAAAACTTCAAGATCAAACATCCAATCAGGACCTTTACCCTTCTGATTTTCTTGATCTTCTAAAAATTCAACAGGAAGACAATCTTGAACCTTCTTGGTGACTCTGTTGTATACTCTAAAGCCTTTGCTGTTGGTGCAGTACCCTAATAAATAGCCTTCTTCTTACTTGCCATCAAATTTGCCCAAATTATCAATGGTGTTGAGAATAGTAAGAGGGCATCCAAAAGGCTTCAGAAATCGTATCTTGGGTTTAATTCCCATCAGCAACTCATAAGGTGTCTTCATCTGAGGTTTTGTGACTGATACTCTATTAAGCACATAGCAAGCAGTCTTACAGCTTCAGCCCAGAATTGAATAGGTAATTGTGAATCTGCAACCATAGTTCTGGATGTTCAATCAAAGTCCTATTCTTTCTCTCTGCAACACCATTCTGCCGTGGTGTTCTTGCAATGCTGAACTCCCTCTTGATCCCTTTGTTGGCACAAAACTCATCCATAAGCTTGTTCTTGAATTCAGTCCCATTATCACATCTAATACCTCGAACCTTGAGTCTCAATTGGTTTTCAAGTGCTATTATAAGATTATGGATAGCATCAAAAGTATCATCTTTAAATCCTAAGAAAAATACCCAACTCAATCTACTGCAATCATCTGTCACAACCAAGTAGTATTTTTTCTTGTTTAGGCTTGCAATTGAAACAGGTCCAAACAAATCCATGTGCAGCAGCTCCAAAGGTTCTCTAACAGTCCTTTCCTCAAGCTTCTTGCATGAAGCTTTGTGTTGTTTACCCTGCTTGCACGCCAAACAGGAGTGATCATTCTTGTAAGTCTTTGAAGGTAAACCTCTAACTAAATTCCCTTTGACCAGTTTGTTGATATTCTTGAAATTTACATGGCCCAATCTTCTATGCCACTGATGTGCTTCTCCAGATGTTGCTTTTGCCACTAAACATGTGGCTCTCCCAGAAGAGTGAAGACTCTTCATATCCAGACTATACACATCATTGGTTCTTGGTACTCTAAGAACTACCAAGTTAGCATCAACAGGCTGGAATTCAGAGGAAAGGATGAGACATTCTGTGTCAGTGAATAACACAGGGTGCCTTTTATCACCGATTTGAGAGACTGACAAAAGGTTGAACTTGAGCTCCTTCACATATCTAACATTCTCAAAATCTATACGCCCTGCTTTGATGGTTCCTTTTCCAGTGATTCTTCCTCCATTAGGATCATTCCCAAATGCAACTCTTCCTCCAAAAATAGATCTAAAATCTGACAGAATCTCCTTGTCTCCTGTCATGCTTCCAGAGCAACCACTATCCACAATAAGATGATCTTTAAGTTCCTCCTCTGGGTTGCCCTGCACAAAGATAATAGAGTTAGTGTCTTTTAAAAACCCAAGCCATTACTGACTTGTGTTCCCCTTGTGGAGTAACATACTCAAATTCCTTGAGTATGTAATCTTCACAGTTTTTGTAGACAGAATCAAGCATTATCTTTTGTTTTAAAACTTGTGGTGGATTTTCAGCAAAACTTTCTTTTTCAACAAAAATCTCCTTTTCTTTTACCACAAAATCATCTTTATCAAAAATGTCTGTTTCATGAGTACTTGTTGAAAGTATTGTTTGTTCATCATCAGTACTTTCCTTTTTAACCCATTTAGTTTTAACTTCTGGTGTAGAGTCCCTTGATCTAGCTACTTTCTTAGAGTTGTAACGCCTTCTAGATTGATAGTAATTAGATCTCCTAGGGTTCCTATTCCAAGAGGTGTTTGGTGAAAACTGAGCAGTACTTTGAGAAAGTACTGTATTTTGCTTAACAGTACCTTGGAAAGTGTTTGAAGGTACTGGTGGTTTTGAAAAAGGTCTTCTCTGGTGAGGGTGCCTATAGTCTGGTGAGAAGTTTCTATGGTTAACACTATGTGAATCATTCCAAGCTGGTCTACTCTCCCTTGGTTTTTGGTTGACAGGTTTGTTCTTTGGGAACTTACTTAGGTACTCTGAATGTAAGTCACAGTCCTTAATCAAATGATCAGGACTAAAACAAACGAAACATAGTTTTTGTTCTGTAATACCAAAATTTCTTCTTCTATGTGTATTACCAAACCTATCCTGATTTCTAGGTGAATGATTAAAACTGTTTTGACCAAAATTATCCCAAAAAGGTTTAGCATGATTGTGAAAAGGTTTTCTTAAAGGTACTGCTGAAGGTGTAGCAGTACTTTGAGGTGAAAGTACTGCTTGGCTTTTAGCATCATCTACCTTAGGTGTCTCAACTGTTTCCTTTTGGGTTTCCGACCTAGATTGAACAATAAGCTTCTTTCTAAAGTCTAGGTTGTCTACACCAAAACAAGAAACATCAGGTCTAATAGGTTGATGACTACCAGTGGGATGTGGGACAGCATGATAACCCTTGTCTTTTTTATATTCAGGAGGTGTTTCACTAAATGATTACTTATTACTAGATGTGTCAACATAGTTAATAAGCTCATCATCACTAGTGGTTATATCCTCAAAATCAAGGTCATCCTTATCACTAGGTGGGTTTTCTTCTACACTACTGAAATCCATACCAAAACCTAGACCAGTCCTATTGTAAGCTCTTCTTTGTTTTTGAACATAAGAAACATGAGAAAGACCAGATTCTTTCCAAGCATCAAACTTTGCTAACAATTCATCTCTTTCCTTAGTCATTTTCTCAATTTCAGAAATCTTACAATTTAACTTCCATTCACTTAATTTTAACTGATAATCCTGCTGTTCATACTTTTCTGCCCAAGCCATTTCATTATTTTCATGTGTTATAATTTTGGATTCCATAGACTCTAAAGTTATTTGATAACCTGCTACCTCAGACCTAGCCTTTATACAGTTATCTCTTTCAATCACATAACTATTAAGTAATTTTTGATAAAAGTCATGACAGTTTGAGCATACCTCAGAGATAGGGGTTGAGCTTGGTGAAGTAGCCATCATAGCAAGTAGAACAGGATCATCTTCACTCTCCAAGCTCCAGTCAAAGCTTCCATAACCATCTTTAGACTCCATAGCAGCATGTCCAGGTTCCTCATCAAAAGTTGTGCTCCAGTCAAACTCTTCCACAGAATCCTCCACAGCTACCATATAGTAGGTTACTGGTTCATCATCAAACTCAACACTCCAGTCAACCTCTGATAAATTCTCTTGAGCAACCAAAGCTTTTGTTTCTGTAATAGGAATTTCTTTCAACTCTAGCTTTGGTTTCTCAGTCATCCTGTTTGCTTGATATTTAGCAAACCTGCACTCCCTTGCAAAATGTCCAGTCTTTTGACAATTGAAGCATTCAATCTTGGATTTGTCAAAAGTGATTCCCTGTGTTTGCTTGAAGTCAATGCCTCTTCCTGTCTTCTTCATAAACTTCTTTATCCTTGCAGTGATCATAGCAACTTGCCACCTGATATCAATTTCTTCAAGAGCATCCTCTTCAATCTGTGAGAGATCTTCTTCATAGGTGACCGGTAAAGTAGCTTGCTGTGCAAAGAAAGAGCATACGACTTCATCTGAGTGGATGGTAGGTGTTGGTGAGGCTTGCTGAGCAAAATTGGGGGTAGAATAGTGTCACACCCCCAATTTACCTGTTTTGCAGCGGAATGGAATTCCTGGGGATTGACTGTCATAGCACCACATCACAGTTATATTGAACGACCTAAAGTGTCGTTTTAAAAACACATCGTTGGATATTTCATAAAAACATAATCAGAGTACAACATCGGTCCCAAAAGGTTTACAATGTTTGCGGAAATACATCCATGTTACAAATCCAAACGATGTTTTGAAATAAAGTACCATAATGTACATAATGTAAGTCGACGCCGCGACTCAAAATATAGGTCCCTAAACCATGTCATGATGCGAATGCCTCAGTTACCTGAAAATACATTGCTAAAAAGGTCAACAATAATGTTGGTGAGAAATCATAGGTTTATGTAAATGTTTTATACGACTACACAAGTATAGAATATGCATGACAATCCAGTCACGTAAAAATAATGTTACAATTGCTCTAAGCCCATGACCCCGAAACTAGACTGTTCAATAATGTATGCCCCTGCAGAGTGTTTGCCAGACAACTCCGTAATACCATCAAAAGAAATGCATCCGTTTGCCTGGTTGGGATTCACCAACCCGGATGGAGGCGTCACCCTCGATAGATCTATCCACTCATCCTCGCTTCAAAGATTAACGGTTCATGTTCAAGTAATGGGGACTTTCAAATTGGCATATGCGGTAACTTAAGCAATGTAATTGAATTTAACATACTTGGTATCGTACAAAAAAAATGTAGTGCAATGTATTCTCCCCCGTGGGTTTGAAAATAATCGAAAGCATGTAAAAACGGGGCTATGAAAACTCACTTGGATAAACTGGAATAGCGGCAAAAGTGAGTACACTGAGGTTTAATGTAATGCGTCAACCGGGACCTATTACGAATGATATGATATGTCATGAGTTGCAATGTAATGCTATGCATGCACTTCGTATGTTATTTATACCATTTACGGGTTTTTGAAAATATTACTCGTCGACGAAAAATACTCTTTTGACGTCTTGACCATTCAAAAATGACTTTACATGTTTTTACGTCAAAATGTCATCCTACAATGGTTTTATAATGATTTTTGGTGAAATTACCATTTTTCGTCGTAAAACAATGTCGTCGGAAAAACCATGAAATTAACAAAAATGACTCCGGAAAAGTAGTCGTAAAATGGTGTACGTCGATCGTTAGAGAACGAACTCGACGGTTTTGGAAAGTTTGTATCAATATCTAAAAGTTTCAGTTCAGGAGTTTTCGTCCAAAAGGTCTCGATCATAGAGATATCAAAGGCTAAAGATGGTGGTTTTTGCTAATTGTGTGCAGAAAATGAGTTTCGGCCAATGTTTGAACCTCCGTAAATAAATTACCATAAATCCGCTTGACAAACGGCTTTTTGATTTGAAAAATATGGCCGATGAACTTGATTTTACTAGAAGACACTTCGTTATAAAAAGTTTCACATCATGGTTAAAAACAGCCGCAAACATAGCCCTTACAGCTAATGAAATACTTGAATCGTAGAAATAATATAATTTTTCAGAAAATAATAGTTACGGCAACTTTATAAAAACGTGCATATATTTGTCGTTTCAAATCCGTTTTCTACGTAAAATATGTCCTTAGCTTCGTATCGAAGTAAACTAATATATTTTTGAGAAGTCGAAATAATTTGTGAAGCTTAAGGCTAGTTTTTGACCCGAAATATGTAAAAACAGCAAGCTGAGTTTTTCAGAAAATAATACTTTTCGTCGCCAAACTTTAAAAATTCACCACGGCTTCGTTATAACTCCGTTTTTATCCGTTCAAAAGGCCACGGATTCGTTTTAAAGTATATTTTCTAAATATCAAGGCCAAAATGTCGTATCAACTGTTGGTTTTTCCAGAAATTCGGATTAAGGACAGAACACAAAATATAGTTTACGAAAATAGTTTTTCTCGGACAAAACCTATTCTAATCCCTTCAAATCAACTCCAAAACTAATCTAATCCTACCATACACCTTCTTAGGGTGTCATGGGTTCCTAATCACCATCAATACCAAAGAATACCATGGGAATATTTATAGGATGACCAATATATTTATATAACTCAATAATCATGAAATAAATGGTATAAATCACATAACATGCATAAAAGCTCCAAAAATGTAAAGAAACATATGAAAATGAAGAGGAAACATGAGGATGATAAAAACATGCTTACAAGTGATAGTGAAGAGGTGTAGGTAACAAGGATTAGCTTAAATATCCTTGGTTTTTATTTCAAAACCATAAAAAGGATATATACTAGATTGTAAACACACTTGATTTAGCAAAAATTTGATCCCTTGGAGTCCCTTGAGTGGCCGGTTTTTGTAGAGCAAAAGAGGAGAGGATTTTTTTTTATCTAACACTTTGAAATGAGATGTATGTGAAATATTTCTTTGAGTGTAAGACTTTAGTAACTTGAAGAAATTATTAGAGACATGATCCATACTACATTTAATAGACACCCTCCCCTTGGCCGGTTTTTGGGGGAGGGTTGTCTCCCAAAATTTATTTATTTATTTTTTTTCTTAAATCTTGTGTAAATATTTTGTGTATAACTTGTTAAATACAAATGTGTAATTAGTTGTAACTTGTAAGGTAAAAGGTAGTCTTTAGGTACAAGTAAGTTTTTAGTAGTTCAAAATAGATTGTAATGAGTTAATAAAAATTGTAAAAATACATTCCTTGTGAAATTTGGGTGATAAGATAATTATCGTAAAATTTTTAAGAAAACGACGTAGTAATTAAACTTTAACGATTAAAATACCAAATAAATTTGAAACACTAGGAAAACTAAAAATATAGTTTTTATGAACTAAATGTAAGTTTAAAAATACCTCGGGATCATTTTTGAAAGTAACGGGTTAAATATTCAAAATAAAAACTCACGCGATAAAAATTATTAAATATAAAAATTACGCGTTGAAGGTGAAATGAAATGTCGTGAATGTACTAATGAGATGCACATGATGTCAATGAAATGTAGACTAATCATAGTCCATATGAAATGTACGTGATGTCATGATCATGAATTCGCCGCTAAACCTCCAAGGTTACGCGAATTTGAAACAAGTAAACCAAGTTTACTATGAATGTTGAAATAATGAAACATAAATCCTGTCGAGAAATGACCTGAAAGTACGGATTGTCACATTCGCCCATCCAAAAAGGAATTCAGTCCCTGAATTCAATCGTTGTTAGGTCTAACGGTGTCGGCGAAAAGATGTGGATACTTGCGTCGCATCTGGTCTTCCCGTTCCCAAGTAAACTCAGGACCTCGTCGAGAATTCCAACGAACTTTCACAATAGGAATACGACTCTGTTTCAACTGCTTGACCTCGCGGTCCATGATTTCTACAGGTTCCTCCACAAAATTGAGTTTGTCGTCAATCTGAACTTCGTCCAATGGAATAACGAGCGATTCGTCTGAAAGACACTTCTTCAAGTTTGAAACATGAAACGTGTTGTGCACATGACTAAGTTCTGAAGGAAGATCAAGTCGATAAGCTACAGGACCAACTCGGCTCAAAATCTTGAATGGTCCAATGTATCTCGGGTTCAATTTCCCACGCTTTCCAAAACGTACCACGCCCTTCCAAGGCGATACTTTTAACATAACTTTGTCACCCACTTGAAATTCCAAATCCTTGCGTCTAACATCCGCATAACTTTTCTGTCGACTCCTGGCAGTTCTAAGTCGATCACGAATTTGAACAATCTTTTCCGTGGTTTCCCGTACCATTTCCGGACCAGTAAGTTGTGCGTCTCCTACCTCGGCCCAACAAACAGGTGATCGGCACTTACGACCATAGAGTGCCTCGAATGGTGCCATCTTGATACTGGTGTGATAACTGTTGTTGTACGAGAATTCAATCAATGGCAAATGGTTAGCCCAACCATTTCCAAAATCAATTACACATGCTCTAAGCATATCTTCTAACGTTTGAATGGTCCTTTCACTTTGACCGTCGGTTTGTGGGTGATATGCTGTGCTCATCTCTAATCTGGTTCCGAACGAATCTTGCAATGAATTCCAAAAGTTTGAAGTGAATCGACTATCTCTGTCGGAAATGATAGAAATTGGTGCTCCGTGCCTCGAGACTATTTCCTTGACATAAAGTCTAGTGAGTTGCTCCATGGAATAAGTCTCTCTAATCGGTATGAAATGGGCTGACTTGGTAAGGCGATCAACAATTACCCAAATAGCGTCGTAACCTCCCGATGTCTTAGGAAGTTTCGTAACAAAATCCATTGTAATGCGTTCCCATTTCCATTGAGGAATTTCCGGTTGTTGGAGTAAACCTGACGGCTTCTGGTATTCGACTTTTACCTTAGCACAGGTAAGACATTTGCTAACGTACGTGGCAATTTCCGCTTTCATGTTCGGCCACCAATAAAGCTTCTTAAGATCTTGATACATCTTATCCGATCCTGGATGAATAGAATACTTTGACTTATGCGACTCATGCATAATCAATTCTCGTATTCCGCCATACAATGGAACCCACATTCTATCTTTGAAACATAGTACTCCATCTGCTCTCTTCACAAAACCATTTTCGCTTTCGGGCATACCATAAAGCTTTTCACTTGGTCGGTTTTCTTCCTTAAGTGCCTCAACTTGTGCTTCATGGATTTTCGATGGTAAAGGAGAAATAATCGTCATTCCCAATGATCGAACTCTTAAAGGTTTAGGCCTCTCTTTCCGACTAAGAGCATCAGCCACAACATTGGCTTTTCCCGGGTGATACTTGATTTCACAATCATAGTCGCTGAGTAACTCCAACCAACGACGTTGTCTCATATTAAGCTCCTTTTGATCAAGAATATATTGCAAACTCTTGTGGTCAGTAAACACTGTGCACTTTGTACCGTAGAGGTAGTGTCTCCAAATCTTGAGCGCAAAAACTACGGCTCCTAACTCGAGATCATGAGTGGTGTAATTCTTCTCATGAGTCTTAAGTTGTCGAGAAGCATACGCAATCACCTTCTCATTTTGCATTAAAACAGCCCCAAGTCCTTTATGCGAAGCGTCGCAATATACTACAAAGTTCTCAATGCCTTCGGGTAGTGCCAAAATTGGCGCACTGCAAAGCTTTTGCTTCAACAACTGAAAAGCAGTTTCTTGTTTCTTTCCCCACTCGTACTTCTTGTTTTTCTGTGTCAACTTGGTCAAAGGTCTCGCTATCTTCGAAAAACCTTCGATGAATCTTCGGTAATACCCGGCTAGTCCTAGAAATTGTCGAATTTCTGTAGGATTCGTTGGAGTAGCCCAATCTTTCACGGCTTCAATCTTTGCGGGATCAACTTGTAGTCCTTGACTATCAATGATGTGACCAAGAAATTGCACTTTGTGGTTCCAAAAATCACACTTCGAAAACTTGGCATACAACTTCTCATTCTTAAGTAACCTTAAAATCGTCCTTAAATGCTCTTCATGCTCTTCTTTGCTCTTGGAGTAGATCAAGATGTCGTCAATGAACACAATAACAAACTTGTCCAAGTACGGCTTACATACTCTATTCATAAGATCCATGAATACCGCCGGTGCATTAGTCAATCCAAACGGCATCACTTGAAACTCGTAATGACCGTAACGTGTTCTAAACGCAGTTTTCGGAATATCCTCTTCCCGAACTCGAAGCTGATGATAACCTGAACGAAGATCAATCTTGGAATAAATACTTGAACCTTGCAACTGATCGAACAAGTCATCAATTCTGGGGAGTGGGTAACGATTCTTCACCGTTAGCTTGTTCAACTCTCGATAATCTATGCACATTCGGAAGGATCCATCCTTCTTCTTCACAAACAAAACCGGTGCTCCCCAAGGCGAGGAACTCGGCCTAATGAATCCTTTGTCTAGAAGCTCTTGCAATTGATTAGACAACTCTTGCATTTCGGATGGCGCTAGACGGTACGGTGCTCGTGCAATCAGTGCAGCTCCGGGCACTAAGTCAATTTGAAACTCTACTTGTCGTGCCGGTGGAAGTCCCGGTAAATCCTCGGGAAATACTTCAGAAAATTCACGGACAATAGGAACATCTTCAAGTCGCTTCTCCTTCGACTTTTTCTCGGTTACATGGGCTAAGAAAGCAAGACAACCTTTCTTAATGTACTTCTCCGTTTTGATACTCGATATGATACTAATTCGAGTTCCACTTCGTTCCCCACGAATAATCAAAGTTTCGCCATTGTAGGGAAGATGAACAACTTTCTCATCACAAATGATCTTTGCGCGATGCTTAGATAACCAATCCATGCCTATGACGACGTCAAAACTACCAAGCTCTACGGGCATGAGGTCTATGTTGAATGGATGATTAAGAAAATTGAATGTGCAACCGCGAACAATGGTGTTGGTGCAAACTACGCTACCATTAGCTAATTCGACGTTGTATGATATGTCTAGTGTAGTTGGTTTAATGTTGAGCAAAGGTGCAAATGCATTGGACACAAAACTTTTATCGGCACCCGAATCAAATAAAACTGAAGCGTAACGATTATTAAGAAGGAACGTACCCGTTATGACATTCGGGTCTTCACTATCTTCTCCGCCTCCAATAACATAAACCCTTCCTTGAGCCATACCTCCTTGATTCGGATTTGCTTGATTCTTTCCCTTCTTGCAATCCCTCTTGTAGTGTCCAGTTTCCCCGCAACCAAAACATGTAACCTTTGGTGCCGTGCAATCCCTAGTACGGTGACCAACTTTCTTGCAATTCTCACACGGATCAGGACATCGACCCGGATTGTGGTGACTCAAACACTTATTACACTTCGGCAAAACCCCCGAATATCCTTTTCCTTCTTTTTGACCCGCGGCATAAACCTTAGCAACCTCTTGCCTTTTGGGCGGTTGTTGAGTAGCATTCCTACCCCTTGTGTTATCCCACTTGCGCTTGTTATTTTTGTTGTAGTTGCCTCGGTTATTGTTGTTGAAACGGTTGTTGGGGTTGTTGTTGTTGGTTCGGTTAGTGGTGGTGTACTTGCCTCGCTTCACCACTTGTGCCATCAACTTCTGAGTAACACGAATAGCTTCTTCAATTGATTGTGGATCGAATGAAGTCACATCTCCTTGAATCACTTCGGGAAGTCCCCCGATAAAAGCCTCTAGCAATTTTTCATTATCCGATACCATCGACGGGCATAATGCGGCTAATTCCTGGAATCTCCGAATGTAAGTGTCGATATCATAGCCAATAGTGACCAATTCATAGAACTCCGTCTCTAACTTTTTGATTTCCGTTCGAGGACAAAACTTCTTAGTCACCAAGCTCTTAAATTCCTCCCACGTAAGCTTAAAAGCATTCTCCATACCAATCGGTTGCGCGTATGAATTCCACCATGACAACGCTCCATCGAGCAAAGTGCTCGTAGCATACTTAACCTTACTGTCATCCGGACAGTTACAAAGCAAAAATACCGACTCCAACTTTTCAAACCATCTAACCATTGCTGTTGCTCCCTCGGTACCTCGAAACTTAGTGGGTTCACCACTCTTGAAATCTTTGTACGAACATTTCTTAACCCCAGATCCTCCGGCATTACCAGTTGCAGCAGCTAGCCTAGCGGCTTCAGCAGCAGCAGCAGCCACTGTTTCTCTTTCGACTCTTAGAGCATTAGCAATACTATCATTCACTAACTTCTGAATTGCTGCTTGGGTCATCTCAACTGTTGCTTTCTTCGGTGCCATAACTCTTCAAAATCACAAGATGAAACAATCATGAGAACTCGTAAGTAGAAACAACCATCATACAAATATATCCACAACCACAACATGCATAAAGATAAATGGAATCACAACGGAACAATAATGAAATATCACAATATAATCACAACACACGTGGATAATATACATGAAAATTTCGGCCTACATGGACCGATATCATACATAATAATAACCATTCCTACATAGTAGAGTCAATACTTGATAATTTGTTTGTACAACAACCAAAATACTACAAGTTCTTTAAACTACGTCACACACCTTGTGACTAGGATAATAATGGTCAAAACTATACATAATACAAGTCTACATAAGGCACCTCATGGTGCTCCGCCTGCCCTATCCTAAAGATCGCGAACCTGAATAACCAAACTATCAATCAAACTCCTCATCTCATCCATCTGACCCTGCAATGTATCAATACGCTCACGAGCTAAAGCTAACTCCTGTGACTGACTCTGTAACTCATCCTGAGTCATCTCCGCTCGGTCAAACAGCTCGGGCATCTCCTGCCTCAACTCTGTGATGTGCTCTCTATCCTCAATCTGTCTATGCTGGAGACTCTGAAAATCTAAGTCAATACAAACCCTGCCTAATATCAAACCCTCAACCTCCTCAGCTATGGGCTCAATCCTATCAACCGACAACTCCTGCAACTGTCGCGTCAAACTATCAATCTGTAACTGCTGGGCATCAACACGGGCTCCTAGTGCCTCTGTGGAAGGCTGTCGTGCAGTAGCTGCCCTAGAACTCTCGCCTAACTCAAATCTAGCGGGCGGCTCGGGCTCAGTCGATGGTGGTGTAGGGATATCGAAACGAGCACGCTTTTTGGGCGGCAAGTCCGTAGCAGGTAAAGGATCTCTAAGAAAATATGATGATGACGGTGATGATGGTGCTGGCAGTGGTGCTGGTGGTGGTGATGGTGCGAGCAACGGGTTAAGAGCTGGGCTAACGTGAGGTGTGGGTGCGACTTCGCCCTCCTCGAAGGGTTCGGTCTCAGTGTCGGTCATGATCGGTGGAAAGGCTGCAGTGGATCCGATAGAAGATACAATCTCAGTGGAATGTGATGGATCATCATCCATGCTAGGGTCCGATGATATGGTAATAGGGTGAGAATCTGAAGACATGTCTGTGACAACCGATATGAAATAAATGTAAATAATCTCGACAAAGTGTAAGTGAATCCGCATGAAAAGTGAATATGTACAATAATGAAATGATGAGATGCTATGATAATGTAGCTATAGTCTAGGGTCAATGATGCAACCTAGTTCTCTATAACTGTAGCTCTGGTACCAATCTGTCACACCCCCAATTTACCTGTTTTGCAGCGGAATGGAATTCCTGGGGATTGACTGTCATAGCACCACATCACAGTTATATTGAACGACCTAAAGTGTCGTTTTAAAAACACATCGTTGGATATTTCATAAAAACATAATCAGAGTACAACATCGGTCCCAAAAGGTTTACAATGTTTGCGGAAATACATCCATGTTACAAATCCAAACGATGTTTTGAAATAAAGTACCGTTTTGTAGCAAACCTAAACATTGTACCTACATAAAGGCGTTTG
>BPTQ01000003.1:196942971-197016776 GCA_019973895.1 Chrysanthemum seticuspe
CTTTGAGTGTAAGACTTTAGTAACTTGAAGAAATTATTAGAGACATGATCCATACTACATTTAATAGACACCCTCCCCTTGGCCGGTTTTTGGGGGAGGGTTGTCTCCCAAAATTTATTATTTTTTTTTTTTCTTAAATCTTGTGTAAATATTTTGTGTATAACTTGTTAAATACAAATGTGTAATTAGTTGTAACTTGTAAGGTAAAAGGTAGTCTTTAGGTACAAGTAAGTTTTTAGTAGTTCAAAATAGATTGTAATGAGTTAATAAAAATTGTAAAAATACATTCCTTGTGAAATTTGGGTGATAAGATAATTATCGTAAAATTTTTAAGAAAACGACGTAGTAATTAAACTTTAACGATTAAAATACCAAATAAATTTGAAACACTAGGAAAACTAAAAATATAGTTTTTATGAACTAAATGTAAGTTTAAAAATACCTCGGGATCATTTTTGAAAGTAACGGGTTAAATATTCAAAATAAAAACTCACGCGATAAAAATTATTAAATATAAAAATTACGCGTTGAAGGTGAAATGAAATGTCGTGAATGTACTAATGAGATGCACATGATGTCAATGAAATGTAGACTAATCATAGTCCATATGAAATGTACGTGATGTCATGATCATGAATTCGCCGCTAAACCTCCAAGGTTACGCGAATTTGAAACAAGTAAACCAAGTTTACTATGAATGTTGAAATAATGAAACATAAATCGTGTCGAGAAATGACCTGAAAGTACGGATTGTCACAAATAGGCAACAGTACTTTGAGCAACAGTACTTTGAGTAGGAGAAGTAGTACTTTTAGTGGAAGTACTGCATCTCTTTTCAGATGACAAAAAGGCAATACTGTGAGATTTTGAACTGGATTGCCCATTCATCTCATGCTCATACACCTTCAGATGATTGTAAAGATCATCAAAGTCCATTACATCCAGACCAGGTTGTCCTCTGATCATAGTAGCAATCACATGCCATGTCGATGGCAAACTTCTTAAGAACTTTAGATTAGCATCTTCAACTGAAACCTCTGCTTTGTATAGCTCCAGCATGCTGAGAATATTTTGGAATCTGTCATAAGCAGCATCAAGGTTTTCTCTTTCTCCAACAGTAAATGTTTCAAACTGCTGCTTCAACAGATTTCTGTGCATCTTTTTGGAAGAATCATTGCCTCCAAACCTTGTCTTGAGAGCAGCCCAGAGTTGCTTTGCATCTTTAGCATCATGGAATTTGAGTAGATGACCATCTGGAATAGCAGACAATAGTATATTGAGAGCCTTCTCTTGATTCCTTATTGTTGTTGCTGGTAAGACAGCCTTAGGTGCTTTAGGTTGTCCAAGAATATCAATAGGTTCTGGAATGACTTCATTACCATTGACAATTACATTCCATAATGCATGGTTTGTAATTGCAATGTACTGCCTCATCTTCATGCTCCATAGGTGTTGGAATCACTCCTAAACCTTAATCAAGTGTTAGTGATTCATATGTAATAGTTAGCTTAATTATGGCCTTTATGTTTGTTATTAGCCTTAAGCTTATGTAAAAGGCCCATGAGCTTAGGCCCAAGCCCATAGGAGAAAGGAAGGGACTAGGAGTGTTGCCCTAGCTTCCCTCCTATAAATACTATGTAATAACCCTCACTTGAGGGTTGGTTGTTCATTTTATTCACTCTCTTTCACTCTACGCATAACCGGTTTACTCTTTACGTGTGTATGTGTGTTTAACGTATTCAACCGACCTCCATCCGCCTCTCTATCTCTTTCTATTAAGCTTGTGTTGTAAAACTAGTGACCTAACAGTGGTATCAATCGCCTACTAGTTGGGTGAACGTATTGTTTCTTGAAGTGGGTTTTGGTCCTACGCGTAGAACATACGCTTCAGTATTGATACTTTGGTTCGCTTAAAAACACGTTTTTTACACTTTTTAATCCAAGATTCTTGTCCTTTCAACGTTTTAAGGTGTTAAAATTACTGTTTTTGGCAAAAATTTTCAAACTTTATGCGTGGATCTACATTTTTAAGCTAGTTTTTGTTCGAGGGTTTCGTTCTACGCGTAACCTGTTTAGACGTTTTGGTTCATCAAGTTTCACACTTTTGTGTTATTTTGGTGATATTAAAGCTATCTCATCACAAAAATCTGGTTTAGAAACATCTTTGGGCAAAATCATTTTTACGAGTAAAGCTACGCGTATCAAAACCCTAGTTTTACGCGTAACTTTATCGTTGGTTTGATCTTCAGTTTCGTGGTTTACTCCGTGTTTTCTTGCTTGGATAAGCCTAAAAATACGTCGACTTTGGATATCTTTTGCACTGTGATAGTGTAAAAGATCACTTGGGATAAAACCCTAAAATTACGCATAAGCATAAAGCTTATGCTTAGAACATCCTACGCATAAGATTTATCTTACGCCTAAGCTTAGTCTTACGCATAAGGTAATCCTACGCCTAAGTTTTCTACGCCTAACTTCTTGTTTTACGCATAACTTTAGTGCTTTTTCCTAACTTACGCGTAAGCTAAACCTACACGTAACTCTTACTGTTACGCGTAACTTTGGTGTTTTTACGCATAAGTGCTACTTGGTTTATTGTGATTTCTACGCCTAAGGACACTTCATCTACTAAGGTTCATTCGACTACAAAGATCCATTTTATAACACAAGTTTTCAACATGTCACAACCACCATACTCTAACTATTTCCCTTACACTTATACTCAAAGACAACAACAACTAAGTCCACAACATCAACAATGGAATCAACAACAAGCAATTTATCAACAGCAATTTAATCAACAACATACTCTACAACTGGGAGCAATTCAACCACCACAAATGGTTCAACCACCACCAAGTCTTCAAGTTCAACCCTACACAAACGATTTCAATCAACATCCATCAAGGAACACTATGAAGGAACCCACTTGGTTTGCAAAGATGTGTGAAGCTTTAAGCAGCCAACAATCAATTCATGAGGCTGGATCACTTGATAGACCTCCAATGCTCACTCCAGGAAATTACGATCAATGGGTGATTAGGTTCTTTAGGTTTTGTGATCTGAAGAAGCCACATGGAAAGTTCTTAAAGAAGGTTATCTTGGAAGGTCCATTTCAGATGCCTACTGTCATTGTACTCGGAGATCCAAATGCTAATCTACCAAGAGATAAACAATCAAACATTGCTACTGTTGCAGACCTGAATCCAGCAGAACTTCTACACTATGAATCTGACGAGCTTGCAATGCAATATATCCTTTTAGGATTACCAAACCCAATTCTTTGAAGTGTTGATGCTCAAAAGACTGCAAAGGCAATGTGGGAACATATTCATCTTCTTATGGAAGGATTTGCACTCAATCAGGAGGACATGGAATCCAAAATTTACTTGGCTTATGAACACTTCGTGATTAAACCTGGAGAGACACTAGAGTCTTATCATCATCGATTCTCAGACATCATAAATGATTTGGATAAACACAACATCATCATGCCAAGAATTGCAGTTAATACTGAGTTCCTGATTAGTCTTGGTCCTGAATGGGAGAAGTATGTCATTTTTCTCCGTCAAGCGAAGAACATGCATCATTCTACATACGGATTGTTGTACGATTACTTGAAGCCTCATCAAAAGGAAGTTGATAAGGAAAGGATTCTTCGTGCACAAATTGCTTCAACTTCACATCCGGAAAATCAACAACTTGCCTTGTATGCTCAAAACAGTTATCCTCCTCAACAAGCAACTCAACCAACTGCCTCAATCACACCATATGATCCTTCACTGCAACAATCTCATCAAACTCAATTGGTTCCATACAACAACAACAATGCTCAAGCATTTGTCAGTAAAGCTAATGAGGAATCTGATCCGTTCGAAGCATTGCAACAAGGATTTGTTATGATTGCTAATGCTTTTAGCCGTTATACCAACAAATCCAACAATCGTATTCGTTCCTCATCTAACACACGGAATCAAGTTGTTGTGAACAATGGACGAGTTGAAGTTCAGAATCGTAGTTATGGTCGTCAGATGGGCGGTGGTCAAGGGTTTAATGCTGTGGGTAGGAATAACAACAGAGCTCAAGTGGTGGAACAGGGAAATGCTCAGAATGGGTTGAATGGTCTTCGATGCTACAACTGCAATGAGAAGGGACACCTGGCTAATGCATGCCCAAAGCTGAGGACTAGGGGCAGTGCTTATCACAAAGAGGCTCTTCTTTGGCTCTTAAGGATGAAGCTGGTGGAACTCTCACAGACAAAGAACAGAGCTTTATGGCAGATGCAGACTCAGATGATGATATGGAGGACTTGCAGGCCAATGCAGCTGTTATGTTGATGGCTAATATGCAAGAGCTACATATGAGTGACACAGGCCCAGTGTATGACACTGATGGCTTGTCTTAGGTACCCGAACAAAGCATATTTATCTCTGATCTAATATCTCCGCCAACATCTGAATCCGGCAAGGCTCAGAATGTTCAAAATGAGTCATCCACATCTCATTCCGACGATTTTCAATTAGACCCCGTAGTTACATTTGACGATCAAGATGACCTTATGGTGTCCATTGATAATCAAATTGACTCCGTAGTTATACTTGAGGATCTAAGTAATGATCATGTTGTGACTCACGTTGAACACGCTGAACTTTTGACTCATCCAGATTTTGCTCGTTTAATACAAGACCAACAAACCATAGTGGAAGAATGTCGTGCAATTAATCAGGACTTGAAAGGTAAAAATGCACTGTTAACCAAGGATTTTGAATGTTTACAAAAGCAACTCAACTTTTTCAAAACTCAAGAAAAACGTGAAAAAGGTTTTGAAGCCGCCTTTGCTAAACCTCATCAAAACGAAAAATATTTAGAGAGACAGATGCGTGATCTAGCCGCTTTGAAGAATGCTTTGTTGTCTGAAATAGAACAACTGAAACATGAACATAAAAAGCAAATTAACGCTCTCACCTTGGAAGATCAAAAAGCTAAGGCTGAGTTGTTAACTTGTCAAAAACAGTTCTCTACATACGAAAAGCATTCAACGAAACGAATAGATGATCATCTTGAAGAAATTATCGGCTTGCAAAACAAACTTAAAGAGTTTAAAACTGTTGTTTACAAACATGGTGAGTCAGTAACTGCTATTGAAAAGTTTACTTTAAAACCCAATCCAAATGGATATGGACTGAATCTTGCTGATTACAAACCTAAGCTTTCAACCAAAGCATTCAAACCAAATCCTGAAGTTTCCAGTGCAGAATATAAAATTGATAATTATATTATGAGTGTTGTTGAATATCATCGTCAAGAGGAATTAGATGCAGAATACGAGAGTCGATCAAAATTAGAAACTGTTGTTTACAACAAACCTTTTAACTATTCAAAACCGGTCACTTTCGTCACACCAACAGATTCTTCTAACACACCAAGGATTATCATAAAAACGTCTGAGTCTTCTAATGTTAATCCCCAACCAGATTATGCACAAATTTATGGTCCTTTACCTTCCATCAGTGAAGTAAACTCAAAACCTGAAAATCGCAAAATTCTTAGATATTTTGACATTTTCATGGCTGACCTTAAAACTTTACAACATGAGATAGAATATCATTCTGAAATCAAAGTTCAACATTTTCAATCGCCTCTGGCGCGAGAACAAAGAGACATTTTTCAGAAAAATCTTTTATCAAATGTTAAAATTTTGAAAATTTGTGCATTATCTTGGGAACGGGACTTTCATAAGGAACTTGGATTAATGAAGGTCGTTTTCGAGAAAACTGAAACATCTATTTCTAATACTAAACGTAAAAAGAAAATGTTGAGAAAAGATGTTGATCGACTCTTGGAAGATGTTATCTGTGCTGATGTCCATAATGATGTGTTATTGAATTCTTTGTCATATGCATCTGATTATATCTCTGCTGATATTGTTGATAATGTTGTAACTGTTGAAAACACTGATAATGTGCTTCAGATCGAGTCTTTAAAAGTTGAAAACGAACGTCTCTTAAAAGAGCTTTCAAATGCAAAACGTCGTCTTCAATGGTGTCAAAAAGATTGTCAAAATCGTGAACTTGCTTTGCAAAATAAAATCCACCAGTTACACTCAAACAATTTTAAACCAAAATCTGAGCAACTGGATGATCAAAACGTGTCTTTGAAAAGTCAAATCTCAAAATATGAACAAGAACTTGTAAAAGTTAAACAGGAATATGGTGTCATATTTGATTTACTCAATAAGACTCGTCATGAAGCATCAAACGAACTTGATCACTATCTTGCACACACTAGAGAAGTATTGCATTTTGCTGGTAATATTCGTTCTGAAAATCAAGATTTGATTCACACTATCTTTAAGTTAAGAGAAATGTTAGGAAAGTATGAACAACTTCCGCCAACCATCATTAAGAAATTAGCACTTGTAACACTTAGTAAACGTGAACCTAGAATGCCTACTGCCAACAAACAAGTTGCTAACGTGCTTCCTTCTACTGAAACAGGAATAGTTGCCTCTTTTCCAAACGTCTGCACTTCACAGCCTAGGAGCACTACATTGAAGAATAGGAAGTTGCGACCTAAGAAAAGATCAATAAGGAAGGCTAAAGTAGAAGAACACCCTAGGACTATGAATAAGACTCACGTTGCTTCCACTATAGATATTGCGTCTGGCAAATGTAATTGAAATAGTGATGTAACGAATGCTAAACCTTTAAGTACTTTTGATATTCAGTCTGATGCACCTTGTGTTATTTGTCGTAAAAGTATGAATTCTGATTGTCATGACAAATGTGTTGCTAAAGCTATCATCTCTCGTTTAAGGAATCCTAAGAATCGGAATACCTCTAGGCCCACTAATCATTCTAAGTTTGTGCTTGGTAGACCACCCTCTTTAGATTCTAAGAACCGCATTGCTGTCCCTGTAGCTCCTGTATCACCTCCTAAGAATGTAGTACCACCTAGTGCATTCACTAAGACTAAAGCAAATACTAGTTGGAGATGGCAGAAATGGATATATAACACACTAGGATTTAAATGGATGCCTAAAGTTATTGATGTGTGTATGTCTACTATAACTGCTCTGGAACCCTCTAACATTTCGGGTTCCACATCTACTCCTATTCCATCTGTGTCGTCTGTGTGTAATGCAGGTGATACAGATCATTCTCTGGATTGTTGATAGCGGATGTTCCCGACACATGACAGGCAACCTTAAACTGTTATCAAACTTTATTGCAAAGTTCATTGGCACTGTCAGATTCGGGAATGATCACTTCGCAGCTATCATGGGCTACGGAGACTATATCAACGGGAACATCGAAATTAGCAGGGTTTATTATGTGGAAGGCCCCGGTCACAATCTGTTTTTAGTAGGTCAGTTCTGTGATGGAGATTTGGAGGTTGCTTTCAGGGAGAAATCTTGCTTTCAGGGAGACTAGTTGAAGGTCTCCCACGATTCCGTATTCTAAAGATCACCTTTGCTCAGCCTGTGCACAAGGGAAAAGCACTCATGATCATTTTCCTTCAAAGGTGGAACACAACTCTCAGCATGTACTTCATCTTCTTCAATTGGATTTGTGTGGCCCGATGCGCGTGCAAACGATCAATGGCAAATGCTACATATTAGTAATTGTTGATGACTATTCACGATGGACTTGGGTCTACTTTCTTCGAAGCAAAGACCAAGCTCCAAAAATGATCATCACCTTTCACACGAAAATTCAAGTTCAGCTCCGGAACACCGTCCGCCAAATCAGAACAGACAAAGGAACTGAATTTGTTAACTAAACTCTTCGAGAATTTTATGAGAAAGTGGGAATTGAGCATCAGACATCTATTGCACGTACACCAGAACAAAACGGAGTTGTTGAAAGACGAAACCGAACGTTAGTGGAAGCTGCAAGAACAATGTTAATCAATTCTAAACTTCCAGATTACTTGTGGGCAGAAGCTGTATCTACTGCATGCTATACTCAAAACCATTCTATGATTACAAAACAACACAACAAAACACCTTTCGAGCTTGTCCACAACCATAAACCGAATCTCAAACACTTTCATGTATTTGGATCCCTTTGTTATCCGAATAATGATCGTGATGACTTTGGAAAGCTCAAAGCCAAAGCTGACATTGGAGTCTTTATTGGATATTGTGAAAATTCTAAAGGTTACCGGATCTGGAATCGTCGTACAAAGCAGGTTATGGAAACGATTCATGCTCATTTTGATGAACTTACGGAAATGGCTTCTGAGTATAACAGCTTGGAACCCGGTCACAACCGCTTAAACTTCCCTCAAACCCCATATCAGCTGAACAAAGCCCCCAACTCACTCGTCAACAAATGGAAAGGTTATTTGCTCCACTGTTCAGTGACGATATTGATGAACGTGCTCCAGGTGTATCCGCTGTTTCCGCTGCTCAACCTGATACTACTCTTATACCTGATACACCTGCTACAACAACAACTGTTGAAGAAGTACCACCAGTTGACTCCACCACAACAGTTGAACAAACCGCTTCCAACAATGATGAACCGGCTGATGATGTTCTTAATAAAGTACCCCCACCTGCAAATTTTGATCCAAATGCGTTCTTTAACCCGTTTTGCTAATGAAAATGCTGCACCTGATGTCGCGGAATCATCTACAAACCATTTGAATCCTCAGAATCTGCACAATGTATACCAACATCAACCCTCTACACATAGATGGACAAAAGACCATCCTCTGGAAAACATTATTGGAAACCCGAATCAACCAGTCGTTACGAGACAACGTCTTCACACAGATGGTGAACATTGCATTTATGCACTCACGGTCTACCAATCTGAGCCTAAAAACATTAAAGACGCAATGACAAAAGACAACTAGATTGAATCCATGCAAGAAGAACTCAACCAATTCACACATCTTGAAGTATGGGAACTGGTTGAAAGACCAACAGGGGTCTACGTCATTGGTCTCAAATGGATTTGGAAGAACAAATTGGATGCTGAAGGGAACGTAATCCGAAACAAGTCACGTCTAGTTGCTAAGCGTTATCTTCAGGAAGAGGGTATAGACTTTGAAGAATCTTTTTCTCCGATTGCTCGTCTTGAGGCTGTTCGGATATTTCTCGCGTTCGCGGCTCATATGAATATGACGGTCTTTCAGATGGATGTCAAAACTGCGTTTCTCAACGGACAACTGAAAGAAACGGTTTATGTCAGCCAACCAGAAGGATTCGTTGATCCCGAGTTCCCGAACCATGTCTACAAACTGAACAAAGCTCTGTATGGTCTCAAACAAGCTCCTCGGGCATGGTACGATAAGCTATCATCTTTTCTCATTGCTAATAATTTCACCAAAGGTTCGGTTCACCCTACTCTTTTCATTCAATATCACGGGGTACATATCTTAATTGTTCAAATTTACGTGGATGACATCATTTTTGGGTCTACACATAAAAAGTACTCAATCGCTTTTGCAAAACTAATGAAGACAAATTTTGAAATGTCCATGATGGGTGAACTTACGTTCTTTCTAGGACTGCAAGTTCATCAATCACCCCGTGGTATTTTCTTGAGTCAGTCCAAATATACCCTTGAATTGTTAAACAAATTTGGAATGAAAACCTTTGACACTTATGCCACACCAATGACTCATACCAAGAAGCTAGACGCTGATTTACATGGGAAATTAGTGGACCCTACAAAATACCGAAGTATTATTAGGTCTCTCATGTATCTAACAGCTAGCAGACCTGATATTGTCTTTGTCGTTTATCTCTGCTCCTGTTATCAGTCAAGACCAACTGAAACCCACCTCTCTGAGGCTAAAAGAATCCTCCGATACATCAAGGGAACCATTAACTTGGAGATATGGTATCCGAAGGATTCTGGTTTTGAACTTATCCCTTTTTCAGATGCTGATCACACAGGCTGTTTAGATTCATGAAAAAGGGATAAGTTAATGGTTTGTGAAATTAATAACACTTCGGTATTTTGTAGGGTTGGTAATATTTGAATATCCCAAGAGAATTGCTGGAATTGAACCTCCAAGAGAATTGCTGAAATTGAACCTCCATTGATTCAACGGCTAATAGTAATGACCACATATGAAGATAACGTCACTTCAATTTCGCATCAATAATACCGTACGAAAACCCCGTAGTCATTCTTCACTTTTTCACTAAGGACGTGAATTTTGTATCCTCCGTGAAAATATACCGTACCAATAAATACCACACTTTGAACCAAATATTAAATACAAATTTTTGACTAACATCATTAAGCCAAAAAATTCGTATACAATATTTGATCAAAGTCAACTCACAATTAATCATGCAGTTCACGATTTATATTCAAAGCCCAACATAAGTCCATCCACCCACGAAATAATATAGCCCAATCACAAAATGAGATACTCGTGTGGCCCATCAAGAACCCTAGAGCCAGATCCATTCCAAATTACATATGACCGGTTATAATAACATGTCACATATTAACCTAAACCTAAAAAATCGTTTGATAAACAAATACGCCTCCTTTTGTTTTCACGAGTCCTCTCACCAAACTACTCACATCTCAGATTCATCTTATCTCAATCATCACATCACTAGAACTCGATCACACAACTACTCTGTTAAACACGAACACAAACTCAACCAAACTAGATAATGTCAATATTGCACCATACGAATCAGGAAAACACTTTGAAGGCTTCAAGATCCATGAGGGGTCTAAGGTAGCGTTCTCTTTTGTTCGTACTTGTGTTATCAATCTTTTCTAAGTTGGTTTCAGATATTAACCCAAAAACAAATAATCCGTGATGATTAATTTCGTGGTGTAAACCTTGAACGGTCTTGTTTTAACATTGACTATCACGAAAAGGAATATGAGTTTATTGAATTTTTTTCGTTATAAGTTTTGAGTCTTGATTGTTTGGAGATGGATTTCGGATTTCTTAAAATTGATTTGGACTGATGGTGGTCTTGGCAAGGACTGATGTCTTGAGTTGTTTGTATATTGGTATGATGTGGTCAAGTTTACGCGTAGCATTTTGGTACAAGTCTACGCATAACATCTTTTGTCTTATTCAGTTTTACGCATAACCTTTTGTTACGCGTAACTTTTTTTTTTTTTTTTTTTCATTTTCCTTATGCGTAAGCTTAATTGCTTATGTGTAAAGCATGTCTTTTGGCTTATGCGTAAGATTCTTAGGCATAACCAGATTCTTACGCGTAAGCGTAGGCTTATGCGTAAAAACTTACGCGTAACCATTCCTTACGCATAACTTCACAGTTATGCGTAAATATCACTGAAGATGCTCCTTATGCGTAAAAATAGGGTTTTGACCCTCGTTGACTTTTTACGATGAGTTTTCCGACCATGTTTTCCGACCATCTTCATAGCAAACCCATAAAAAATGCATAAGAACCCCACATATTACCTGTTTTGACCAAGAGAAAGAGCAGATTTTTGACCACAGTTTGACCACTCATAATATTCCAGGGATAACGATTGGTAACAAAAAAGTCATAAAAAGATATGTCACAAACTGTTTGGACAAAAGCATGACCCAAAACAGATATGAAAACAAGATAGCGCAAGACTTTTTGACCAAGGATACATCAACCAAGTTTAAAACTGTTTACCCACATGAATCAGAAAAAAAATTCCGACTAACAAAATAGTACCAAAACAGTAAAAAAACAAGTATAAAAACCACGATAAATCATCAAAACACAAAAAACCTTGGCTCTGGTACCATTTGTAGGATCTTACATATATTGTGTTATGATGATTCGGGTGGCCTTGGATGGTGATGATACAAGTATGCCATGGTTTTAGAGAGATGAAGAGAGGAGAGGGTGTTTCTAGAGAGATAAACAAAAAAGAGAATATTAGATTAAGAATGAAGCACCACCCCTTCCAAGGATGGAAGGGGTATTTATACTTACAAAGACTACGTCCTCCTGACGGACTGTGGATCAGGCATACAGTGGGTAAAGACCCGTCCTTCCTCCACGGTGTTGCACTGAGCTAATAACTAACTAATTAACTACTAGATAACGTAAATAACAACATGTCTACGAGCTAACATATGCTAGACTATAATTGGGGTGACCGACACTTTCTCATAGAATTTCCAATTCCTAACAATGGAAGTTAAAAGGCTTTGGATGAAAATGGAAAAGGTGGAGGGACTAAAACTGCCAAAAGCTTAAAGTTATTTTAATAAAACTCCTCCACCTAACACTTTCACTTCACATTTATTACACAAACCTAACTAATCCTACGCATACAAATCAATCTTCAAATCCGGTGTTCTGATCTTCAATTTGTAAGTGATTTTGTGTTCTTAACAAGTTTTTAAACAATGGTTTTGAATTTCATGTGAATCCAACGGTTAAAACTCAAGATTCAATGACTTTTCTGTTTTACGCGTAAGTGTTAGAACACATGATCATGTGTTTTGTGTTTGAGGTTAAAAGGATTGTGTCAAAATCTTTCTTTTACATCACTAACATCATTTTAATCCTCAAAATGCACCCAGATACACGAATTGATGGACTTTGGAAATTTAGGGTTTATGCGTGGGTTTGGGCGTTTTCATATGTGAATGTTTTTTGTGTTAAAGATTGTTGTATAATGTTGTTTTCAAGTTGAATTAATCATATCTAAGCCCAGAAACTACCCAGAAACACTAATGATTCATAAATTGAAAATTAGGGTTCTAGTTCATACGAATTGGGTTTTCTTGATTGGCCTTGAATTTGATGTTAAAACTTGGTTAGAACAACTTACTATGCCTCTAAGACTTACTTGAAACACTTTGGTGTAATTCCTATGGCTAAAATTCTTAAGCGTAATCTATGAACTATTAGGGTTTTGGTCTACGCGTAAGACTTTTTACGCGTAAATTGTTTAATGAGTTTCATGCCATGATCTGTTTTATAATGAATGTTAATGTTAATATTGATGTTATGATGATGTTATTCCAGGCTTGCTACTCGTAAAACTCAGAATCAAGGTTATTGAAAATCTACGCATAAGGATCACCTTACGCGTAGAAAGTTATGCGTAAGAGAAATCTTACGCGTAACTGTTACGCGTAAGGTTCTACAAAGGGACTACGCGTATCCTGTGAAGGATATGCGTAAACAGTGACCTCTACGCATAAGGTCTACTCTTACGAGTAAGCCTTACGCGTAAGGTTTTATATACGCCTACGCGTAAGCTTTACGCATAAGGTCCCCTTTTCTTACGCGTAACATTTCTTACGCATAAGTAAGGATCCTACGCATAAGTTTGCGTCTACGCATATACTTCTCCTGTTTACGCATAAGCTACCATTTCTACGCATAAGCCTTGATCAAACCTTCATTATGAATTGTCACGCGTGCAAATTTGTAAATGAATAAATCATAACGTCACGAAACCAATAATGTCACTAATAAGCTTAAATGTTTAATATGTTGTGCTAAATAAGTGATAACATAAACTTTAAAACTTAAAGTTAACTAACTCACGAAACTTTTCACGACGTCATTGGATTATTGAACAAACAAGTGACTTTGGACTCGTAACAATCATTGACATTGTACATTCAATAATTAGACAATAAAACCATCTGTTGACTAACGTAATGTCTTTCGATATGTTGGTTCTTTTGGCTAATGTTATTTCAGATCAAGACATGGCTGCTCAAATGAATGTGGATGCACCTGATGTTCTCACAGTTGCCGATATCTTCCCTAATGGCTATCCGAGGAAGATTGGAAAGAAAAACCTTCGGGTTGACTTTGAAACCCTCACCTGCTCAGAATCTTCCTGCTTGATTGCTATGGATATTCTTAAGAATCATCCTTACCAGAACATGCTCTCACATTCTGCTACACTACCGGAGATCTACATTCACCAGTTCTGGAATTCAATGCAAAGGATCAAAGGTCAAAGTGCGGTGACAGTGACGCTCAATCACAAACAGGTCACCATCACACATGCAGACTTACGGGCTGTTCTTCTCATCCCTGACATCGAGCCAACCGACTTCCATGCCACACCTGCTGAAGAGACAGTTTTGCAATTCTTGATTGATATTGGCTATGATGAAGCTTCAGGAACTATCTCTAAGCATTCTCATGTGGAGCTTAAGAACATTCCTCAACCGTGGAGAACTCTCTACATCATCATCACCAAATCTGTCTCTGGTCGTGATAGTGGCTATGAGCATCCCAAGCTCATGGAACTGCAAATCTTTTGGTCCTTAATCAACATGAAGCACATCGAACTGGAAGCTCTGATATGGGATGACATGATGTCATTTCTCAAAAAGCTTGGCTCAAAGATTCCCTATGTCAGATATACTAAACTGTTGATCCAGAGAGCACTTGGGCTTCATCTTGATATTCCCAAGAGGCTCAATGACCCCAACAATCACGACATGTTGTCTGAGCCTATTCTAACAGTCAGAATCAAGGAATCAACAACAAAGAAACAGGGTGTTGTGTTACCTGATCACCTTCTGTCGACGAAATCAAAAAGCTCTATACATAAAAAATGTATCTGGAAGCAGTTAAAGTAGGCAAAGTTGGTCATCTCGATGAGAAGTCTTCTGGAACACCTACACAGAGAACCAGAAGAGGCAGTGCGGGAAGTGCTGCAAGCACTGAAAGTCAGAGGAAGTACCCCAAGAGGAATCCTCCAAGTAAAAGAATTGTTCCCTCTAAGGAAGTTGTTCCTATTCCCATTCCAAAGTCTAAACCACAAAGAGAGCTAGTGGACGAAAACTCTGAAGATACACAATCAGACGAAGAGGTCTTCTACTCTGAATCTGCAACCGAAGCACCTCCTTCAGTAGCAAAACCTCCCAGTCCACCAGCTATCCAAGGAAATGGGAAGACTCCAGTACTTGTACCTTATGAAGATGAAAGCTCAGAAGAAGAGCCACTAGAAACTGATTATAGGAGGAAATTCAAATTTGTTAGACTCCAACACGTTGAGGAGGAATTTGCTAAAGATCAAATGGGTGGCCCCGGAGGGTCAAGTGGTGATGTTCAATCCACACCAATTCCTGATGCGGTTAATCGACCCGATAAGGGAACTGGTGCCACCACTCTTGAGCAACAACAAAAGCAACAGGAGGAGTCTATTGAGCATGACATTGAGGAACCAGATACTGAGAAGTCAGAGAAAGATAGAGCTGATGAAGAAGCTACAGCTCAAGCTAAAGCAAATGAAGAAGCTAGGATTCAAGCTGAAGAACAAGCTAAAACTGAACAAGATGACGAAGTGAACTATGATCAATTTCTTCTAGATAGTCCAACTCGTTCCAAGGAGAAAACTTCTGAACCTCCTAAGGACCCTGAATCTCCTCACATATCATCATCATCAGATTCATCTTCTCGCTCTTCACCACCACCATCAAAAAGAACAACAAGATCCACATCCAGATCAGTGAAGAAGCCAACTGCCTCTTGGATTTCTCAAACTAAGACACGAATCGTTAAAGCTGTCAAACAGGTCAGAAAGAAAGACGTGTTGTACAAGAAGCTGAATTTTCTTGCTGATCAGGTACAGTACCTTCATGACGAGAATGATGAGATGAAAGTTGAAAGGGAGTATGTCCAGAAACTCATGAAAGATGATCTTCAAGGGAAAATGGACGAGATGATCAAAGGATACACTCACAAGTTCCTTCTTGACGTCGTTCCTAAACTGACATAGGAGATGTATACCAGACAACTTTATCCGAATCTCTTACATCTTGCCAAACAAACCATGAAATCAACTCCAATGAATGTGAACATCAATCCAGTTGAACCCACAATCTTCTCAGATGATGAATTGGTGAACCGGCTAGTAGCTCAAATGTCGAAACGCTCTGCAAAGTTTGCCTCCCATGAAGCTAAATTGTTTGAAGCATTGCTGGAATACCAACTCAGGTCAGCATACAGAGAAGAAGTTGTAAGGCCTAAACGTTCAAGAGACGACGAAGACAAAGATCAGGATAAGGATAACGAGCCCAAACGCCCGAAGAAGTCTGGTGAATCATCTTCTATGCAACCTCCACCCCAACGGACTACCGCTCAACAAAGGTCTCCTCCTCGTTCTTCTACTGAAAAACCTCAAGATTCTGAGTTACCACCCCAGACTCAGAAAACCGGTGATCACTTTGAGTATACGGGTGGTGACGATGAAGAAGTCTCTGAGCCCCAACAACAACCCATCTCTCTTGACACAGCCAAGAAACCAAAATCCTCCTCTAGGCTAAAGAAGAAGAAGAAGAAGGCGCCTATGACTGACGTCTTATCATGGCTATACGAGGATGATACTAAATTTCAATGGTTCTCGAAGCTTGTTGATTCCACTCCTTACCCAGCTGAAGGTCAAGAGGTTCCAGAATGTAGTACATTGGAGCATGCGAAACTACTACAAGAAAAATTTCGTGTGAAGAAGATGACGAAATCCGAGTTGAAGCGAATCAAGAATGAAGCATTTCAAATTCTAAAAGACAGTTCGGAAAGTGCTATTGAAGTTGAGTATCACCTTGATAATATAGCACGAGCTATGTCTAATAACATGGATTGGCTCAACCCAGAAGCAAACATCGACTTCACCAAATGGGACAACCCTCCATATTACACCGACTGGTCAAAACCTCTACCTACTATTGGCCAACCAGATCAGCCTAGGATTCCATTCAGATATTTCTTCAACAAAGACTTGGAATTTCTTCTTCACGGTGGCGATGGTTCTAGGAAATACGCTACATCACTGAAACTTCCATTCCCGGCAGCCATATACTCTAACTGCATAGCCATCGAGGAAAGAGCTAACCACATGTTCTCCAACAATGTGGCAGAGTATGACCGTGATGCACTGTATGGGATTCACCATTGGCCAGAACGCCGAAGAATCTACTACAGAAGCTGCCAGGTTCAAAAGTATCAACATGAAGTGTTCGGTACTAAGAGTATCGTTTCCATCAAACATGTTGATCTTTCGTCCAAATGGGACTACATTTTCCTCAAGAATATTGTGGTCAAAAGGCATGACGAAAGGGATTATGCATTCTCTGAAGCGGACTTTGAGAATTTGTCTATCAACGACATTGAAGACATGTACCTTGCCAAAGTACAGGGTCACATGAGACAATTTTCAACTGAAGTACAACGTGAATTCATCAAGTCCTTTCTTATCTTCATCAGAAGCATAGTCATCAAAGAACGTGTAGAAGATCTCTAGCTTGCAGTTGAATCATATCAGACCCGTGTCAACTTCACTCCACCTCAGCTAGATCTTCTCGACATTAACCAGCTTTCACAACACACACTCATCAGCCAACCATTCGGAGTGGTTTACATTAGTGAAACATATCGCAACTGCTTGATGGCGTGTAAAGATCTTCACAAGTTTGGGGATCACACATTGAAGAAGGTTAGGGACGGATTGGCTTATAGGTTGAAGGATATTCATGAAGGCATTGGGTCACAAAAGCGATGGAATTCCAAGGAAAGACGGGATGTGAGGAGGATCATCAGAAAGATTGATGAAAGGTTGTATCGACGGGACCAGTTCAGAACTCTGGAGAGCTTTGTAGGCGGTCAGCCCAGGATTGCTCTCGCCGGCTATCAACGCCCAGTTCGCATTCCTGGAAACATTGATGGACTTCCTGGTACCCCTTGAACTGCTTTTATTTCATAATATTTTGGATTTGTGATTAATTATGACGATGGCTTGTGCACACATTTTAGTGTACAACCCGTTCTTTTAATGAAAGGACCCTATGGTACGCTTCAGTGCCACAATCCTTATAAAAGGAGCGAAACCTTCTTATTTTTGAGTAAAACCTATCAAACCTTTCATTTTTCAAGGTTTTGCTCAAAAGAACAAGTACTTCCCCGTATGATTTTCAAAACCTCAACCGTTTATATCACTTGTTGAGGGGGAGTATTTGAATTAAAACTTTGTTCACAAATTGTTCACAGTGGTCATCTTCCCGCAACACTCGAAATGGTCATATTTATTCTCAACTTTTCAAAAATAACATTTTATATGCCATTTTTGAGGGGGAGAAAATTATGTGATAAGAAATATGTTGTGTAAATGCAAATGAATCTTTGTGCTATAGACTTAACCAACGAATTGACGGTACTTAACTGTTAGTAACTCGAAAAGACTTGTCCAGGACGGGTAATAATTTCAAACTAGTTCGCTAGTAATGTAAACGTGTCTCGCAAAGGACTTGTCCGAGTAGAAAGTACCATTCGAGAAACTCTTGGTAGACATGAACTTTGACGGGTTTGACAACCTTTTGAGGTTTGTCTACACCTTCAAGGTAGTTATTAGAGCTAGTTGTCACCTAAAAGCTGACAATGTAACTCTTTAACTATGCAACGTAACCGTGTCTCGCGGGGGATTGTCTATCTTGAGTTGATCAATTCATAAAGTGCGCGCTCTTTCCTCACTGTGCAGATTTCCGTATAAACTCTTAAGCACATGTGGAGGAGGAGTATTTTTGCAAAAGATCAAACTCTTACAGTGGTACAAAATGTTTTACAATCATAACCGTTGTGAGAGATTTTCTTGAAAATTGGTTTTATGGCAACATAGGTTAGTCATGGAGTTATAAGGTGACTAAGGTTAGGAATAACCGTCCTATGATCATCCAGAGCCGGAGAGATCTACTGTTAGGTCACTAGTTTTACAAACACAAGTAATATAGAAAGAGATGAGGCGATTGAACAAGTAAACAAACACAAACACACGTTAGACGAAGATGGTTATGCGTAGAGTGTAGGTGAAAGAAAAACTTGAACAACCAACCCTTAAGTGAGGGTTTACATAAGGTATTTATAGGAGGGAAGCTAGGACAACACTCCTAGTTCCCTTCCTTTCTTTAATGGGCTTGGGCCTAAGCTCATGGGCCTTCTACATAAGCTTAAGGCTAATAACAAACATAAAGGCCATAATAAAGCTAACTATTACATATTAAATACTAACACTTGATTATGGTCTAGGAGTGATTCCAACAATCTCCCCCTCAAGTGTTGGTGATGAACGGTGAAGGCGTTGATGTAATAGTAGCACTGACGTCTTCTGACATTCTTCTTTCTTGTGAGAAGAATTGCCTTGATTATAACAATCTCCCCAGTGTAGAGAGATAGTTATCTTTGAACAGTTATGCTTTGACGTCATCATTCACTTTGTTCTTTGTTCATTGTTCTTTGTGGTGAAAGTGATAGTATGTTGTAATCTGCATCAAGTCTGCCTCAGGTCAGCTTTGCTGCTCCAGTGTCTCCACGTCATTCTTCAACATGCTCACACGCTCTTTGACGTTGGAATTCAATACTGATGAAGTTCTTTAAGTCTTTAACTTTGTAGATTCTTTGGTTTGACGAAGAATCATTCTGACTGTTGTGATGCATCTGAATAGAACTTTCATTAGTGATGATGTTGGCGTGAGCATGAGAAGATTCAGCACGATCATCCTGCTCCGGAGCTTCCATAAGAAGAAAACATTTCAAACGGTTAGTAATAATCAGGTTCCGGCACTTACAAGTTTGAACTTCGAGAGTGTTAATAGCATAGTGTGAAAACACAACTCTAATTCTTACAAAGGCCGTTCCTGAACTGGAGTCCCACAAGTGAGATAACACGATGTACCGAAGTACATCTACAGTTCAGATGAGTCGCTGAGGTACACCGTAGCATCACCTCACGACTGTAGACCATTTGAGACACACTTCGCGTAATCCACGGGGAGTTACCGAAGTGACCTGCTGTCAGGGCTGTTTGATGTTGACCCTGGCAGGAGTTTCCATTCAATCACTGAGGATCACAGTTGTGAACCTCTCATAAATGTTCTCGACAGATTGCTAAGATCTGTGAAGGACTCGATATGAACCACTGATAATCTTATTTGGTGATCGTCAAGTGATAAAATGTCAAGTGTTCCTAAGAGATCTTTTGATGAATCTCGTGGCTCTAGACTCAATAGGGCATTTTGGTTTTCCTGAGCGGAGACTAGGGAGAGGGTCTCCTTCTTCAATACCAGTGATCTCTAAGAGAAAGCCAATAGTTTACGTAGGGTTCCCTGTGAGAATGAAACAAGCTTCTGTTGAGAGAAACTTGACTGGCTAAGAAGGTTTAGTGCATGCGTCACTGGGTCCATGACGACTTTTAATCTTCAATACCGGTGTCACTAAGTGACAACCAGTAGCATATGAATTGAACCCGGTGTCTGCCCTAAGTTGAATAATCTGGAGGGCTATTTCTTTTCACCCTTTACTTTACATTTCTTTTTGATTCTTCAACTCCTTCTTTCTCCGATTCTCATTTTCTCCTTTTTACAATCATTCCTAAGGACTTCTAACACTAACTAATGGTAGAGTCCTTGGGTAGATCCCTCCGGCTATGGCGGATCATAGGACGGTTATTCCTAACCTTAGTCACCTTATAACTCCATGACTAACCTATGTTGCCATAAAACCGTTCTGTACCACTGAAAAAATTAAATCTCTCACAGTGTTTATTAATGAAGACATTTTAGTACTACTGTAGAGATATGATTTTGCATAAATACTCCCCCTCCACATGTGCTTAATAGTTTTAATGGTTTAAATGCACAGTGAGGAAAGAGCGCGCACATTTTGAATTGATCCACTGGAGATAGACAATCCCCCGCGAGACACGGTTACGTTGCATAGTTAAAGAGTTACATCGTCAGCTTTTAGGTGACAACTAGCTCTAATAACTACCTTGAAGGTGTAGACAAACCTCGAAAGGTTGTCATACCCGTCAGAGTTCATGTCTACCAAGAGTATCTCGAATGGTACTTTCTACTTGGACAAGTCCTTTGCGAGACACGTTTACATTACTAGCGAACTAGCTTGAAGTTATTACTCATCCAGGACAAGTCTTTTCGAGTTACTAACAGTTTTAGTACCGTCAATTCGTTGGTTAAGTCTGAAGTACACAGATTCATTTGCATTTTGCACAACATATTTCTTATCACACAATTTTCTCCCCCTCAAAAATGGCATATCAAATGTTATTTTTGAAAAGTTGACAATAAATATGACCATTTCGAGTGTTGCGGGAAGATGACCACTATGAACAATTTGTGAACAAAGTTTTAACGCAAATACTCCCCCTCAACAAGTGATATAAACGGTTGAGGTTTTGAAAATCATACGGGGAAGTACTTGTCTTTTTTGAGCAAAACCTTGAAAAATGAAAGGTTTGATAGGTTTTACTAAAAAATAAGAAGCTTTCGCTCCTTTTATAAGGATTGTGGCACTGAAGCGTACCACAGGGTCCTTTCTTGACAAGAACGGGTTGTACACTGTTATGTGTGCACAAGCCATTGATATACATAATCACACATCCAAAATTATATGAAAGAAACAAGTCAAGGGGTACCAGGAAGTGCAGTGATGTTCCTAGGAGTACGAACAGGGCGTTGATAGCCGGTGATGTTGATCCTGGGTCGACCATCAACAAAGCTTTCCAACGTTCTGAACTGATCCCTTCTGAACAACCGTTCATCAATCATGGTGATGATCCTTCTCACATTCCTCCGATCCTGAGAATTCCATCGCTTAGGGTTCCCAATGTTTTCACGTATATCCTTCAATCGATAAGCTAATCCGTCCCTAACCATCTTCAGAGTATGATCTCCAAATTTGTGAAGCTCATTACACGCCATCAAGCAATTGCGATGAAGTTCACTACGATAAACGACACCAAACGGTTTGCTGATGAGCGTTAATTGTGATTGCTGGTTGATATCGGGAAGATCAAGTTGTGGTGGAGTGAAGTTGACACGTGTCTGATATGATTCAACGGCAAGCTAGAGATCTTCAACACGTTCTTTTATGACTATGCGTCTGATGAAAATGAGCAGTGACTTGATGAATTCACGTTGTATTTCGGTTGAAAATTGTCTCATGCGACCCTGTACTTTTGGAAGGTACATGTCTTCAATATCGTTGAGAGAAAAATTCTCAAAGTCAGCTTCACAGAATGCATAATCCCTTTCATCCTGTCTTTTGACCACAATCTTCTTGAGAAAGGTGTAGTCCCATTTGGATGAAAGACCAACATGTTGGATGGCAATGATGTCTTTAGTACTAAACACTGCATGTTGTGACTTCTGAACCTGACAGCTTCTGTAGTAGATTCGTCGGCGTTCTGGCCAGTGATGAATCCCATACAATGCATCTCGGTCGTATGCTTCTACTGTGTTGGAGAACAAGTGAGTGGCACGTTCCTCAATGGCAATGCAGTTTGAGTAGATAGCTGCAGGGAATGGAAGTGTCAAGGATGTAGCATATTTCCTTGAACCATCGCCACCATGGAGAAGAAATTCCAGGTCTTTGTTGAAGAAATATCAGAAGGGAATCCGTGGTTCATCTGGTTGGCCAATGGTCGGTAGAGGTTTGGTCCAATCGGTGTAGTATGGAGGGTTGTCCCTTTTTGTGAAGTCAATGTTTGCTTCCGGGTTGAGCCAATCCATGTTGTTAGACATAGCTCGAGCAATGTTGTCAAGGTGATATTCGACCTCGAGGGCACTTTCAGAGCTGTCTTTTAGAAGTTGAAACGCTTCATTCTTGATTCGCTTCAACTCAGATTTCGTCATTTTCTTCACATGGAACTTTTCTTGCAAAAGTTTTGCATGCTCCAATGTAGAACCGTCTACCAAATTCTGACCTTCTTCAGGGTAGGGAGTGTTATTAACAATAGTAGAGAACCATTCAAATTCTTCAGTTTTGTCGTCATCTAGCCAAGATACGACGTCAGTCTGAGGCGTCTTCTTCTTCTTCTTTTTCGAAGGCTTAGATGATGATGCTGGTTTCTGAACTTGTTTGGGAGAGGTGGGTTGTTGTAGGGGCTCAAGGACCTCTTCATCGTCACCACCCGTATACTCAAAATAATCATCGGTTTTCTGAGTCAGGGGTGGTAACTCGGAATCGTCCTGAGGTTTACCTGTAGAAGAACGAGGAGGGGACCTTTGTTGAGTAGGAGTCCGTTGGAGAGGAGGTAACATAGAAGATGATTCACCAGACTTATTTTGACGTTTAGCTTCATCATTCTTATCCTGATCTTTATCTTCATCGTCTCTAGGATGTTTAGACTTGTCAGCTTCGAATCTACATGCTTCTTGGAGTTGGTAGTCCAGCAATGCTTGAAACAGCTTTCCTTCATCAGAGGTAAATGTCCCAGATCGTTGAGACATTTGTGTGACAAGCTTGGCCACCAATTCATTATCCGAGAAAACTATAGGATCAGATGGATTGATTGTGACGGTTAAAGGTGTTGATCTTATAGTTTGCTTGGCTATCTGCATAAGATTCGGATATAGTTGTCTGGTGAACAGCTCCTTTGTGACTTTAGGAACGATATTCTGAAGGTACTTTTTAGTTTAACCTTCGATCATTTCGTTCAGTTCCTCTTGACGATGACTTTTCATGAATTCCTGAATAAACTTCCTTTCTTCTTTCATCTTTTCATGCTCGTCATACAGATGCTGTATGTGATCAGCATAGAAATTCAACTTCTTTTGGAGAATGTCTTTCTTTCTGATTTGTTGTACAGCTTTCACAATTCTTTGATGAGTTTGAGAAATCCAAGATCGAGGTGGTTTCTTCACAGATTTGGATGTTGATTTGGTTGACTTCTTTGATGGTGGTGGTGAGGAGTGAGATGAAGAATCTGATGAGGAGGAGACATGAGGAGGCTCGGGGTCCTTGGGCGGTTCAGAAGTTTCCTTCTGTGATCGTGTAGGACTTTCCAGAAGCAGCTTGTCATAATCAGCATCTTTATCTTTCTCAGACTTCTCAGTTTCAGATTTCTCAAAGTCATATTCGATAGTATCTTCCACAAGCTTCTGTTGTTGTAAAATAGTGGTGGCACCAGATCCCTTATCGGGTTGATTAACCGCATCAGGACATGGTGAAGAGTGGGCAGCACCACTTGATCCTCCGGGTCCACCCATTTGGTCTTTTGCAAATTCTTCAGCTTTTTGAAGGTGACTAACGAATTTAACCGTCTTCCTGTAGGATTGATCCAGTTGCTCTTCTTCATCTTCAGAGCTCTCATCATAGGGCACAAGTGCAGGAGTCTTCCCTTTTCCTTTATCAGTTTGAGGACTTGGAGGTTTTGGTACTGAAGGATTGTCATCCTTTGCAGTTTCAGAGTAGGTAATCTCTTCATCTGTGTTAGTACCTTCAGAGCTTTCGTCCAAAAGCTTTCTTTGCGGTTCGGGCTTGGGGATTGGGATGGGAGTAGCTTCCTTAGATGGAAAAGTCCTCTTTGAAGGAGGGTTCCTCTTGGGGAACTTCCTTTGAGTCTCTATGCTTAATGCACTGCCAGCACTTCCTCTTTTGGTTCTCCGAGTAGGAGTCCCTGAAGCCTTTTCATCAAGATGGCCAACTTTTCCTTCTTTTACGGCTACCCGATACCTTTTGTACGTTTCCAGCTTTTTGATTTCCTTTGTAAGAAGGTGATCAGGCAACTCAGCACCCTGTTTCTTCGTAGACGATTCTTTGATTCTGACAGATAGTATGGGCTCAGTCAAGATGTCATGATTATCTGGGTCATTGAGTCTCTTGGGGATTTCAGGATGAAGTCCAAGAGCTCTCTGGATCAACAGTTTGGTGTATCTGACATAGGGAATTTTGGAGCCAAGCTTCTAATGAAACAGCATCATATCTTCCCATAGCAGTGCTTCAATTATAATGTCCTTCTTGTTGATCAATGACCCAGATAATTTGCAGTTCCATGAGCTTGGGATGCTCATAGCCACTGTCACGACCAGAGATTGATTTGGTGATGATCATATAGAGTGTCCTCTATGGTTGAGGAATATTCTTCAGCTCCACGTGAGAGTGCTTAGTAATGATTCCTGTAGATTCATCATAACCAATATCTATCAAGAATTGCAGGACAGTCTCTTTAGTAGGGGTAGCAAAGAAGTCGGTTGGAGAGATGTCTGGAATGATGAGAACAGCTCGTAAGTCATCAGGAGTGATAGTGACTTGTTTGTGATTAAGAGTCACATTCACAGCATTTTGACCAGTGATCCTCTGCATAGAATCCCAGAATTGTTGAATGTAGACCTCTGGAACTGTGGCAGAGTGTGAGAGCATGTTCTGGTAGGGATGACTCCTGAGAATATCCACTGCAATGAGACAAGAAGATTTTGAGCTTGTGAGGGTGTCAAAGTCAACCCTAAGGTTGTTCTTTCCAAGCTTTCTCGGATAACCCTCTGGAAAGATATCAGCAATTGTAAGAATTTCTGATGCATCCACATTAATTTGTTCAGCCATGTCGTGATCTGAAATAACATTAGCCAAAAGAACCAACATATCGAAAGACATAATGTTAGTCAACAGAAGGTTTTATTGTCTAGTTATTAAATGTACAGTGTCAATGATTGTTACGAGTCCTAAGTCACTTGTTTGTCCAATAGTCTAATGATGTCGTGAAATGTTTCGTGAGTTAGTTAACTTTAAATTTTAAATTTTATGTTATCACTTATTGTTCACAACATATCAAACGATTAAGTTTATTAGTGACATTATTGGATTCGTGACGTTATGATTAGTTTATTTAAAAGTTTGAACACGTAACAATTCATAATGAAGGTCAATCAAGGCTTAGGCGTAGTTTTGACAAAGTTAAGCGTAAACAGTAATGACATACGCGTAGACGAAAGCTTACGCGTAGGATCCTAACTTACGCGTAAGAGAAGTTACGCGTAGGAAAGGGGGTCTTATGCGTAGGGCTTACGCGTGGGCGTATAAAGACCTTACGCGTAAGGCATACTCGTAAGAGTAGACCTTATGCGTAGAGTCACTGTTTACGCATATCCTTCAAGGGATACGCGTAGTCCCATTGTACAACCTTATGCGTAGTAGTTACGCGTAGGATTTCTCTTACGCATAACTTCCTACGCGTAAGGTAATCCTTAAGCGTAGAGTTTCAAATGACCTTGATTCTGAATATTAAGCGTAGCAAAGCCTGAAATAAATTCATCAAATCATCAAAATTAACACAAACATTCATTATATCAACAAAACATGGCATGAATCATTCGTTAATAGTTACGCGTAGAAAGTCATACGCGTAGGTCAAAACCCTAATGGTTTAAGATTTACGCGTATCATTTTTAGCCATGGGATATGCATCAAAAAAATTCTGGTAGGTCTAGAGTGTTGTTAGAGTCATTAGGCCAAGTATTAACATCTAATTCGCTGTGAATCGAAATTACCCAAAAGTATGAACTTTAAACCCTAACTTCAAATTGTCAAACAATTAGTGTTTCTGGGTGGTTAACAACCATGGAAATCATCAATTCAACCTCATATGACCATAACCCAACAATCTTTTAGACCAAAACACTTCACATTTTGAAAAACCCAAATCGACTCATAAACCCTAATTTTCAAAAATCATTAATACCTGTTTCTGGGTGGGTTTTGATGGTTAAAATGGTATCCTTGATGTATAAGAAACGTTTTGACACTATCCATATAACCAAAAACACACACACAATGATTATGTATTCATACGCTTATGCGTAGAACACATAATCACGCGTAACACACTTTTTAGCCGTTGGATTTGCATGAGATTAAAAACCTTAGCTTAAAAACATGTTAAGATCATTAAAACACTTACAAAATGATGATCAAAACAACGGATTTCTTGGTTCAATCTTAGGCGTAAGATGAATATGGTTGTGTGTATTAAATGTGAAGTAAAAAGTAGGTGGGAGGTGTTTTTATTAAAAGTAACTTTAACATTTTGACAGTTTTAGTCCCTCCACCTTTTCCTTTTTAACAGTTTTTTGGAAAGAAACTTGACGACACTCCCCCTCGACTTAAGAAAACTGATGAAAAGTTATTAATTTTAGTCCGAGGAGTGTCATTGTACTAGAAACTTCACCACCATTGTTAAAAGAAACAACCGGGATATGATAACATGCAAGTACACAGATGTTTTGAAACAGTTAATAGATTATTTTCTCCCCCTCAACACTTGATCAGAAAAATACTGAATTTTGAAAGATTATAGTGTTGACGGAAGAAATGTACTTGCCATGTTGAAAGAAAGATAGATTAGGAGAATATTTTTGTTGTTTTATCGGATTTTATATTTTTGTATTTTGTTTTTGAAAATTTATTTACAAAAGATGTTTTGGTGTTTGACAGGTTTTTAAGACTGTTTTAAGAGGTCATCCAATTCCTCTTGAGTCAAACACCTCATACCAATCCGGTGGATCAGCTCATTAAACCTAGCGGGAGGCAAGGATTTGGTGAGAAAATCTGCCAATTGGTATTCAGTACCCACAAAGTATAATTCAACGGTACCCTGTTCCACGTGGTCTTTGATGAAATGATAGCGAAGATCGATGTGCTTTGATTTCGAGTGCTGAACTGAGTTGCACGAGATCGCAATGGCACTCCGATTGTCGCAGTACATCGGGATTCTGTCAAATACGTAACCATAGTCTTTGAGTTGTGTTCTCATCCAGATGACTTGAGCACAACACGCGGACATGGCTACATATTCTGCTTCGGTTGATGACATCGATGTACAATCCTGCTTCTTTGTTTGCCAAGACACCAGTTTATCACCAAGAAATTGTAGAGCTCCTGAAGTACTTTTCCTTGAGTCTAAGCATCCTGCGTGGTCAGCGTCTGAAAAAGCGATTGGTTCAAAACCAGAATCCTTCGGATACCAGATCCCCAAGTTAATGGTTCCCTTGATGTATCAGAGGATTCTTTTAGCCTCAGAGAGGTGGGTTTCAGTTGGTCGCGACTGATAACGGGAGCATAGATAAACGGCAAAGACAATATCATGTCTGCTAGCTGTTAGATACATGAGAGACCCAATAATACTTTGGTATTTGGTAGGGTCAACTAATTTCCCATGTAAATCAGCGTCTAGCTTCTTGGTATGAGTCATTGGTGTGGCATAAGTATCACAGGTTTTCATTCCAAATTTGTTTAACAATTCAAGGGCATATTTGGACTGACTCAAGAAAATACCACGGGGTGATTGATGAACTTGCAGTCCTAGAAAGAACGTGAGTTCACCCATCATGGACATTTCAAAAATTTTCTTCATTAGTTTTGCAAAAGCGTTTGAAAACTTTTTATGTGTAGACCCAAAAATGATGTCATCCATGTAAATTTGAACAATTAAGATATGTGCCCCGTGATATTTTATAAAAAGAGTTGGGTCAACCGAGCCTTTGGTAAAATTATTAGCAATCAGGAAAGATGATAGCTTATCGTACCATGCCCGAGGGGCTTGTTTGAGACCATAAAGAGCTTTGTTCAGTTTGTAGACATGGTTCGGGCACTCTGGATCAACGAATCCTTCGGGTTGGCTGACATAAACCGTTTCTTTCAGTTGTCCGTTGAGAAACGCAGTTTTGACATCCATTTGAAAGACCGTCATATTCATATGAGCCGCGAACGCGAGAAATATCCGAACAGCCTCAAGACGAGCAACCGGAGCAAATGATTCTCAAAGTCTATTCCCTCTTCCCGACGATAACCCTTAGCAACTAGACGTGATTTGTTTCGGATGACGTTCCCTTCAGCATCCAATTTGTTTTTCCAAATCCATTTTAGACCAATGACGTAGACCCGTGTTGGTCTTTCAACCAGTTCCCATACTTCAAGACGTTTGAATTGGTTGAGTTCTTCCTGCATGGATTCAATCCAGTTGTCTTTTGTCATTGCGTCTTTAATGTTTTTAGGCTCAGATTGGCAGACAGTGAGCGCATAAATGCAATGTTCACCGTCTGTGTGAAGACGTTGTCTCGTAACGACTGGTTGAATTGGGTTGCCAATAATATTAGCCAGAGGATGGTCTTTTTTCCATATATGTGTAGAGGGTTGATGTTGATATACATTGTGCAGATTCTGAGGATTCAAATGGTTTGTTGAAGATTCCGCGACATCTGGTGCAGCAGTCTCATTAGCAAACAGGTTGAAGAATTCATTTGGATCAAAATCTGCAGGTGGGGGTACTTCATTCAGAATATCATCAGCCGGTTCATCATTGTTGGAAGCGGTGTGTTCAGCTGTTGTGTTGGAGTCAACTGGTGTAGGTGCATCTTCAACAGTAGTTGTGGTAGCAGGTGTATCAGGTATAGGAATATTATCAGGTTGTGCAGCGGAAACAGCGGATACACCTGGAGCACGTTCATCAATATCGTCACTGAACAGAGGAGCAAATAACCTTTCCATTTGTTGACGAGTTAGTTGGGGGCTTTGTTCAGCTGATGATGGGGGTTGAGGGAAGTTTAAACAGTTGTGATCGGGTTCTAAGCTGTTATACTCAGAAGCCATTTCCGTGAGTTCATCAAAATGAGCATGAATCGTTTCCATTACCTCCTTAGTTCGACGATTCCAGATTCGAAAACCTTTAGAGTTATCACAGTATCCAATAAAGACTCCAATATCAGCTTTGGCTTTGAGCTTTCCAAAATCATCACGATCATTATTCGGATAGCAAAGGGATCCAAATACATGAAAGTGTTTGAGATTCGGTTTATGGTTGTGGACAAGCTCGAAAGGTGTTTTGTTGTGGCGTTTGGTGATCATAGAACGGTTTTGAGTATAACATGCAGTAGCTACAGCTTCTGCCCATAAGTAATCTGGAAGTTTAGCATTGATTAACATTGTTCTTGCAGCTTCCACTAACGTTCGGTTTCGTCTTTCAACAACTCCGTTTTGTTCAGGTGTACGTGCAATAGATGTTTGATGCTGAATTCCCACTTTCTCATAGAATTCACGAAGGGTTTTGTTAACAAATTCAGTTCCTTTGTCTGTTCTGATTAGCCTGACGGTGTTGCGGAGCTGAACCTGTATTTTTGTGAGAAAGGTGATGATCATTTGTGGAGCTTGGTCTTTGCTTCCAAGAAAGTAGACCCAAGTCCATCGTGAGTAGTCATCAACAATTACTAAGATGTAGCGTTTGCCATTGATCGTTTGCACGCGCATCGGGCCACACAAATCCATGTGAAGAAGATGAAGCACATGCTGAGAGCTGTGTTCCACCTTTGCAGGAAAGTGAGCACGAGTGCTTTTCCCTTGTTCACAAGCTGAGCAAAGGTGATCTTTTGAATATCGGAATCGTGGGAGACCTTCAACTAGTTTGTGTCGAGCAAGGTTGGTGATGGTTTGAAAGTTTAGATGTGAGAGACAACGGTGCCATAGCCAGGATTTTGTTGATGTTGCCTTTGAAAGTAAGCATATGGGAGATGAAGCAACCATGTCTTGCATAGAGATAGTGTAGAGACTAGAATTACGCGAGCTAGACATAAGGTCATTTCCTTGTAGATCACAAATGAAGCAAGTTTTCTCCCTGAAAGCAACCTCCAAATCTCCATCACAAAACTGACCTACTGAAAACATATTATGACCGAGGCCTTCCACATAGTAAACCCTGTTGATTTCGATGTTCCCATTGACATAATCTCCGTAGCCCATGATAGATGCGAAGTGATCATTCCCGAACCTGACAGTGCCAATGAACTTTGCAATAAAGTTTGATAACAGTTTAAGGTTGCCTGTCATGTGTCGGGAACATCCGCTATCAACAATCCAGAGAATGATCTGTATCACCTGCATTACACACAGACGACACAGATGGAATAGAAGTAGAGGTGGAACCCGGAATGTTAAAGGGTTCCGAAGCAGGTATATGAGACATGCACACATTAATGACTTTAGGCATCCATTTAAATCCTAGTGTGTTATATATCCATTTCTGCCATCTATAACTACTCTTTGCTTTAGTCTTAGTGAATGCACTTGGTGGTACTACATTCTTAGGAGGTGAAACTGGAGCTACAGTGACAACAATGTTTGCCTTAGAATCTAAAGAAGGCGGTCTACCAAGCACAGACTTAGAATGATTAGGGGGCCTAGAGGTATTCCGATTCTTAGGATTCCGTAAACGAGAGATTTAGCTTTAGCAACACATTTGTCATGACAATCAGAATTCATACTTTTACGACAAATAACACAAGGTGCATCAGACTGAACATCAAAAGTGCTTAAAGGTTTAGCATTCGTTACATCACTATTTCTATTACATTTGCCAGACGCAACATCTATAGTGGAAGCAACGTGAGTCTTATTCATAGTCCTAGGGTGTTCTTCTACTTTAGCATTCCTTATTGATCTTTTCTTAGGTCGCAACTTCCTATTCTTCGATTGAGTGCTCCTAGGCTGTGGAGTGCGGACGTTTGGAAAAGATGCAACTATTCCTGTTTCAGTAGAAGGAAGCACGTTAGCAACTTGTGATTTGGCAGTAGGGATTCTAGGTGCATGATTAATAAGTATTACTGGTGCTAATCTCTTAATGATGGTTGGCGGAAGTTGTTCATACTTTTCTAACATTTCTCTTAGCTTAGAGATAGTGTGAATCAAATCTTGATTTTCAGACCGAATATTACCAGCAAAATTCATGACTTCTCTAGTGTGAGCAAGATAGTGATCAAGTTCGTTTGATGCTTCATGTCGAGTCTTATTGAGTAAATCAAATATGACACCATATTCTTGTTTAACTTTTACAAGTTCTTGTTCATATTTTGAGATTTGACTTTTCAAAGACACGTTTTGATCATCCAGTTGCTCAATTTTAGGATCAGAAGATTTTTCACTCAACTGAGCGATTTTCTTTTAAAAACTAAGTTGATGATTGTGAATATCTTTTTCACACCAATGAAGACGACGTTTTGCATTGTAAAGTTCGTTAAGTAATTGTTTATTTTCAGCTTTTAAAGACTCGACCTGAAGCACATTATCAGTATTCTCAACAGTTACCATAGAGTCAACAGTATCAGCAGAGATATAATCAGATGCATGTGGCAAAGAATAGAATAACACAACATTATGGATATCAGCACATATAACATCTTCCAAGAGTCGATCAACATCTTTTCTCAACATTTTCTTTTTGTGTTTAGTATTAGAAATAGATGTTTCAGTTTTCTCGAAAACGACCTTCATCACTTCAAGTTCCTTATGAAAATCCTTTTCCCAAGCTAATGCACAACTTTTCAAATTTTTAACATTTGGTAAAAGATTTTTCTAAAAAATGTCTCGTTGTTCTCGCGCTAAAGGCGATTGAAAGTGTTGAACTTTGATTTTAGAATGATGTTCTATCTCATGCTCTAAAGTTTTGAGGTCAGCCATGAAAATATCAAAATATCTAAGAATTTTGCGATTTTCAGGTTTGGAGTTTACTTCACTGATTGAAGGTAAAGGACCATAAATTTGTGCAAAGTCTGGTTGGGGATTAACATTAGAAGACTCAGGTGTTTTGATGATAACCCTTGGTGTGTTAGAAGAATCCGTTGTTGTGACGAAAGTGACCGGTTTTGAATAATTAAAAGGTTTGTTGTAAACAACCGTTTTTAATTTTGATCGACTCACGTCTTCTGCATCTAATTCCTCTTGACGATGATATTCAACAACACTCATAACAGTATCATTAATTTTATATTTTGCACTGGAAACTTCAGGATTTGGTTTGAATGTTTTGAGTGAAAGCTTTGGTTTGTAATCAGCTAGATTTGGTCCATATCCTTTTGGATTGGGTTTTAAAGTAAACTTTTCAATAGCTGTTACTGATTCACCATGTTTGTAAACAACAGTTTTAAACTCTTTAAATTTGTTTTGCAAGCCAATAATTTCTGCAAGAAGGTCATCTACCCGATTCGTTGAATGCTTTTTGTATGCTGAGAACTGTTTTTGACAATTTAACAACTCAGCCTTAGCTTTTTGATTTTCCAAGGTGAGAGCGTTAATTTTCTTGTTATGTTCATGTTTCAGTTGTTAAATTTCAGACAACAAAGCATTCTTCGAGGCGTCTAGATCACGCATCTGTCTCTCTAAATATTTTTCGTTTTGATGAGATTTAGCAAAAGCGGCTTCAAAACCTTTTTCACGGTTTTCTTGTGTTTTGAAAAAGTTGAGTTGCATTTGTAAGCATTCAAAATCCTTGGTTAACAGTGCATTTTTGCTTTTTAAGTCCTTATTTAATGCATAACATTTCTCCATTTTGATTTGATGGTTTTGAATTAACCGAGCAAAATCTGGAGGAGGCAACAGTTCGGCTTGTTCAACGTGAGTCACAACATGATCATTATTTAGATCCTCAAGTACAACCACGGAGTCAATTTGATTATCAAGGGAAACCATAAGGTCATCTTGATCGTCAAATGTAACTGCAGAGTTTATTTGAAAATCGTCAGAATGAGATGTAGATGACTCATTTTGAACCGTCTGAGCCGTGCCGGATTCAGATATTGGCGGATATATTAGTTCAGATATGATGATGGTTTATTCGGGTACCTGAGACAAGCCATCAGTGTCATACACTGGGCCTGTGTCACTCATGTGTAACTCATGCATATTAGCCATCAACATAACAGCTGCATTGGCCTGCAAGTCCTCCATATCATCATTTGAGTCTGCATCTGCCATAAAGCTCTGTTCTTTGTTTGTGAGAGATCCACCAGCTTCATCCTTAAGAGCCAACAGAAGAGCCTCTTTGAAGTAAGCACTTCCCCTAGTCCTTGGCTTTGGGCATGCATTAGCCAGGTGTCCCTTCTCATTGCAGTTGTAGCATCGAAGACCATTCAAACCATTCTGAGCATTTCCCTGTTCCACCACTTGAGCTCTGTTGTTATTCCTACCCATAGCATTAAACCCTTGACCACCTCCCATTTGACGACCATAACCACGATTCTGAACTTTAACTCGTCCATTGTTCACAACAGCCTGATTTCGTGTATTGGATGAGCAGCGAATACGATTGTTGGATTTGTTTGTATAACGGCTAAAAGAATTAGCAATCATAACAACCCCCTGTTGCAATGCTTCGAACGGATCGGATTCCTCATTAGTTTGACTATGAAGTGCTTGATCATTGTTGTTGTTGTAAGGAACCAATTGATTTTGTTGAGATTGCTGTGATGGATCGTTTGGTGTAACTGAGGCAGTTGGTTGAGTTGCTTTTTGAGGAGGATAACTTTGTTGAGCATATAAGGCAAGTTGTTGATTTTCCGGATGTGTAGGTGGAGCAATTTGAGCACGGAGAATCCTTTCCCGATCAAATTCCTTTTCATGAGGCTTCAAGTAATCGTACAACAATCCATATGTAGAATGATGCATATTCTTCGCTTGACGAAGAAAAATGACATACTTCTCCCATTCAGGACCAAGACTACTCAGGAACTTAGTATTCACTGCAATTATTGGCATGATTATGTTGTGTTTATCCAAATCATTGATGATGTCTGAAAATCGATGATGATAAGACTCTAGTGTCTCTCCAGATTCAATCATGAAGTGTTCATAAGCCAAGTAAATTTTGGATTCCAGATCCTCCTGATTGAGTACTGATCCTTCCATAAGAAGATGAATATGGTCCCACATTTCCTTTGCAGTCTTTTGAGCATCAACACTTCGAAGAATTGGGTTAGGTAATCCTAAAAGGATATATTGCATTGCAAGCTCATCAGCTTCATAGTGTAGAAGTTCTGTAGCATTTAGATCTGCAACAGTAGCAATGTTGGTTTGTTCATCTCTTGGTGGAACAACATTGGGATCTCCGGGTACAATGACAGTAGGCATCTCAAATGGACCTTCCAAGATAACCTTCATTAAGAACTTTCTATGTGGCTTCTTCAGATCACAAAACCTAAAGAACCTTATCACCCATTGATCGTAGTTACCTGGAGTGAGCATTGGAGGTCTATCAAGTGATCCAGCTTCATGAATTGATTGTTGGCTGCTTAAAGCTTCACACATCTTAGCAAACCAAGTGGGTTTCTTCATAGTGTTCCTGGATGGATGTTGATTGAATTCATTTGTGTAGGGTTGAACTTGAAGACTTGGCGGTGTTTGAACCATTTGTGGTGGGGGAATTGCACCAAGTTGTGGAGTATGTTGTTGATTAAATTGTTGTTGATAAATTGCTTGTTGTTGATTCCATTGTTGATGTTGTCGACTTAGTTGTTGTTGTCGTTGAGGATAAGTGTAAGGGAAATAGTTAGAGTATGGTGGTTGAGACATGTTGAAAACTTGTGTTGGTAAAAATGGATCTTTGTAGTCGAATGAACCTTTGTTGATGAAGTGTCCTTAGGCGTAGAAAAGACAAGAACCAAGTAGCACTTATGCGTAAAAAAGCACCAAAGTTAAGCGTAACAAAGAGAAGTTACGCGTAGGATTTAGCTTACGCGTAAGTAGGGAAAAGCACTAAAGTTAGGCGTAGACAAAAGTTAGGCGTAGAAAGTTAGGCGTAGGATTTTCTTATGCGTAAGACTAGGATTAGGCGTAGGAAAAATCTTAGGCGTAGGATTTCTACGCGTAAGCTTATGCTTATGCGTAATTTTAGGGTTTTTGCCCAAATGATCTTTTACACTATCACAGTGCAAAAGATATCCAAAGTCGACGTATTTTCAGACTTTCCAAGTAAGAAAACATGAAATAAACCACGAAAATGAAGATCAAACTAAGGAAACACTTACGCGTAGTTTTAGGGTTTTACTACGCGTAGAAATGTACGAAATTTTGATTCTGTCCAAAAGTGTTTCTAAACCAGTTTTTGTGTGATAAAATAGCTTCAATAACACCAAAATACACAAAAATGTGAAACTTGATAAACCAAAGCCTCTAAAACAGTTACGAGTACGATAGAACCCTCGTTCAAAAACTCGATCAAAAACAACTATCCACGCATAAAGTTTGAAACTTTTTTCCAAAAACAAGTATTTTAACACCTTAAAACGTTGAAAGTACAAGAATCTTGGATTAAAAAGTGTAAAAAACAAGTTTTTAAGCGAACCAAAGTATCAAACGTGCGTTTTAGGCGTAGGACCGAAACCCACTTCAAAAACAAACACGATTCACCCAACTAGTAGGCGATTGATACCACTGTTACAAATAGTTAGAAAATAGTTAAAGTCTAAATTTCAACCCGTAATTTGCAAGAAAGGACCCTGTTACAAGGACATCACAAATAGTTAGAGTCTAGAAGTCCTTAGTTATGATTGTAAAAAGGAGAAAATGAGAATTGCAGAAAGAAGGAGTTGAAGAATCAAAAAGAAATGCAAAGAAAAGGGTGAAAAGAAATAGCCCTCCAGATTATTCAACTTAGGGCAGACACCGGGTTCAATTCATATGCTACTGGTTGTCACTTGATGACGCCGGTATTCAAGATTAAAATTCGTCATGGACCCAGTGACGCATGCACTAAACCTTCTAAGCCACTCAAGTTTCTCTCAACAGAATCTTGTGTCATTCTCACAGGGAACCCTACATAATCTGTCGGCTTTCTCTTAGAGATTGCTGATATTGAAGAAGGAGACCCTCTCCCTAGTCTCCGCTCAGGAAAACCAAAATGCACTATTGAGTCTAGAGCCACAAGATTCATCAAAAGATCTCTTAGGTACACTTGACATTTCATCACTTGATGTTCAACAATAAGAACATCAGTGGTACGTTATCGAGTCCTTCACAGATCTTAGCAATCTGTCGAGAACATTTATGAGAGGTTCACAACTGTGATCCTCAGTGATTGAATGGAAACTCCTGCCAGGGTCAACATCAAACAGCCCTGACAGCAGGTCACTTCGGTAACTCCCCGTGGATTACGCTTAGTGTGTCTCAAACGGTCTACAGTCGTGAGGTGATGCTTCGGTGTACCTCAGCAACTCATCTGAACTGTAGGTGTACTTCGGTACATCGCGTTATCTCACTTGTGGGACTCCAGTTCAGGAACGGCCTTTGTGATAATTAGAGTTGTGCTTTCACACTATGCTGTTAACACTCTCGAAGTTCAAACTTGTAAGTGCCGGAATTCGCTTATTACTAACCGTTTTCATGTTTTCCTCTTATGGAAGCTCTGGAGCGGACTGATCGTACAGATTCTTCACATGCTCATGCTATCATCACTAATGGAAGTTCTATCTAAAAGCAACACAAAAGTCTGAATGATTCTTCGTCAAACCAAAGAATCTACAAAGTTAAAGACTTAAAGAACTTCATCAGTACTGAAATCCAAAGTCAAAGAGCATGTGAGCATGTTGAAGAATGACGTGGAGACACTGGAGCAGCGAAGCAGACCTGAGGCAGACTTGATGCAGACAACAACAACATACTATCACTACCATCACAAAGAACAATGATCAAAGCACAAAGTTAAAGATGACGTCAATGCAGAACTGTTCAAAGAAGACAATTTCTCTACACTAGGGAGATTGTTCGAATCAAGGCAATTCTTCTCACAAGAAAGAAGAATGTCAGAAGACGTCAAAGCTACTATTATATCAACACCTTAACCGTTCATATTCATTCGTCACCAACACTTAGGGGGAGATTGTTGGAATCACTCCTAAACCTTAATCAAGTGTTAGTGATTCATATGTAATAGTAGCTTAATTATGGCCTTTATGTTTGTTATTAGCCTTAAGCTTATGTAGAAGGCCCATGATTCATATGTAATAGTAGCTTAATCAAGCTTAAGCTTATGTTGCCCTAGCTTCCCTCTTATAAATACTATGTAATAACCCTCACTTGAGGGTTGGTTGTTCATTTTATTCACTCTCTTTCACTCTACGCATAATCGGTTTACTCTTTATGTGTGTGTGTGTGTTTAACATGTTCAACCGACCTCCATCCGCCTCTCTATCTCTTTCTATTAAGCTTGTGTTGTAAAACTAGTGACCTAACAATAGGTCGTACTCTCCCTTCTTAATGATAGGTATCCTGAGTGAGGTGATGGAAGGTGGTGGAACAGCTTCAGTCGACATCTTTAGGTTTTTGTTGTTTAACTAGGTTTTAGGGTTTCTTCTTAGTCAAAGTTTCCACACAAGCTCTGATACCACTTGTTGGTTCGATGTACTCTAACCAAACTAACTATATAGCTTGTTAAGGGTTTAATAACTTCGGATAAATCCTAAGTTGTTAACAATGAAACACTGAGTAATCTTTATTAAGTACGCGGAATTTACTTAACAAAGCTAAGAAGAATATAACTTTAACTTTCAATGATTTTATTAATAACTCGAAATCTGCTTGTTATTCAGACTCTTAAACAACTCTAAAACTCTAATGATAATCGTACTTTAGGATTCTAAAACACATATCTCTAATGCCAATCTAGGGGTCCTTTTATAGGTTTAAGGATAACCCTAATCGGTTTACAATTTGTATCCTTGTTCGACAAGTAATCTAAACAAAGAATATTCTAGAATAACAAAGCTTTCCATAAACGAATATAGCAGTTCCTTATCTTTGCAGTACTTTGACTTCGACAGCAGTACTTTGACTTTCTCTTTAGCAGTACTTTGACTTTTTCCAGTACTTTGTCATTCTTCAGCACTTTCATATCCCAACAAAAACTACCGAACCAAGGGTGGCTACCAATAAACTATGCATGCATACACTTAGAAATAATTGTATGGAAGTAAAGTAAATGCAAACAAAACAATTAAAGAATCATAACTAGGCCAGCACCAAAAGGTGCTTAGCCGCTCATATTAATCATGCAAACCAATTCAATATTCAAAGGTACGAAATACATGAATTGAAAGTAAAAGAAATATAAAATGCTAATGCTTATCGTAGGGGAGTGATTTCTCCCTTGGAGACAGCTCCGTATGCTCTTCTAGACCTGCCTTGAGCTTTTTCCCACGTTCTCTGAGTATTGTGTGTGGAATGGAATGAATAGAAATGCTGGAATTCGTGGGGTATTTATAGGCCAGATCTGGGTTACGGCGTAACCCATATAGGAGTTACACCGTAACCTTCTATTTCTTCGAATTATGCACTAGATCTACTGGTTACAGCGTAACCTTATGAGTGGTTACGCCATAGTCTTCGATAAACTCGGTTACGTCGTAAGAGATGCAGTAGTTACGGCGTAAGTAACAGCGGCGTGGAACCTCATTTGACCTAATGTAGTTACGCCGTAACCTTTGAGAAGAGTTACGCCGTAACCTTATGATAAGTTGGTTTTCTGAGTCACGCAATCGTTACGGCGTAATGTGAGAGACGAGTTACGTCGTAATTTCTTCAAAATAGCATACTGTGATAAATCTTTAGATAATTCTCCAGTTCCGCATCTCTTTAGCTCCAATGCTCGTAATTTACCTGAAAGTGGAAAACAATGGAAAACAAGCGTAAATCCATATAAATGATATAAATTACAAGCATTATCGGGAGAAATTGACACTTAATATTCGGGACTATTTGATGTTATCAGCCGGCCTAACAATCCCTGGTCCTTGTTCTTCCCTTGTTAATGCCAAATATTCCTCAAGAGTGAGGTCATCGATGTTAACAACTTCCATGGTACCTGAAAACTTGAAATATGATCGTGAGAAAAGTTTAAAACGAACTGAAAGACTTAATATTAATCCTAATATAACTCCCCGGCAGCGGCACTAAAAACTTGATGCAGGTTTTACTGACCAGGTTTTAATATTTATAAAGTCTCATTATACATATGGTCTACCCTAGTGCACTAACGGGCAGTGTACCCGGTCGTGTGTAGTGTAGTAATCGGTAAAGCCAAGGTCGTCCTAAGAGCTATGTGTGTTGGATTATTACTAAGTCTAGATGTCACAGATTAATAATGGTTTCGATAGGGAATTAATTAATTAAACTACTAAAGCAGAATAAAGCAAATAAATTGTAGAAGGAAAATCAATAGAGGAGAGTGGTGTTAACCTAGTTAATCCTCCTAGCTAGTTATGTCTATGTCTACTTACTTCCAATTACTTCAGGTGGGGTCAAAGTCGAGAGGACAACATTTGGTCAATTCGCCCTAACCTATCAGCAAAGATGCCACCACAGGAGAAGTCAGGTGTCCCCTCATAAGTCCTGTTGTTCCTGGTCCCCTAAGCCAAGTCATTAAGTACCGCTACATGCTAGATTTATAATAGTGAGTGCCCGAGCGTTAGCAACTTAAACACTCACCCCCTAATTCTTAAGTTCATCCAAACGGTAGGTGATCAGTTGGTCAAATCACACAAGTAGAAAGGGTCGTCAGTTGGTCATATCATACCCTTCCCGTCTCAGTCCGCTCACCTAGGGTCAGTTGGTCATATCTCCTAGGAAATTTTCCTCTATCGCCATTCAAAACTACCGAACCAAGGGTGGCTACCAATAAACTATGCATGCATACACTTAGAAATAATTGTACGGAATTAAAGTAAACACAAACAAAACAATTAAGGAATCATAACTAGGCCAGCACCAAGAGGTGCTTAGCCGCTCATATTAATCATACAAACCAATTCAATATTCAAAGGTACGAAATACATGAATTGAAAGTAAAGAAAATATAAAATGCTAATGCTTATCGTAGGGGAGTGATTTCTCCTTTGGAGACAGCTCCGTATGCTCCTCTAGACCTGCCTTGAGCTTTTTCCCACGTTCTCTGGTTTTTGTGTGTGGAATGGGATGATTAGAAATGTTGGAATTCATGGGGTATTTATAGGCCAGATCTGGGTTACGGCGTAACCATAACAAGAGTTACGCCGTAACCTTCAATTTCTTCGTATTTTGAACTAGATATGCTAGTTACGGCATAACCTTATAAGTGGTTACGCCGTAGTCTTCAATAAACTTGGTTACGCCGTAGTTGATGATATAGTTACGGCGTAAGTATCAGCGGCATGGAACCTCATTTGACCTAATATAGTTACGTCGTAACCTTTGGGAAGAGTTACGCCATAACCTTCTGATAAGTTGGTTTTCTGAGTCACGCAATAGTCACGGTGTAATGTGAGAGAAGAGTTACGCCGTAACTTCTTCAAAATCAGCATACTGTGATAATTCTTTAGATAATTCTCCAATTTCGCGTCTCTTTAGCTCCAATGTTCGTAATTTACCTGAAAGTGGAAAATAATGGAAAACAAGCGTAAATCCATATAAATGATATAAATTACAAGCATTATTGGGGGAAATTGACACTTAATAATCAGGACTAGTTGATGTTATTAATAGTACACATCTTCAAAGTCAAAATTACCAGTTTTAATTGTGCCTTTACCAGTAATTCTTCCACCTATACCACCACCAAAAGAAACATATCCTCCATTCAAATCAGTGGAGTTTGAAAGATAGGATAGATTTCCAGTCATGTGCCTGGAACACCCACCATCTGAATAGCCAAGATCATCATTCTTGTTGGAATTTCCCTGCATACAAAATAAAGGAAATTAGTTCCTTTTAGGGACCCAAGCCTTTACTGACTTGGATCTGCCTCGTGCATCAATGTAATCATATTTCTTGAGAGTAACTGATGCACTGTTGGGTTGAGTAGTCTTTCTAACCCAACAAGCTGAGGGCTTAACAACATTTCCCTTGATTCCCTTAGCTGCACTCACTTTAGAAAAGATTTCATTTTAGGCTTAAAAGTATTAACTTTTGGCCTATCAGTATTAAGTTTTGGCTCATAAGTATTAACCCTTTTCTTGTAAAACTTGATTTGTTCAGCATAAGATTTAAAGGTTTGTGTTGTTCTAGCATGAAAGGGCCTTAGTGAAGTAGATGGTGATTTAGAAAAGTTTCTTTTGGGTCTTTCACCAAATACTCTGGGTTGTGGTCTAGCAGTATTAACTGGCTTTGTAGTATTCAAAGATTTTATGCCAGTTTTAAGAAGAACTTCTCTTGGGGTCATGATGGGTTGAGGTCTCATGAGGTGTCTGCATTGAGCCTGCAGATGAGAAAAACTTCCACGCACAAAGCAAGATTTATTATACATGACAAATTCATCTCCTAGTTGCTCAGATTTTAGCTGGTTCCATTTTCTTTTGTTACCTCTAGAATTAGATGACCTGTTTCTATACATCTCAGCATATTTTACTGGTTTCCTAACAGGTTTGTTAGTTGGTTCTACAGGTTTAGTTGCATGTTCTTGCTTTGGTTCTCCAGACTCTACACTTGTGTTTTTATTTTCAAACACATATACCTCAGGTAAGGAAGTGTCACTATCACTTTCAAAGGTCTCATCAGTCTTTTCATCCTTGGACCCAATGGGTTTACGGACAAATGTGGGTGCCTTAAACTCTTCTAAGCTAGTGTGTTCAAGGTCTATGCCAGGTGGTGAGGGAATACCTCTGAATGGTGGTGGTGCTGTCTTATAACCCATACCTGATTTGGCATTACCAATTAGTGCTTTTTCAAGATATCTATCAATTCTCTTTGAGTTATAATGTTGTGTGTCTTGAAGAGTATCAATACTTAGTTCTATATTGTCTTTAATTTGTGTGACTCTTTCTAGTTCTTCTTTTAACACAGTTATGGTGGTGTCTTTAAAAGAAATTTTCCTATTAAGTACAGCAGTTGCTTCAGTAAACTTTGACTCATTTTCTTTATAATGCACAATTTGTTTTTCTAAAACTGCTAAGCCTCTTTTATGATTTGCTAAATTATAACTGGTTTTGGAAAACTCTTCTGCCAGTTTATCATATTGAGTTTTAAGAGACTCATATTCACTTAATGAGACACATGTATCTGAGCAATTTGATTTAGTAAGTACCTCATATACCAAAGCCATATTGATTGGACTCTCCTCATCATCAGCCATGAAGCTCCAATCATACCCAGCACCATCAATAACCACCATTGCTTTAGAGGATGAGTCATTGGTTTCACTACTCTTTCCCTTGTTCCTGGGGCTTCTGCATTCCCTGGCAAAATGCCCAAGCTTGCCACAGTTGTAGCATTCTACCTTTCCTTTGGCAAACCCAGCAGTATCTCCATCATTGATCTTAATCTATCTACCAGTTCTCTTCATGAACCTTCTTACCCTCATACTGATCAAGGCAATATTCCACTTGATATCCATCTCTTCCATATCATCCTCATCGATCTGTCTCAGGTCATCATGGGTGATCTGAGACCCATGTTGTTGCTTAGAGATGAAAGCATAGATTGTACTTTCATTGATGCATGCTGCAGTGGTAATCAAGGAATCAGTATTAATATTAGTACTAGAAGTACTAACACCAAAACTGTCCTTACCAGCACTAGTGACTGGATGAGCCACAAAAGCTATGTTTTGTAATCCAGCACTGGAAGATGTAGCTGTAGCTCTCTTCATATCTTGTTCAATCACCTTAAAGCTATTGAACAGATTGTCCAACCCCATAGTTTCAAATTTTGCCTTGTTCTTCCATACAATGACATGAGTGTCCCATTTTGGTGATGGAAGACTTCTAACAAACCTGAGATTGATGTCCTCCTGAGGGATGTCCACTCCCAATACAGCTAGTTGACTGACAAGATTTTGAAGCCTATTGTAAACCGAGTCAATGGACTCAGTTACACCAGCAATGAAGTTTTCAAATTCTTGCTTCAAAAAAGGTTTCTGAGTTTTCTTGGAGACAGAGTTCCCACTAAATCTTGTTTCAATGGCATTGAACAAGGATTGATCATCCTTGCATTTGCTGAAGGTGAGTTGATGATCATCAGGTAATGCCATGAAAAGGAGACTTCTGACCTTGATATCATTGCCTCTTAGAGCCATTTCTTCATTAGTGATGGGATCACCTTTTCCTTAAGAACAACTTTGCCAGCCACTTCTTCAGAAACAATGGATTTGTAGGAGTCTCCATTGATCACAATGTTCCACAGCTTAAAATTAAGCACCAAAAAGTACTGCTCTATGCGCATCCTCCAGAGTTCATATTCATTTGTCTGTAACTTAGGAAATCTGGTAACATCATTGGATTTTTTTGAATCAAAATCCATTTCTTCAGATTTGTCACATAGGATCTTCTAAAAACAAAGCTTCAGGACACAAGCTATGATACCACTTTTGGGGTCCCTAACCTTGGATCAAGAACACTTAGCTTGTAAACGTGTAGTTTCCTTGGATGGTTCCAACACAACAATGAGAAACTTTGTTGTAGATACACACAAGTATGCGGAATCTACTTGAATGCACTTAGAAGATTAATGTAAACACAAATGTAACACCAACAGCTTCAATATTATTGATTAATAATACAAGTACTCTCCTAGTACTAGGGTTTACAACCTTGAAGCTTTTCTTAAGAAGGCTAGAGTATTGGTATATGCTTGACCTAGCTAGGATCTCCTTTTATACACTAAGGAGATCCCTTACAGAGATAACTATGCATTAAGTGTATCATATCTTCTATTGGTATAGAAGATATGTTGTTACAAACCTTACACGACATACTTAATATAGAACAGTACAAACTCAAACACTATCAGTACTAACTTTTGCACTATTAGGACTAACTAGTTAATACTCTTCTAACATTACTATCAGTACTAACTTTAAGACTATAAATATTAACTCCCTAAAGTGAAATTCCCAACAACATGTCTATTGTCCCATGGTTCCTACGGATCCCTCACCAGAGGGATCTGGCTAGTACAAAACCTGGGATCCGGCTACTGGGTCAGTTTAGTCTGGATTTCGGGTTGCAAACCGGGTTATGGGTTATGGGTTATGGGTTATGGGTTATGGGTTATGGGTACGATAAGCTATCATCTTTCCTCATTGCTAATAATTTCACCAAAGGTTCGGTTGACCCTACTCTTTTCATTCAATATCACGGGGTACATATCTTAATTGTTCAAATTTACGTGGATGACATCATTTTTGGGTCTACACATAAAAAGTACTCAATCGCTTTTACAAAACTAATGAAGACAAATTTTGAAATGTCCATGATGGGTGAACTTACGTTCTTTCTAGGACTGCAAGTTCATCAATCACCCCGTGGTATTTTCTTGAGTCAGTCCAAATATGCCCTTGAATTGTTAAACAAATTTGGAATGAAAACCTGTGACACTTATGCCACACCAATGACTCATACCAAGAAGCTAAACGCTGATTTACATGGGAAATTAGTGGACCCTACAAAATACCGAAGTATTATTGGGTCTCTCATGTATCTAACAGCTAGCAGACCTGATATTGTCTTTGTCGTTTATCTCTGCTCCCGTTATCAGTCAAGACCAACTGAAACCCACCTCTCTGAGGCTAAAAGAATCCTCCGATACATCAAGGGAACCATTAACTTGGGGATATGGTATCCGAAGGATTCTGGTTTTGAACTAATCACTTTTTCAGATGCTGATCACGCAGGCTGTTTAGATTCACGAAAAAGTACTTCAGGAGCACTACAATTTCTTGGTGATAAACTAGTGTCTTGGCAATCGAAGAAGCAGGATTGTACATCGCTGTCATCAACCGAAGCAGAATATGTAGCCATGTCCGCGTGTTGAGCTCAAGTCATCTGGATGAGAACACAACTCAAAGACTATGGTTACGCATTTGACAGAATCCCGATGTACTGCGACAATCGGAGTGCCATTGCGATCTCGTGCAACTCAGTTCAGCACTCGAAATCAAAGCACATCGATCTTCGCTATCATTTCATCAAGGACCTCGTGGAACAGGGTACAGTTGAATTATACTTCGTAGGTACAGAATACCAATTGGCAGATCTACTCACCAAAGCCTTGCCTCCCGCTAGGTTTAATGAGTTGGTCCACCGGATTGCTATGAGGTGTTTGACTCAAGAGGAACTAGATGATCTCTTAAAACAGTCTTAAAAACCTATCAAACACCAAAATCTCTTTTGTAAATAATTTTTCAAAAACAAAATACAAAAATATAAAACCTGATAAAACAACAAAAATATTCTTCTATCTATTTTTTCTATCAACATGGCAAGTACATCTCTTCCTTCAACACTCAAATCTTTCAAAATTCAGTATTTTTCCGATCAAGTGTTGAGGGGGAGAAAATAAATACTTAACTGCTTCATATCATCCGTGTACTTGCATGTTATCCTATCCCGGTTGTTTCTCTTAATAATGGTGGTCACATTTCTGGTTTATTGACACTCCTCGGACTAAAATTTATAACCTTTCGTTATTTCTTAAGTCGAGGGGGAGTGTCATCAAAGTTATTTCCAAATATTCTTCGTTTGGTAACTAAAATGGAAGTTAAAAGGCTTTGGATGAAAATGGAAAAGGTGGAGGGACTAAAACTGCCAAAAGCTTAAATTTATTTTAATAAAACTCCTCCACCTAACACTTTCACTTCACATTTATTACACAAACCTAAATAATCCTACGCATACAAATCAATCTTCAAATCCGGTGTTCTGATCTTCAATTTGTAAGTGATTTTGTATTCTTAACAAGTTTTTAAACAATGGTTTTGAATCCAACGGTTAAAACTCACGATTCAATGACTTTTCTGTTTTACGCGTAAGTGTTAGAACACATGATCATGTGTTTTGTGTTTGAGGTTAAAAGGATTGTGTCAAAACGTTTCTTTTACATCACTAACATCATTTTAATCCTCAAAATGCACCCAGATACACGAATTGATGGACTTTGGAAATTTAAGGTTTATGCGTGGGTTTGGGCGTTTTCATATGTGAATGTTTTTTGTGTTAAAGATTGTTGTATAATGTTGTTTTCAAGCTGAATTAATCATATCTAAGCCCAGAAACTACCCAGAAACACTAATGATTCATAAATTGAAAATTAGGGTTCTAGTTCATACGAATTGGGTTTTCTTGATTGGCCTTGAATTTGATGTTAAAACTTGGTTAGAACAACTTACTATGCCTCTAAGACTTACCAGAAACACTTTGGTGTAATTCCTATGGCTAAAATTCTTAAGCGTAATCTATGAACTATTAGGGTTTTGGTCTATGCGTAAGACTTTTTACGCGTAAATTGTTTAATGAGTTTCATGCCATGATCTGTTTTATAATGAATGTTAATGTTAATATTGATGTTATGATGATGTTATTTTAGGCTTGCTACTCGTAAAACTCAGAATCAAGGTTATTGAAAATCTACGCATAAGGATCACCTTACGTGTAGAAAGTTATGCGTAAGAGAAATCTTACGTGTAACTGTTATGCGTAAGGTTCTACAAAGGGACTACGCATATCCTATGAAGGATATGCGTAAACAGTGACCTCTATGCATAAGGTCTACTCTTACGAGTAAGCCTTACGCGTAAGGTTTTATATACGCCTACGCGTAAGCTTTACGCATAAGGTCCCCTTTTCTTACGCGTAACATTTCTTACGCATAAGTAAGGATCCTACGCATAAGCTTGTGTCTACGCGTATACTTCTCCTGTTTACGCATAAGCTACCATTTCTACGCATAAGCCTTGATCAAACCTTCATTATGAATTGTCATGCGTGCAAACTTGTAAATGAATAAATCATAACGTCACGAAACCAATAATGTCACTAATAAGCTTAAACGTTTAATATGTTGTGCTAAATAAGTGATAACATAAACTTTAAAACTTAAAGTTAACTAACTCACGAAACTTTTCACGACGTCATTGGATTATTGAACAAACAAGTGACTTTAGACTCGTAACAATCATTGACATTGTACATTCAATAATTAGATAATAAAACCATATGTTGACTAACGTAATGTCTTTCGATATGTTGGTTCTTTTGGCTAATGTTATTTCAGATCAAGACATGGCTGCTCAAATGAATGTGGATGCACCTGATGTTCTCACAGTTGCCGATATCTTCCCTAATGGCTATCCGAGGAAGATTGGAAAGAACAACCTTCGGGTTGACTTTGAAACCCTCACCTGCTTAGAATCTTCCTGCTTGATTGCCATGGATATTCTTAAGAATCATCCTTACCAGAACATGCTCTCATATTCTGCTACAGTACCGGAGATCTACATTCACCAGTTCTGGAATTCAATGCAAAGGATCAAAGGTCAAAGTGCGGTGAAAGTGACACTCAATCACAAACAGGTCACCATCACACATGCAGACTTACGGGCTGTTCTTCTCATCCCTGACATCGAGCCAACCGACTTCTATGCCACACCTGCTGAAGAGACAGTTTTGCAATTCTTGATTGATATTGGCTATAATGAAGCTTTAGGAACTATCTCTAAGCATTCTCATGTGGAGCTTAAGAACATTCCTCAACCGTGGAGAACTCTCTACATCATCATCACCAAATCTGTCTCTAGTCGTGATAGTGGCTATGAGCATCCCAAGCTCATGGAACTGCAAATCTTTTGGTCATTAATCAACATGAAGCACATCGAACTGGAAGCTCTGATATGGGATGACATGATGTCATTTCTTAAAAAGCTTGGCTCAAAGATTCCCTATGTCAGATATACTAAATTGTTGATCCAGAGAGCACTTGGGCTTCATCCTGATATTCCTAAGAGACTCAATGACCCCAACAATCACGACATGTTGTCTGAGCCTATTCTAACAGTTAGAATCAAGGAATCGACAACAAAGAAACAGGGTGTTGTGTTACCTGATCACCTTCTATCTGACGAAATCAAAAAGCTCTACACATACAAAAGGTATCTGGAAGCAGTTAAAGTAGGCAAAGTTGGTCATCTCGATGAGAAGTCTTCTGGAACACCTACACAGAGAACCAGAAGAGGCAGTGCGGGAAGTGCTGCAAGTACTGAAAGTCAGAGGAATTACCCCAAGAGGAATCCTCCAAGTAAAAGGATTGTTCCCTCTAAGGAAGTTGTTCCTATTCCCATTCCAAAGTATAAACCACAAAAAGAGCTAGTGGACGAAAACTCTGAAGATATACAATCAGACGAAGAGGTCTTATACTCTGAATCTGCAACCGAAGTACCTCCTTCAGTAGCAAAACCTCCCAGTCCACCAGCTATCCAAGGAAAAGGGAAGACTCCAATACTTGTGCCTTATGAAGATGAAAGCTCAGAAGAAGAGCCACTGGAAACTGATTACAGGAGGAAGTTCAAATCTGTTAGACTCCAACACGTTTCGGAGGAATTTGCTAAAGATCAAATGGGTGGCCCCGGAGGGTCAAGTGGTGATGTTCAATCCACACCAATTCCTGATGCGGTTAATCGACCCGATAAGGGAACTGGTGCCACCACTCTTGAGCAACAACAAAAGCAACAGGAGGAGTCTATTGAGCATGACATTGAGGAACCATACACTGAGAAGTCAGAGAAAGATAGAGTTGATGAAGAAGCTGCAGCTCAAGCTAAAGCAAATGAAGAAGCTAGGATTCCAGCTGAAGAACAAGCTAAAACTGAACAGGATGACGAAGTGAACTATGATCAATTTCTTCTAGATAGTCCAACTCGTTCCAAGGAGAAAACTTCTGAACCTCATAAGGACCCTGAATCTCCTCACATCTCATCATCATCAGATTCATCTTCTCACTCTTCACCACCACCATCAAAAAGAACAACAAGATCCACATCCAGATCAGTGAAGAAGCCAACTGCCTCTTGGATTTCTCAAACTAAGACACGAATCATTAAAGCTGTCAAATAGGTCAGAAAGAAAGACGTGTTGTACAAGAAGCTGAATTTTCTTGCTGATCAGGTATAGTACCTTCATGACGAGAATGACGAGATGAAAGTTAAAAGGGAGTATGTCCAGAAACTCATGAAAGATGATCTTCAAGGGAAAATGGACGAGATGATCAAAGGATACACTCACAAGTTCCTTCTTGACGTCGTTCCTAAACTGACAAAGGAGATGTATACCAGATAACTTTATCCGAATCTCTTACATCTGGCCAAACAAACCATGAAATCAACTCCAATGAATGTGAACATCAATCCAGTTGAACCCACAATCTTCTCAGATGATGAATTGGTGAACCGGCTAGTAGCTCAAATGTCGAAACGCTCTGCAAATTTTGCCTCCTACGAAGCTAAATTGTTTGAAGCATTGCTGGAATACCAACTCAGGTCAGCATACAGAGAAGAAGCTGTAAGGCCTAAACGTTCAAGAGACGACGAAGGCAAAGATCAGGATAAGGATAACGAGCCCAAACGCTCGAAGAAGTCTGGTGAATCATCTTCTATGCAACCTCCACCCCAACGGACTACAGCTCAACAAAGGTCTCCTCCTCGTTCTTCTACTGAAAAACCTCAAGATTATGAGTTACCACCCCAGACTCAGAAAACCGGTGATCACTTTGAGTATACGGGTGGTGACGATGAAGAAGTCTCTGAGCCCCAACAACAACCCATCTCTCCTGACACAGCCAAGAAACCAGAATCCTCCTCTAGGCCAAAGAAGAAGAAGAAGAAGGCGCCTATGACTGACGTCTTATCATGGCTAGACGAGGATGATACTGAATTTCAATGGTTCTCGAAGCTTGTTGATTCCACTCCTTACCCAGCTGAAGGTCAAGAGGTTCCAGAATGTAGTACATTGGAGCATGCGAAACTACTACAAGAAAAATTCCGTGTGAAGAAGATGACGAAATCCGAGTTGAAGCGAATCAAGAATGAAGCATTTCAACTTCTAAAAGACAGTTCGGAAAGTGCTATTGAAGTTGAGTATCACCTTGATAATATAGCACGAGCTATGTCTAATAACATGGATTGGCTCAACCCAGAAGCAAACATCGACTTCACCAAACGGGACAACCCTCCATATTACACCGACTAGTCAAAACCTCTACTTACTATTGGCCAACCAGATCAGCCTAGGATTTCATTCAGATATTTCTTCAACAAAGACTTGGAATTTCTTCTTCACGGTGGCGATAGTTCTAGGAAATACGCTACATCACTGACACTTCCATTCCCGGCAGCCATATACTCTAACTGCATAGCCATCGAGGAAAGAGCTAACCACATGTTCTCCAACAATGTGGCAGAGTATGACCGTGATGCACTGTATGGGATTCACCATTGGCCAGAACGCCGACGAATCTACTACAGAAGCTGCCAGGTTCAGAAGTCTCAACATGAAGTGTTCGGTACTAAAAGTATCGTTGCCATCAAACATGTTGATCTTTCGTCCAAATGGGACTACATTTTCCTCAAGAATATTGTGGTCAAAAGGCAAGACGAAAGGGATTATGCATTCTCTGAAGCGGACTTTGAGAATTTGTCTATCAACGACATTGAAGACATGTACCTTGCCAAAGTACAGGGTCGCATGAGATAATTTTCAACTGAAGTACAACGTGAATTCATCAAGTCCTTGCTTATCTTCATCAGAAGCATAGTCATAAAAGAACGTGTAAAAGATCTCCAGCTTGCAGTTGAATCATATCAGACCCGTGTCAACTTCACTCCACCTCAGCTAGATCTTCTCGACATTAACCAGCTTTCACAACACACACTCATCAGCCAACCATTCAGAGTGGTTTACATTAGTGAAACACATCGCAACTGCTTGATGGCGTGTAAAGATCTTCACAAGTTTGGGGATCACACATTGAAGAAGGTTAGGGACGGATTGGCTTATAGGTTGAAGGATATTCATGAAGGCATTGGGTCACAAAAGCTGTGTAATTCCAAGGAAAGACGGGATGTGAGGAGGATCATCAGAAAGATTGATGAAAGGTTGTATCGACGGGACCAGTTCAGAACTCTAGAGAGCTTTGTAGGCAGTTGTCCCAGGATTGCTCTCGCCGGCTATCAACGCCCAGTTCACGTTCCTGGAAACATTGATGGACTTCCTGGTACCCCTTGAACTGCTTTTATTTCATAATATTTTGGATGTGTGATTAATTATTACGATGGCTTGTGCACACATTTCAGTGTACAACCCGCTCTTGTAATGAAAGGACCCTGTGGTACGCTTCAGTGCCACAATCCTTATAAAAGGAGCAAAAGCTTCTTATTTTTGAGTAAAACCTATCAAACCTTTCATTTTTCAAGGTTTTGCTCAAAAGAACAAGTACTTCCCCGTATGATTTTCAAAACCTCAACCGTTTATATCACCTGTTGAGGGGGAGTATTTGAATTAAAACTTTGTTCACAAATTGTTCACAGTGGCCATCTTCCCGCAACACTCGAAATGGTCATATTTATTCTCAACTTTTCAAAAATAACATTTTATATGCCATTTTTGAGGGGGAAAAAATTATGTGATAAGAAATATGTTGTGTAAATGCAAATGAATCTTTGTGCTATAGACTTAACCAACGAATTGACGGTACTTAACTGTTAGTAACTCGAAAAGACTTGTCCAGGACGGGTAATAATTTCAAACTAGTTCGCTAGTAATGTAAACGTGTCTCGCAAAGGACTTGTCCGAGTAGAAAGTACCATTCGAGAAACTCTTGGTAGACATGAACTCTGACGGGTTTGACAACCTTTTGAGGTTTGTCTACACCTTCAAGGTAGTTATTAGAGCTAGTTGTCACCTAAAAGCTGACAATGTAACTCTTTAACTATGCAACGTAACCGTGTCTCGCGGGGGATTGTCTATCTTGAGTTGATCAATTCATAAAGTGCGCGCTCTTTCCTCACTGTGCAGATTTCCGTATAAACTCTTAAGCACATGTGGAGGGGGAGTATTTCTGTAAAAGATCAAACTCTTACAGTGGTACAAAATGTTTTACAATCATAACTGTTGTGAGAGATTTTCTTGAAAATTGGTTTTATGGCAACATAGGTTAGTCATGGAGTTATAAGGTGACTAAGGTTAGGAATAACCGTCCTATGATCCGCCAGAGCCGGAGGGATCTACCCAAGGACATCACAAATAGTTAGAGTCTAGAAGTCCTTAGGTATGATTGTAAAAAGGAGAAAATGAGAATCGGAGAAAGAAGGAGTTGAAGAATCAAAAAGAAATGCAAAGAAAAGGGTGAAAAGAAATAGCCCTCCAGATTATTCAACTTAGGGCAGACACCGGGTTCAATTCATATGCTACTGGTTGTCACTTGATGACGCCGGTATTGAAGATTAAAAGTCATCATGGACCCAGTGACGCATGTACTAAACCTTCTTAGCCACTCAAGTTTCTCTCAACAGAAGCTTGTGTCATTCTCACAGGGAACCCTACATAATCTATCGGCTTTCTCTTAGAGATTGCTGATATTGAAGAAAGAGACCCTCTCCCTAGTCTCCGCTCAGGAAAATTAAAACGCACTATTGAGTCTAGAGCCACGAGATTCATCAAAAGATCTCTTAGGTACACTTGACATTTCATCACTTGATGTTCAACAATAAGAACATCAGTGGTACGTTATCGAGTCCTTCACAGATCTTAGCAATCTGTCGAGAACATTTATGAGAGGTTTACAACTGTAATCCTCAGTGATTGAATGGAAAAACCTGCCAGGGTCAACATCAAACAGCCCTGACAGCAGGTCACTTCGGTAACTCCCCATGGATTACGCTTAGTGTGTCTCAAACGGTCTACAGTCGTGAGGTGATGCTTCGGTGTACCTCAACGACTCATCTGAACTGTAGGTGTACTTCGGTACATCGCGTTATCTCACTTATGGGACTCCAGTTCAGGAACGGCCTTTGTGAGAATTAGAGTTGTGCTTTCACACTATGTTGTTAACACTCTCGAAGTTCAAACTTGTAAGTGCCGGAATCCGCTTATTACTAACCGTTTTCATGTTTTCCTCTTATGGAAGCTCTGGAGCGGAATGATCGTGCAGATTCTTTACATGCTCATGCCAACATCATCACTAATGGAAGTTCTATCTAAAAGCAACACAAAAGTCTGAATGATTCTTCGTCAAACCAAAGAATCTACAAAGTTAAAGACTTAAAGAACTTCATCAGTACTGAAATCCAACGTCAAAGAGCGTGTGAGCATGTTGAAGAATGACGTGGAGACACTGGAGCAGCGAAGCAGACCTAAGGCAGACTTGATGCAGACAACAACAACATACTATCACTACCATCACAAAGAACAATGATCAAAGAACAAAGTTAAAGATGATGTCAATGCAGAACTGTTCAAAGAAGACAATTTCTCTACACTGGGGAGATTGTTCGAATCAAGGCAATTCTTCTCACAAGAAAGAAGAATGTCAGAAGATGTCAAAGCTACTATTACATCAACACCTTAACCGTTCATATTCATTCGTCACCAACACTTAGGGGGAGATTGTTGGAATCACTCCTAAACCTTAATCAAGTGTTATTGATTCATATGTAATAGTAGCTTAATTATGGCCTTTATGTTTGTTATTATCCTTAAGCTTATGTAGAAGGCCCATGAGCTTAGGCCCAAGCCCATAGGAGAAAGGAAGGGACTAGGAGTGTTGCCCTAGCTTCCCTCCTATAAATACTATGTAATAACCCTCACTTGAGGGTTGGTTGTTCATTTTATTCACTCTCTTTCACTCTACGCATAACCAGTTTACTCTTTAAGTGTGTGTGTGTGTTTAACGTGTTCAACCGACCTCCATCCGCCTCTCTATCTCTTTCTATTAAGCTTGTGTTGTAAAACTAGTGACCTAATAATAGGTCGTACTCTCCCTTCTTAATGATAGGTATCCTGAGTGAGGTGATGGAAGGTGGTGGAACAGCTTCAGTCGACATCTTTAGGTTTTTGTTGTTTAACTAGGTTTTAGGGTTTCTTCTTAGTCAAAGTTTCCACACAAGCTCTGATACCACTTGTTGGATCGATGTACTCTAACCAAACTAACTATATAGCTTGTTAAGGTTTTAATAACTTCGGATAAATCCTAAGTTGTTAACAATGAAACACTGAGTAATCTCTATTAAGTACGCGGAATTTACTTAACAAAGCTAAGAAGAATATAACTTTAACTTTCAATGATTTTATTAATAACTCTAAATCTGCTTGTTATGCAGACTCTTAAACAACTCTAAAACTCTAATAATAATCGTACTTTAGGATTCTAAAACACATATCTCTAATGCCAATCTAGGGGTCCTTTTATAGGTTTAAGGATAACCCTAATCGGTTTACAATTTGTATCCTTGTACGACAAGTAATCTAAACAAAGAATATTCTAGAATAACAAAGCTTTCCATAAATGAATATAGCAGTTCCTTAGCTTTGCAGTACTTTGACTTCGACAGCAGTACTTTGACTTTCTCTTTAGCAGTACTTTGACTTTTTCCAGTACTTTGTCATTCTTCAGCACTTTCATATCCCAACAAAAACTACCGAACTAAGGGTGGCTACCAATGAACTATGCATGCATACACTTAGAAATAATTGTACGGAAGTAAAGTAAATGCAAACAAAACAATTAAAGAATCATAACTAGGCCAGCACCAAAAGGTGCTTAGCCGCTCATATTAATCATGCAAACCAATTCAATATTCAAAGGTACGAAATACACTTAGAATTCTAGCTTAGCCGCTAATGCTTATCGTAGGGGAGTGATTTCTCCCTTGGAGACAGCTCCGTATGCTCTTCTAGACCTGCCTTGAGCTTTTTCCCACGTTCTCTGAGTATTGTGTGTGGAATGGAATGAATAGAAATGCTAGAATTCGTGGGGTATTTATAGGCCAGATCTGGGTTACGGCGTAACCCATATAGGAGTTACACCGTAACCTTCTATTTCTTCGAATAATGCAGTAGATCTACTGGTTACAGCGTAACCTTATGAGTGGTTACGCCCTAGTATTCGATAAACTCGGTTACATCGTAAGAGATGCAGTAGTTACGGCGTAAGTAACAGCGGCGTGGAACCTCATTTGACCTAATGTAGTTATGCCGTAACCTTTGAGAAAAGTTACGCCGTAACCTTATGATAAGTTGGTTTTCTGAGTCACGCAATAGTTACGGCGTAATGTGAGAGACGAGTTACGTCGTAACTTCTTCAAAATAGCATACTGTGATAAATCTTTAGATAATTCTCCAGTTCCGCATCTCTTTAGCTCCAATGCTCGTAATTTACCTGAAAGTGGAAAACAATGGAAAACAAGCGTAAATCCATATAAATGATATAAATCACAAGCATTATCGGAGGAAATTGACACTTAATATTCAGGACTATTTGATGTTATCAGCCGGCCTAACAATCCCTGGTCCTTGTTCTTCCCTTGTTAATGCCAAATATTCCTCAAGAGTGAGGTCATCGATGTTAACAACTTCCATGGTACCTGAAAACTTGAAATATGATCGTGAGAAAAGTTTAAAACGAAATGAAAGACTTAATATTAATCCTAATATAACTCCCCGGCAGCGGCACTAAAAACTTGATGCAGGTTTTACTGACCAGGTTTTAATATTTATAATGTCTCATTATACATATGGTCTACCCTAGTGCACTAACGGGCAGTGTACCCGGTCGTGTGTGGTGTAGTAATAGGTAAAGCCGAGGTCATCCCAAGAGCTATGTGTGTTGGATTATTACTAAGTCTAGATGTCACAGATTAATAATGGTTTCGATAGGGAATTAATTAATTAAACTACTAAAGCAGAATAAAGAAAATAAATTGTAAAAGGAAAATCAATAGAGGAGAGTGGTGTTAACCTAGTTAATCCTCCTAGCTAGTTATGTCTATGTCTACTTACTTCCAATTACTTCAGGTGGGGTCAAAGTCGAGAGGACAACATTTGGTTAATTCGCCCTAACCTATCAGCAAAGATGCCACCACAGGAGAAGTCAGGTGTCCCCTCATAAGTCTTGTTGTTCCTGGTCCCCTAAGCCAAGTCATTAAGTACCGCTACATGCTAGATTTATAATAGTGAGTGCCCGAGCGTTAGCAACTTAAACACTCACCCCCTAATTAAGTAGAAAGGGTCGTCAGTTGGTCATATCATACCCTTCCCGTCTCAGTCCGCTCCCCTAGGGTCAGTTGGTCATATCTCCTAGGCAATTTTCCTCTACCGCCATTCAAAACTACCGAACCAAGGGTGGCTACCAATAAACTATGCATGCATACACTTAGAAATAATTGTACGGAAGTAAAGTAAACGCAAACAAAAAAATTAAGGAATCATAACTAGGCCAGCACCAAGAGGTGCTTAGCCGCTCATATTAATCATACAAACCAATTCAATATTCAAAGGTATGAAATACATGAATTAAAAGTAAAGAAAATATAAAATGCTAATGCTTATCGTAGGGGAGTGATTTTTCCTTTGGAGACAACTCCGTATGCTCCTCTAGACCTGCCTTGAGCTTTTTCCCACATTCTCTGGTTTTTGTGTGTGGAATGGGATGATTAGAAATGCTGGAATTCGTGGGGTATTTATAGGCCAGATCTGGGTTACGGCGTAACCATAACAAGAGTTACGCCGTAACCTTCAATTTCTTCATATTTTGAACTAAATCTACTAGTTACGGCATAACCTTATAAGTGGTTACGCCGTAGTCTTCAATAAACTTGGTTACGCCGTAGTTGATGATATAGTTACGGAGTAAGTATCAGCGGCGTGGAACCTCATTTGACCTAATATAGTTACGTCGTAACCTTTGGGAAGAGTTACGCCGTAACCTTCTGATAAGTTGGTTTTCTGAGTCACGCAATAGTTACGGCGTAATGTGAGAGAAGAGTTACGCCGTAACTTCTTCAAAATCAGCATACTATGATAATTCTTTAGATAATTCTCCAATTCCGCGTCTCTTTAGCTCCAATGCTCGTAATTTACCTGAAAGTAGAAAACAATGGAAAACAAGCGTAAATCCATATAAATGATATAAATTACAAGCATTATCGGGGGAAATTGACACTTAATAATCAGGACTGGTTGATGTTATCAATAGTACACATCTTCAAAGTCCAAATTACCAGTTTTAATTGTGCCTTTACCAGTAATTCTTCCACCTATACCACCACCAAAAGAAACATATCCTCCATTCAAATCAGTGGAGTTTGAAAGATAGGATAGATTTCCAGTTATGTGCCTGGAACACCCATTGTCTGAATAGCCAAGATCATCATTCTTGTTGGAATTTCCCTGCATACAAAATAAAGGAAATTAGTTCCTTTTAGGGACCCAAGCCTTTACTGACTTGGATCTGCCTCGTGCATCAATGTAATCATATTTCTTGAGAGTAACTGATGCACTGTTGGGTTGAGTAGTCTTTCTAACCCAATAAGCTGAGGGCTTAACAGCATTTCCCTTGATTCCCTTAGCAGCACTCACTTTAGAAAAGATTTCATTTTAGGCTTAAAAGTATTAACTTTTGGCCTATCAGTATTAAGTTTTTGCTCATAAGTATTAACCTTTTTCTTGTAAAACTTGATTTGTTCAGCATAAGATTTAAAGGTTTGTGTTGTTCTAGCATGAAAGGGCCTTGGTGAAGTAGATGGTGATTTAGAAAAGTTTCTTTTGGGTCTTTCACCAAATACTCTGGGTTGTGGTCTAGCAGTATTAACTGGCTTTGTAGTATTCAAAGATTTTATGCCAGTTTTAAGAAGAACTGCTCTTGGGGTCATGATGGGTTGAGGTCTCATGAGGTGTCTGCATTGAGCCTGCAGATGAGAAAAACTTCCACGCACAAAGCAAGATTTATTATACATGACAAATTCATCTCCTAGTTGCTCAGATTTTAGCTGGTTCCATTTTCTTTTGTTACCTCTAGAATTAGATGACCTGTTTCTATACATCTCAGCATATTTTACTAGTTTCCTAACAGGTTTTTCAGTTGGTTCTACAGGTTTAGTTGCATGTTCTTGCTTTGGTTCTCCAGACTCTACACTTGTGTTTTTATTTTCAAACACATATACCTCAGGTAAGGAAGTGTCACTGGCACTTTCAAAGGTCTCATCAGTCTTTTCAGCCTTGGACCCAATGGGTTTACGGATAAATGTGGGTGCCTTAAACTCTTCTAAGCTAGTGTGTTCAAGGTCTATGCCAGGTGGTGAGGGAATACCTCTGAATGGTGGTGGTGCTGTCTTATAACCCATACCTGATTTGGCTTTACCAATTAGTGCTTTTTCAAGATATCTATCAATTCTCTTTGAGTTATAATGTTGTGTGTCTTGAAGAGTATCAATACTTAGTTCTATATTGTCTTTAATTTGTGTCACTCTTTCTAGTTCTTCTTTTAACACAGTTATGGTGGTGTCTTTAAAAGAAATTTTCCTATTAAGTACAGCAGTTGCTTCAGTAAACTTTGACTCATTTTCTTTATAATGCACAATTTGTTTTTCTAAAACTACTAAGCCTCTTTTATGAATTGCTAAATTATAACTGGTTTTGGAAAACTCTTCTGCCACTTTATCATATTGAGTTTTAAGAGACTCATATTCACTTAATGAGACACATGTATCTGAGCAATTTGATTTAGTAAGTACCTCAGATACCAAAGCCATATTGATTGGACTCTCCTCATCATCAGCCATAAAGCTCCAATCATACCCAGCACCATCAATAACCACCATTGCTTTAGAGGATGAGTCATTGGTTTCACTACTCTTTCCCTTGTTCCTTGGGATTCTGCATTCCCTGGCAAAATGCCCAAGCTTGCCACAGTTGTAGCATTCTACCTTTCCTTTGGCAAACCCAGCAGTATCTCCATCATTGATCTTAATCTATCTACCAGTTCTCTTCATGAACCTTCTTACCCTCATACTGATCAAGGCAATATTCCACTTGATATCCATCTCTTCCATATCATCCTCATCGATCTGTCTCAGGTCATCATGGGTGATCTGAGACCCATGTTGTTGCTTAGAGATGAAAGCATAGATTGTACTTTCATTGATGCATGCTGCAGTGGTAATCAAGCAATCAGTATTAATATTAGTACTAGAAGTACTAACACCAAAACTGTCCTTACCAGCACTAGTGACTGGATGAGCCACAAAAGCTATGTTTTGTGATCCAGCACTGGAAGATGTAGTTGTAGCTCTTTTCATATCTTGTTCAATCACCTTAAAGCTATTGAACAGATTGTCCAACCCCATAGTTTCAAATTTTTCCTTGTTCTTCCATACAATGACATGAGTGTCCCATTTTGGTGATGGAAGACTTCTAACAAACCTGAGATTGATATCCTCCTGAGGGATGTCCACTCCCAATATAGCTAGTTGACTGACAAGATTTTGAAGCCTATTGTAAACTGAGTCAATGGACTCAGTTACACCAGCAATGAAGTTTTCAAATTCTTGCTTCAAAAGAGCTTTCTGAGTTTTCTTGGAGACAGAGTTTCCACCGAATCTTGTTTCAATGGCATTGAACAAGGATTGATCATCCTTGTGTTTGCTGAAGGTGAGTTGATGATCATCAGGTAATGCCATGAGAAGTAGACTTCTGACCTTGATATCATTGCCTCTTAGAGCCATTTCTTCATTATTGATGGGATCACCTTTTCCTTAAGAACAACTTTGCCAGCCACTTCTTCAGAAACAATGGATTTGTAGGAGTCTCCATTGATCACAATGTTCCACAGCTTAAAATCAAGCACCAAAAAGTACTGCTCTATGCGCATCCTCCAGAGTTCATATTCATTTGGTTGTAACTTAGGAACTCTGGTAACAACATTGGATTTGTTTGAATCAAAATCCATTTCTTCAGATTTGTCACATACGATCTTCTAAAAACAAAGCTTCAGGACACAAGCTATGATACCACTTTTGGGGTCCCTAACCTTGGATCAAGAATACTTAGCTTGTAAACGTGTAGTTTCCTTGGATGGTTCCAACACAACAATGAGAAACTTTGTTGTAGATACACACAAGTATGCGAAATCTACTTGAATGCACTTAGAAGATTAATGTAAACACAAATGTAACACCAACAGCTTCAATATTATTGATTAATAATACAAGTACTCTCCTAGTACTAGGGTTTACAACCTTGAAGCTTTTCTTAAGACGGCTAGAGTATTGGTATATGCTTGACCTAGCTAGGATCTCCTTTTATACACTAAGGAGGTCCCTTACAGAGATAACTATGCATTAAGTATATCATATCTTCTATTGGTATAGAAGATATGCTGTTACAAACCTTACACGACATACTTAATATAGAACAGTACAAACTCAAACACTATCAGTACTAACTTTTGCACTATTCGTACTAACTAGTTAATACTCTTCTAACATTACTATCAGTACTAACTTTAAGACTATAAGTATTAACTCCCTAAAGTGAAATTCCCAACAACATGTCTATTGTCCCATGGTTCCTACGGATCCCTCACCAGAGGGATCCGGCTAGTGCAAAACCTGGGATCCGGCTACTGGGTCAGTTTAGTCTGGATTTCGGGTTGCAAACCGGGTTATGGGTTATGAACCATGGGTTATGGGTATTGGATTATGGATACCCAACAAGATGCAATGTACCTACTCATTGGGTTATGGATCTTGGGTCATGGGTCATGGACTTTAGGTCATGGATCATGGATAATATCCAATCATGACTTCATGCATGATGTCATGCAATGGGTCATGGGTTATGGATCATGCTCCATGGGTATGGGTTATGGACTTTGGTTTTTACCCAACAACATTCATTGTACCTAGTCAATGGATCATGGGTCATGGGTTATGGGCTTTGGTTTTTACCCATCACTTACCCATTACAACATATACAAAGTACATATACATTTCTTCAAAATGTAAACACTAGTTGTTATACATATGCATTTTTATAAGATATAAACAATATTACTTGTTAGTGTTTTATAAAAATGTCTTTGGTTTTATATAACTTATTTACTAAACATGTTTTGATATAGTTTTAATATGTTTAGTAAAAGTGTGTTAGTTAACTATTGGCTCAAACCAATTACACATTTTATTTGTTTCGTTGATCTGTGCTAAACCGTCAAGCTATCTCACACAAGCTAGCCACTTGTGAATGGCTAACCGTAAGAAACTTAAAACAGTTAAAACACAAATGCAATGAAGATCAGAGAATATAATGAATTCCCGGGTCGTTAAGTCCCACGGAGACTCAATGGTGTGTAAACACTTGATCAGATGATAGAATGATCACTAAGGATAGTGATCAGTAAGGATTTAGATGAATTATTACACTACTGATTGATTGGAATGTATTTGGACACAAAATTGGAAAGCACAACAATCAGATAAAAGAAACTAAAACACGTAAGTTTAAAAACTACGCAAACGTACAAAATAAAAAGTGAGATCTAAAAAATAAAAGACCTAAAAATATGAAAATAACATTTTTTAAATATTAAAAATAAAAGAAAATTATTTTTATAACTATTTAATTAATTATTATTAATTAAAAAAAACTATTTTAACTATTTAATAAATACTCTAAAATAGAAGAAAATACAAAATAAGGCTAGAAAAATAAAATTATGATTGAAAAAAATCTAAAATATTATAAAACTAATTTTAAAACTAAAAATATATTTTTCACACTTTTTATCTAATTATTACTAATTAATAACTATTTAAAATACACTTAAATACTAGAAAATATAAAATAAACCTGAAAAAATGAAATTTTAACTTTGAAAAATCTAAAATATGATAAAACTAATTTTAAAACTGAAAAGATATTTTTTTATGCTTTTTAATTATTTATTACTAATTATTTAATACTTATTAACTATTTATAATTTTAATAATTACTAAATAAAAAGAGAAAATTATGAAACTTTTTCTAAAAATACTATATGATGACAGAATACTAAGAAAAATATAAAAACAAGATTTGCTTATTAATAAGATGAAAAGAAAAATCAAAAAGCTAAAAACTATTAAATAAACACTATCACTGATTTTAAATTGAAGTTTTTCTGGATTTTCTTTTTGAAAACTACTTAACTACTGATTATAAGCTACTTTAACAAACACAAAAATTTTACAAACTTAAAATAAGCAGTTTGAGGGCTTATGAGCTCAACAGTAGACTTAAGAGCTTATTTTGGTGAATTAAGCTTAAACAAGCTTACACACTGAAACAAAAGCTAAAATAAGATGAAAGAAGCTACAAGCTACTCAAGTTAAGCTAGAATACACAGATAAGCACACTGCTAAGATGGAAATAAGCAGATAAGCACTTGTGACTCTTGTGTTGAAAAACAGAAATGGGACAAAGTTTGAGCTTATTGCAGCCCTACCAAACAAGCTAGAAAAGGAAAAACCAAGCTTGAGACCTCAAGATGGCCAGGTTGGCTTTCCAAAGAACCAAGTATCACAGGATTTGAACAACAATTAAGCTCTGTGTGAGCTTTTGATTGAGCTTATGAAACTGGTGCACAGGGCACTATTGCAGACAAGGTACTCTAAATAAGCTAGTTAAAAAGCTATTAAAAAGCTGATTCAAAGAGAACTAGTAATTTTATAATTAAGTTTAGCAACTAAACTTTAATACCCCAAAAGATTTTAAGCTAAATCTTACTATTAAACTCACAATAAAAATATCTTTTTTAATCAAAAACGACCAAATGCAAATTTTTGACTTTTCTAAAAACTAACTAAGTTTGACTTTTATGAACTTTGATTTGATCTTAAGCACTGAATGTGATGTATTAAGGTATATAAAGACTGATTTGATCAACACTAACAACTTATTAACACAAAATCATGATCATGAATCATGAAATTCAAACAGTGAATGCACAAGATGTGATCAAAAGGGATTTTGACTTTTGATGAAACAAGGACTGTGTTTCTTGATTTCTTTGAGTTAATTAGACCAAGTGTGATACAAGATAATAACCAGCAACCACTCAAACAACCTTTAAGACAGTTTAACTCACAAATCCAAACAAGACTTTATATAACTGATTTGGTGATTTTTAGAGCAAAACACAGATTTAACCCATTAAACTGATTGCAGACCATGTATTATCATATATTAGAACTAATGAAACATAAAACAACAACATTAACAACAAGAATCTAAGAATTGACAGTTATGCACTTTTAACTGTCAAGATGAAATTTTTACTAAATACAAATTTAAAAGAACAACTAACTGATTTTAGTGGTTAGATACACTTAACTATATCTAATGAACATAAAGAAACAGAAATTCAAGCTAATGAACAACTACAACAGTAAAATTCCAAAATGATCAAAAGTGCTTACAAATGGCTATCCAACTGAAAACCAAGAACTAGGAACCAAGAACAATCCTATAGGCTTACCACTAAGCCACTAACCTAAGGCCATCCAAAATCTACCCTGCTCCAGCTGTGTACATCACTTCCATGGGATTTTTGATTTTTCAACTATTTAATTTGTATTTTTGGTGATTTTTGATTTTTGCTACTAAACTGATTTTTAATGTTTCTAAAAGCTTGACTAAGCTTTCTGAGGAGCTTATGTGACTTATTCAGTCCAAGAAAACACCTTATAACAACAATTGATTCACATGAGATTTTTGAAGATGAATTTGCATAAACTGAAATTTCAACTTAAAACTTGATATTGAAACTGAAAATAGTTCACAAATACTTGAAATAACTTAAACAAAGAGCTAAGAAAGCTTAAATTACACTGGAAATTGAAAAATGCTTAAAACGACATATTAAAAGCTAAAATTACTCTAGATGACTTGATACATTGCTTCCCCTTCTCTTTATAATGACTTTTTGGACTCTATGTTGACCTCTGATTGCTTCCCACCAATTTCCAGCCCTTGGATCTCTCTAAATCATCTTAACCATCCAAGTGGATTTTTGGCGCCAATTTCTTCTTTGAGCAGGTTTTGATATTAATGGGGTTGGTTTGACCGCGTTTGGGTGTTTTTGACTTTTGTTGACCGGTTGATATTAGTAAAGGGGGGTTCACAATTGGGTATGACTGGGGTCAAGTGGAATATGGCAGGGTTCTTTTTGGTTTTGGATGGGGTTCTAAATACAAAAGGGGTCCAATTGGTATTAATAAAGCATAAGGACCATTTTTGTAATTCTACAAACTTGAGGGACCAAAACTAAACTTTTTCCAAATTTATCACAAGGACCAAACTTGACAAACTTTGATAGTACAAGGACCCTTTTTGCATAAATTCCATTTTAAAAGGTCTAAGGACTAAATTTGCAAATTTTCAAACTTTAAGGACCTTTTCCGCCATTTGACCAAAGAATCATTCAAGGACCAATTTTAACAAACTTTGAATATTTCAGGGACCTTGAATGACAAAACTTCACATTTTTTAATTCCAGGGACTAGATTTGACAACTTTTAAAACTTGGGGGACTAAAACTGCCAATTTTGCAAACTTGAATCATTTTTCATCTGATTTTGATATTTTTGCATTTAAAACACATAAAACACTGATTTGTGATATTTTCATCATTTTGATGCATTTTTTAGTGTTTTCAGATGATTTTGCAGTTTAGATTGTACAAAAATGATGAGTATTTAGACACTCATCATTCGTTAAAATGATTTTACGTTTGTTATCGACAATACATTAGAAGATCGTAAAATATAAATAAACATTTTTATGGTTTATTTGTATTAACAAAGTTGGTAGGAGAATTTACTTCAAGAGTATCACACACTCTTTCTAACCTAGTTTGAAAATAAGTCATGGCACCTTTGTATAGTCTGAGTCTATTTTGATATGTAGTCAAGTATAGTGTCAGTCTATCTTGATATGCTTTAAAATAAACCCGTTTGACTTTCATTAGGTGAGGTAAAGAGTATTGACTTCTCGCAATTACACATAAACCTACCCATCTTATCAACTTATTTACTTCTCACAATTCACACAAACCTACCTATCTCATCTCATCTCAGCTCACCATGGATGCACAATCCAGAAAATCAGCAACAATTAGTCACAACCATGTGGTCAAAGCTGAACTTGAACCACCACTTCGACCAGTGCCAAAACCACACGTATCTAACTATCAATGTTGCAAAAATACATTTTAGGGTCGTGAGGAACTACGCGTGTTTAAAGAAAAGGCGCGCCACATATGGACATCAATTAACAACTATATTGTCCAACTCATGGAGGAACGCGTCAAAAAATCATGAAAGTTGTTCTATCTATGATATGGTTGTATTAATTTTAGTTTTAACTATGTTTATGTAATATGTTTATAGAAATCTATGAATTTCAAATCTATATGTATTGAAGTGATTTTAGCTGATAATTTTGATCTTGATGTTTCCAATTTTGGTTGCGCTTGCAGTTTGAAGTTTAGGGGTTGTTTGGATTTACCATGTTTGACTTTTAGTAATCAACATAGACCAAAAACTAAATATATAACTGAGTAACCAAACTGGCTTACTGTGCCATTTATGTCTTTTTGTTACTATGTTAGTAAAAAACCAAGCTAAGAGGATAGATGCAAAGCCTTTAGTTGTGGCATGCAATTGTTAAACATAATCTACTTATGTTTGGAATTGCATTTTGCATATGCTGTATTACTTTGACTTATAAAAGTCAACTTATACAAATTAAGTGTTAACATGTGTTTTATGCAGATTCAGTGTCAGCATTTGCAGATACTAGTTTCACTTTCATTATTCAAAAACAAACATATAGTTAAGTTACAAATTAAACGGATTCTGAATCAGATATGTAACATATTGGATTTCACAAATACATCATAACATGATCACAAGTAGGCGTTTAATACAAGGTTTTAGAGAGAGAAAGAGTTAGAGGTTTGGGAACTTAGTGAGAGAAAATGAAAGTATTATTATGAGCTCCAACTCTCTACCTTGGGAGGTAGAGAGTATTTATAGTCTTACACAAATCGCCACCTACGGGCTGTAGATCAGGCATACAGTGGGTAAAGACCCGTCCGTCCTCCACGGTGTTACTTAACTAAATACTACTAAACATTAAATAATCTACGACTACAAGCTTTCTAATGATTACATATACTTGAGGTGACCGACTCTTTAATAACTGGATTTACTAAATCCTAACAATCTCCCCCTAAGGGAGGTCACCTCAAAATTACATTAAATACAAACAGATATTACAATAAGATTGTTCTTGGATTATTGTTAATGTTCTTTGCTCTGAAGCTCGTAGTCATTGATTCTTCATTTTTGCATGTTTGGTTAATCCAAGTGGATGTCTTAAACTAATCCACGTGATAATGAGTTTTGAGCCAGCATTGAGATCATCAGCTAACATAAATCTCTGACTCTTCCGTTGTGGTGTTGGTATTATGTGATGTTGTGACATTTGGACCGACATGCTCACATTCTGGATCATGATTTCTTCTTATCAGAGTAGCGGAAGCTTTAGTTGATTCATGATATTTGCAGCAGCGTAGCATAAGCATGGAGTGAAAATATCAGAGTCGTTGATGCACTTCATCATGATTTCTTTAGAAATGAATGTGTTGAGTGAGCATACGGCTATGGATTGACCGCTTCATTCTGATCAGCTGCAAACGTCGGACGTACCTGCATACAACAGTTAGCAATAAAATGCACGAAAGTGTCTTTGATCACTTTCGTTGAATTGAGGTACACGGCCCACGATTCCCCGTTGATCAGTACAAGTACTGCCTGTGATCAGGTATAATTCCGAAGAATTTCATTGACAGGGTTTCGCAGCTGCTCTAGCTGTTCTTAAACCAGAATGTCTCAAAGAAGACAACGCGGAGTGAGTGAACCAGCGAATTGAGATTCACTGATTGATGAAAAGAGATTTAAAAAACAATCGTGTATCGCTCAATAGAAATTATTTTTGCAATACAACGAAGGTTTTAATGAAAATCAATTGTCAATCATAAATACCTTTTATTTTGAAATGTTAGTACACAGTCGATGTGCCAAAGAAAAGAGTTTTTAAGCACAAAGACCGGTTTTTCAAAGGTATTCGTCAATCCATAACCTGAACCAGGATTGATTCAAAAGATTGAATCGCCCCATTGTTTCTGCTCAGTTGTCACATGGTTGATCTATTGGATAGATCTCACATGCCACCCACCAGGAGCTTGTTTGATGTTGGCTCCGGAAGGCTTTCCATCTTCATTGTGAATATGTTTGCATATCACTCAGATGTTCTGGCAATACCACAAGGATAATGCGTAGGACTCATAAGATTTAATCTCTCTTTCCACATTGTGTGAAATAGAGAGTCTTCATTGACAGTGTCCTAATGAGATTTATATGATGATCTCGTGGCTCTAGACTCAATTGTGCACATTTGGTTTCCTATGCCAGAGACTAGGGAGAGGGTCTCCTTCTTCAATATCAACAAACTCTAAGAGAAAGTCGATAGATAATGTCGGTTCCCCGTGAGAATGAAACAAGCCCTTTTAAGAGGAACTTGAGTGGTTTGGGAACTTGTAGTGCATTGCGTCACTGGGTCCATGACGTCTTGTATTCAATACCGATGTTACCTTAGTAAACACCAGTAGCATATGTATTGAACCCGGTTACTGCCCTAAGGTTGAATTATTGGAGGGTTATTTCTTTTCACCCATTTTCACATTTAATTATTTTTCATTCTTCAACCTCTTCAGTGCTTACCGAGATTTCATAACTAGAATCTTGTTGGGTTTATTCCAGTTCTAGCTATATCTCAGTCTGCACTCTTCCCATATCTCACTTTTCTCCTTTTTTCATCATACCTAAGGACTCTACACTATCTAGTGGATTGTCCCTTGGTAGATCCCTCCAGTTCTGGCGGATCGTGGGAACGAATACCTAACCTAACCATCCTTATATCACCATACATAAAGTAAATTTGGTCGGTCTATTTGGTATTGTTCATCTGCCGTTGGAACCAATTGAAAACAATTTGAAAATCAATCCAGATACTTGTGATATATTATCAAAGCATTTTGTACCTGAATTGTTTTTGATATTTTTAGAAAAAGAGCTCCCCCTCAACATGTGCATCATGTATTAGAAATTATTTTAGCACACGGAGGAAAGAGGAAGAATTAACTTCTTTAATTACCATTTTCTAAAAGATATCAACATCACTTCCCTGATCAAATCAAGTATATAAAGCATATTAAGGAAGGATGAGGTTTTCATAAGTTTGCTCCCCCTTAATATGTGCCACGAGGTTTCAAAGAGTTTTGCACATATTAGAAGGAACCTGCACTTAGAGACAAATCAATCACGTTTCAATTCTTTGTGGTTTTAAAAGGATGCTCCCCCTCAACATGTGCATGGAAAATTTGAAATCGTTTGGCACATGTGGGGAGGAAAGCTTGAAAAACACTTGTGAAACCATTTATCAAATCATCAGTTTAAATCCAATTTAAATCACAAATTCTCCCCCGATCACAATTTTCAAATCATTTGAGATTTGTGATATCTGTAGATTTAAATTGATTTTGAAAGCTTTTGAGGAGAATTGTGACTTGATTATGAAAACATTTTAACTGATAAGGATCGGATTATGAGACTTTAAACTCCATTGATTAAACATGCATGATTATCTTTTTGAAAACAATTGTATGACGAATAACCTTTTGATTTAATTGAAATCATTCTCCCCCTCAATCAATGACATAAATTGTTGATTGAGAGATAGATATTTTTTACAAACGTTAAGTCCAGATGATTTTCAAAAATAGAGTCCGAGTTATTTTTCAAAGCAATTAGTTTTCATTGGATAGTAAGTAATTGTTTATAGAATCAGAGCATGAGATTTGAAAAACAAGAAAAAGCATTGCTCTGTTCTTTCTTTGAAAAATGGGTTACTGCCTGAAATGACAATAAACCATATATTTCACTTTCTCCCAAAAATATTTTTTGATTTTTTTTTTAAACATTTGAACAATATCTAAAGTCCCGTGTCATTCTTTGAATGACAGCACAAAGACTGTAGATATTATCGAATAGAGAAAAACATGACAAAAAGACAATATTTTTTAAATTTTTCAAGATTTTCAAATTTTTTATGGATTTTTGAAAGTTTTATATTTTTCTATTTGCTTTTTGTAGATTTTGTAATTTTGTATTTTGCTTTTCGAAATAAGTATTTACAAGAGATGGATGAAGAAAGACCTTTACTCATCGTCTTCCTCTTGAAGACATTTGAGTGTTTCCGGTTGAAGACTCTTTAGACCAAGTCGTGGGAGGATAAACTCAAAACGTTCTCTAGGAAGAGCTTTGGTGAAGATGTCTGCTAATTGGTATTCAGTTATCACAAAATAGAGTTCCACTACACTGTTTTCTACTTGCTCCCTGATGAAATGATGTCGAATGTCAATGTGCTTTGCTCTTGAGTGTTGAACGTTGTTGCATGAAAGAGCAATAGCACTTTTATTATCACAGTACAGAGGAATTTTGTTGAATTCAAAGCCATAGTAAGATAATTGGGAACTCATCCATAGGATTTGAGCACAACAAGATGACATGGCTATGTATTCAGCCTCTGTATGGGAAATAGAAGTACTCATTTGTTTCTTTGAAGACCAGCTCACAAGCTTATCACCAAAAAACTGAGCACCTCCAGAGGTACTTCGACATGTATCTTGACATCCTGCATGATCAGCATCTGCATAGGCTGTTAGTGACATACCGGTGTCCTTCGGGTACCAAAGACCCATATTGATGGTTCCTTGGAGATACCGAAAGACCCGTTTAACCGCTTCAAGGTGCTTTTTGGTAGGCTTAGCCTAATATCTAGCACACATGCAAATAGCGAACAGAATGTCTGGTCTACTGGCTGTGAGGTACATCAGGGATCCAATCATACTACGATATTTCGTTTGGTCTACCATGATCCCTGAGTGGTCCTCATCCAGTTTAGCACGCTCTATCATGGGAGTGTCAACAGGGTCACAAGAATCAAATCCAAATTTCTTTAAAATCTCATTTGCATATTTAGATTGATTTATAAAAATGCCTCCGGGACTTTGTGAAATCTGTAATCCCAAGAAAAATGAAATTTGTCCCATCATTGACATTTGAAATTTGGAACCCATTTCATTGGAAAAACGGTCACATTCATTGGGGTCAGTCGAGGCAAAAATAATATCATCAACATATATTTGAACGTGAATTAAATGTTTGCCTGACGTTCTTGTGAACAATGTCGGATCAACTGCTCCTTTGCTGAATCCAGTAGATAGAAGAAACTTTGATAGCGTATCATACCAAGCCCTTGGAGCTTGCTTCAAACCGTAAAGAGCCTTCTTCAAATGATAGACGTGAGTAGGATGCTCTGGATTCACAAAGCCTTCAGGCTGGCTGACGTATACGACTTCTTTAAGATCTCCGTTAAGAAAAGCCGTCTTTACATCCATCTGATAGACTACCATGTTCTTACTTGCAGCATTAGCCAAGAAGAATCTGATTGCCTCGATACGAGCAGCAGGAGCAAATGATTCTTCAAAGTCAATACCCTCCTTTTGACGGTATCCTTTTGCAACCAATCGAGCCTTGTTCTTTAAAACATCACCATGCTCATCAAGTTTTACTTTGAAGATCCACTTTAGAGCAATGATCATTGCACAATCTGGAGCAGGTACTAATTCCCATACATCTAGTCGATCAAACTCATAAATTTCTTCTTGCATGGCATTGAACCAGCTGTCTTCATTCATGGCAGTTTTCACATCTTTTGGTTCGATCTTAGAGAGTACAGAGTTGAAGAAGCACCATAAGGCATCGGTTGTAAGTTGTTTCCATGTGGATACTGGACGAGAAAGGTTTTCAATGATGTTGTCTAATGGATGATCATGTGTCCATTTTCTAAGGTGTTCATATGGTTGTTGTTGAGGAACTGAAGTAGCAGAGTCGATATCTCTTGAAGAAGATGGTTCTGATGATGAATCAGGAGCAAATATGTTTTCAAAGGGTTCATCTTCTGGAGGAGGAAAAGGGTTTTCATCATCTGTAACAGCAGCAACATTTCCATTGTGTACACTTGATGATTGATGATTAGTTGATGAGACAGATTGTTCAGCAGCAGGTGCTTCTTGACTTAATGACATTGAAACTGAAGGGTTAACTTCATTGACAGGGATAGAAGCAGCCTCTGTTGATGGAATTGACATATCATTAGCACTTGGCTCATAGTGTTCATCAAACATTGGATCAACTAATTTCTTCAAATCATCTTCTGAAGGAGGTACATAAGGAGTTGCTGGTGAGGGATTAGAAACAAGAGTAGAACTGATAGGACTACTTGATAAAGGTTGAAATGCGGGTCTAGAACTGGATTGTCCTGGAGCCATTTGACCGGTCAGCTCATCGAACGTAACGTGAATTGTTTCCATGATATTTCGGGTTCTCTTGTTGTAGATTCGGTATCCTTTTCTGTTTGGTGCATAACCTACAAATACTCCAATGTCCGCTTTAGCTTTTAGTTTACCTAAATCTTGACCGTCATTAGTTGGGTAACATAAAGCACCAAACACACGAAGGTAGGATAGATCAGGTTTTCGTTCATGGACAAGTTCATATGGAGTTTTTCCATGAGAGGTGTGAATAAGGGAACGATTTTGGGTGTAGCAAGCAGTGGCAATGGCTTCAGCCCATAAAAACATTGGAACCTTTGAATAAATTAACATTATTCTTGCAGCTTCCACAAGAGTTCGATTTCGTCTTTCAACTACACCGTTCTGTTGAGGAGTTCGTGGAACACATCTTTGATGACTGGTTCCAAAACTTTCATAAAACTGAATTAAGTCTTTGTTAACAAACTCTGTGCCATTGTCTGTTCGAACAATTCTAACAGTATTGTTGAGTCGAACCTGAAGCTGTTTGATAAATTTGATGATGACATCTGAAGTTTCATCCTTGGTCCTCAAAAACTTTACCCAAGTAAATCGAGAGTAGTCATCAACAACTACTAGAATTTATTTCTTCCCATTTATCTTTTGCACTCTTGATGAGTGTCTAAATACTCATCATTTTTGTACTGTTTAGAATGCAAAAAACATCTGAAAACACTTAGAAATGCATCAAAATGATAAAAATATCACAAATAAGTGTTTTATGTGTTTTAAATGCAAAAATATCAAAATCAGATGAAAAACGTATCAAGTTTGCAAAATTGGCAGTTTTAGTCCCCCAAGTTTCAAAAGTTGTCAAAAATAGTCCCTGGTAAATCAAAATAAAGAAAAATGTCATTTAAGGTCCATGGGATTCAAAAGTTGTCAAAACAAACCCTTGAAATGTAAAAATTGCAAAATGACAATTTTAGTCCCTCAAGTTTTGAAAATGGAATTTTATGCATAATGGTCCTTGTACTATTCATATTTGGCAAGTTTGGTCCTTGTGAGAACTTTGGAATAATGGCAAGATCAGTCCCTCAATTTGGCCGAATTACAAGATTGGTCCTTATAATAATAACAAGCCAAATGGCCCCTTTTGTATTTAGAACCCCAGCCAATTCAAAAAGACCCCTGCCAAATACCCTGTGACCCCCCTATTTTGGACCCTCCCACTTATTAATATCCGGTCAAAAAGTCAAAACGCGCCAAAACAGCTTCTACTGTTCATTGTCCTCTCCCAACTCTGTAATCCCAAAACCAGAGCTGTTTTCCACTTTTTCAACATTCCACATCACCCTAACAGCTGTTTACCAACTCTTTAACACCTCCATATCTTCCAAAAAGCTTTAATTAGTGATAACGCTACACGCGTCGTTCGGGGTCAAGGAAACTTCCTTTTCTTCGAGCAAGTTTTATAACACCCTAGGCAGTGAACCTAATCGTTGTAGTGTAGTAATTAGGGTAAGCCACGGGTATTGATATCGTTCTCTAGGGGAATAGGAATGCTAGTGAGAAGTTACTACGCTAAGGTTGAGGTTGAGGAAGATTATTTTTATCTTTTTATTAGAAGGAGTTGGAGTTGGAATCGCATCATTGAAGAGTGATCGTAAGGATAAGGGGATCTCTTGCTATAGTTATGGGCACCGAATGGGATTAATGATGTGATGTTGCTAATCCAAGTGACGGATCCCACAATATTTTGAACGAGCTTCTTTTCCTTCAAAGGAACTGGGGCTTGCTGCGCACATCGCAATAGTGATTAATTTCGAAAAACCTTCTATACCTCCACAATTTCTCAACCATTTGTCGACAATCCCACTACACCTTACAACTTTTTCACCTTTTGTCGAGACCAAAACCCTAATGTCTCAACCCTCTCCTGTTACTTGTCATCTTCGACAAAACCGCGCAAAACTGAAAAACTGGCCTATAATTATTCACCCTCCCAGGTTTTATCCCCCCA
>BPTQ01000003.1:197058919-197076377 GCA_019973895.1 Chrysanthemum seticuspe
ACACAAATCTCTTGCCCTTAAAGCCAAAAAGGCTTCGAGCGATGAGGAGAACTCATCTTCGAGTAGTGACGACGAAGAGTACGCTATGGCGGTAAGGGACTTTAAAAAGTTCTTTAGAAGAAAGGGTAGATACGTCAAACAACCGTATGACGATAAGAAAGGCTTTCGGAAAAGCAAAGAGGACGAGAAGCCAAAGGATGATCGTACTTGCTTTAAATGTGGGGACCCAAACCACTTTATTAGTAAGTGTCCCAAACGGGATGATCAAAAGGCATTCGTGAGCGGCACGTGGGGAATGAGCGACGAGGAGGACGAAGAAATTTGTCTCATGGCAAATGACGAGGTATGTCACGAATACTATAGTAGTTCATCACTTGATGACGACTCATTGCATAATGAATATGATAAACTATGCAATATTAGCTTAAAACTAATTAACAAAAACAAGCTTTTAAAGAGTCAAAACCAACGTTTAGATAAAGAAGTCATAGAATTAAAAGCAAAACTAAAACGATTGGAAAAGGGTAAAATAGCAAGTGGTGAATGTGAACTTTGTGTTCAACTTCAAACACTAGTTGATCATTTAGATTCTAAAATTGCTAGAATGAGTACAAACACCTTAGAAACAATACTCGATGGTGTTAAAACCGGCAACAACCAAAAGCGTCTAGGTATACAACAACTTGATCCATCAACTAGTGAAAGTAAAGAAACAAAATTTGTTAAAGAATTAGAAAAACCAGCCACTGTTGTAGCGGATCCCACGGATCCCCTAAAAAAGGAACCGGCTAGTGTACAAACTGGGATCCGTGGATTTGCAGTGACAACTAGTGGTAATAACATAGCCTCATCATCTAGAACTGAATTCGTTATCGTAAATAGGAAGAAACCAACTCATGTCACCACTAGACATCCACCTCCAAAAATTAATCCTACTTTTGCAAGAAACAAAGCACCATCTTTTCAAAAACATAATGCATCTAGGAGACCTGATAACGTTTATCCAAGAAGTAACCATCAAATGGGATGGAACCTTAATATGCAAAACGGTTTCTCTTTTCAAAACTTTGCTCCATGGAATGCATACTCATCTTATCCATACATGTCTAACATGAATGGAATGTTTAACACTAATGGACCCATGAATAAATGGGGACCAATCTTTTGAGTTTATTATTGTTTTAGGTGTGCTTAAAGGTCGACCTAGACCCCGATGAATGGGTCAAGGATAGCGGGTGCACGAGGCACATGACCGGCAATAGGGATCTATTCTCCACATATGAATCCGTAAATGGAGGTAATGTGGTGTTTGGAAATAGCAAAAGTAGAATCATCGGTAAAGGTACGGTTTCTAACAAATCTCTAACCATTAACGATGTGTGTCACGTAGAAAACCTAAACTTTAACCTCTTAAGTATAGGACAAATATGTGATAAAAAGTGCAATGTACTTTTTACCGAAACCGGTAGTAAGATACTTAAAAATGGCATAACCATAGGAAGAGGAATTAGGAAACATGGAGTCTATGTCATTAAAATCGGTAATGAACCTAAAGACAAACTATGTCTTACCTCTATGGATGATACTTCGACCTTATGGCATCGAAGATTGGGTCACGCCAACATGCGACTTCTTCAATCGCTATCATCCAAAGATCTAGTAAGAGATCTACCTAAATTAAAATATGAACATCATTTTTGTGATGCTTGTAATATAGGAAAACAAGCTCATTCGAGTCATAAAGCTAAAAACATGGTGTCCACAACTAAGTGTCTAGAATTACTACATATGGATTTATTTGGTCCATCCGCTATCCAAAGTTATGGAGGCAACTACTATACTTTGGTAATAGTGGATGACTACTCTAGGTATACTTGGACAAAAATTTTAAAGAACAAAACGGAAACCTTTAACTATTTTAAAATATTAAGCAAAAAGATCCAAAGACAACTAGGAAAACCCATAGTGTCTATTAGGACAGATCATGGTAGGGAATTCGATAATGAAGTGCAATTCGGAGCTTTTTGTGATGCTAATGGTATTACTCAGAACTTCTCGGCTCCACGCACTCCACAATCGAATGGGGTAGTAGAAAGAAAGAATAGAACTCTACAAGAAATGAGTCGAACCATGCTTAATGAACAATCCATACCTCAAAAGTTTTGGTGTAATGCCGTTGATACTTCAACGTATATACTCAATCGAGTCTTGATTAGACCAATTTTAGAAAAAAATCTCCATACGAGTTATTTCGAGGCAAAAAGCCTACGTTAAATCACATTAGAGTCTTTGGTAGTAAATGTTTTATTCTTAACACTAAAGATTACCTTACAAAATTTGATCCTAAATCAACCGAAGGTATCTTTTTAGGTTATTCGCCAAATAGCAAGGCTTACGTCATATTAAACAAAGAATCAATGAAGGTAGAAGAGTCATTAAATATAAAATTTGATGAAAGTCCACCCAAACCCTCTCCACCTCTTGTCGATGACGAGGTTATAGAAAGTGAAGCCATAGTAATAAAGAAAAAGATAAGTGAAGAAGAAGAACCTCTAAGTGATAAAATAGTAAACATTAAAGAGTCCAAAGATCACCCCGTAGATAAAGTCATAGGAAAACTAAACGAACGAACATTAAGGTCTCAAGTTCAAAACCAAAGTAGCTTGTTTTGTTTCGTTTCAACCTTAGAACCTAAGAATACACAAGAAGCCATAAAAGATGAAAGTTGGGTAATGGCTATGCAAGAAGAACTAAATCAATTTGTTTCTAATGATGTTTGGACACTTTTCCCTCCACCTAGTAATCAAACCATAATCGGAACCAAATGGATTTATAAAAACAAATTAGATGCAAACGGAGTAGTGTCTAGGAACAAGGCTAGACTCGTTGCTCAAGGGTATAACCAACAAGAGGGAATAGACTTTGATGAGACCTATGCCCCCGTGGCTAGATTAGAGTCTATAAGAATACTTCTTGCGTATGCTTGTGCTAATGATCTAAAGCTTTATCAAATGGATGTCAAAAGTGCTTTTCTAAATGGTGTCATAAATGAAGAAGTATATGTAGCTCAACCTCCGGGCTTCATTGATTTTGAAAAACCCAAACATGTGTATAAATTAAAGAAAGCCCTTTACGGTCTTAAACAAGCTCCAAAAGCTTGGTATGATAGACTCAAGTCATTTCTAGTTAAACACAACTACACCATGGGGTTAGTTGACAACACACTTTTTACTAAGAAAAGAGAGTCACATATAATCACAGTACAAATATATGTAGATGATATTATATTCGGATCCACTTGTCAAGACATGTGTGATGATTTCTCTAAAATCATGCATGACGAGTTCGAGATGAGTATGATGGGAGAACTTAGTTTCTTTCTTGGTCTACAAATAAAACAAGTAGAAGATGGTATCTTCTTTAATCAATCTAAATACATCAAGGAGATGTTAAAGAAATTTGGTCTAGAAGAATCAAAACCAATTAGGACTCCAATGTCATCCGACACCAAACTCACAAAAGACGAGGACGGAGAATCCGTTGATAATACTAAATATCGTGGCATGATAGGTAGCCTTCTCTACCTCACGGCAAGTAGGCCGGATATCATGTTTAGTGTTTGCTTGTGTGCTAGGTTTCAAGAAGACCCTAAAATATCACACCTAGAAGCCGTAAAAAGAATATTTAGATATATTAAGGGTACAACACAATTAGGATTATGGTATCCCAAGGGCACGGGAGTAGAAACAATTGTATATGGAGATTCTCACCATGCAGGTGATTACGTTGATAGAAAAAGTACAAGTGGGGTATGTACTTTTATGGGACGTTGTTTAACATCTTGGTTTTCTAAGAAACAAACGGCACTTGCAATATCAACAACCGAAGCCGAGTACGTCTCCGCCGGCAAAGCATGCCAACAAGCACTATGGATGAAACAAGCGTTAGTAGACTACGACATCCATCTAAGCGACATAGCCATTCTATGTAACAACAAAGGTGCAATCGACTTAAGCAAGAATCCGGTATTACATACTCGCACAAAGCATATAGAGATTCGTCATCACTTCCTAAGAGACAATGTTCAAAAGGGGAACATCTCTATTGAGAAGGTTGCATCCGAAGACAAAATAGCCGACGTCCTCACCAAACCGTTGAAGCGGGAACAATTCAACCTACTTCGTCTTGGTCCTGGTCTAATGGAACAAACGTCATAACTTAAATTGACTCTACAAGGTATGTAAACACTAGCCTTCTTCTTTCTGAGTCTATGATTCCTATTTCACGCACAACTCACAAACAATACGGGAATTTTCAAAACCCAAGATAAGTATTCCATTTATAATTTTTTTTATAACTACATACACATTTTTAAAGAAAATCTCCTTTCAAAATGTTTTCTAAAAGGAATGATACCTTCCCGTATCAATTTCACAAATGCAATTTCTCACGTCTATGACAAATCGCTTTTTCATTATTAATACAAAGTAAAAACCCGTTTTCATTGCATCTCATGACTTTTGAATGCTAAAGAGAACATATAACTAATATGTGTTTTCGGGTACATTCATTTAAGCAAAAATGAATTAGGAGCATTGATAACACAATATTACGTACTTATGTACCAAATGTGTGTTTTCGGGTTATCTCAATTAGGATTTATTTTTCTCTAGTTATTTTCCTTTTCTTTTTAGAGGTCGAGAAAACCGCAACTCCAAATAGTTTGCATATAGGCACACAATAGGCAAAAATGTTTCAAAAAGAAAAATTTTGTGTTGCCTGAATCACCAGACCCACGGATCCCAGCCTTCATGCTGGACGGATCCCTCAAGGGAAGGATCCGTGGGATCCGTGTAAACAGAAGCTGTTTTCAACTTCTATTTTTGTCATTTTGGATGAAAAATTCACATTTGTTTTATTTTTGGGAGTATGCTCTTTAATGCTTGTGTTCTCATGATCACATGCCTTAAATTCATATCTAATCATTAGATTTTAATCCACATTTTGGGTCAAGCATTCATTACAATGTGTTGTTTTTTCTATATATATAACTCCCAAAATGCTTGCATACTTCATCTCCTTCTCACAAACACACTTCATCATGTCATCCAAAAACCCTTTAGGAGAATCATCTAGTACAAACAATCATGATATCCAAACCTTTGTACTTCCACCATCCAAAATACCACAATCAAATGCTAGGATATCCGCACGGATTAGTATCCGATCTTCTTGTTTAGCAAAACCAACCTCTAATGATTCATCCTCAACAAATAACTCACCACAAGATGCTTCCATTATAGCACCACCCTCATCACCAACAAGTACACCAACTTCATCACCACCTAAAATAACTCTTTTGGAACTCCTTAGGACTCCAACAAGATCTACCCAACCTAAAGAAAAAGAAATAGTCTTTTCAACACCCCCCACATCACCAAATACTATTTTTCAAGATCTTGAAACATCACCACCTCTAGCTCCCATCACATTACAAGAACATCTAGGTTCTTTTCCACCACCACGTACAAACATTCCGGATTTTTATCCATATTTTCCTATTTTTCCACCACAACTTCCGCATAACTCAAATCAAAACAACCCGGAAAACTTCCGCACTCATTACCCACATCATTTACATTGTGAACATTACCAATCCACTAGGAAAATTGCAATAGAAGTTAGGGAAGAAATGCGTTTCATACTCAACCTCATCCTTGATCGCATCAATACCATTACTCATCAAAACCTCCATCCATAACCTTATGCAAGCATGGAAGGAATCTCTACTACTATTTTTCACTTTTAGTATTAATTTTTTTTTTTTTTTTTGTCATTTTCAAGAACAAGTCTTGTTCTTATTTTTACATGCTTGTAAGTGGCTTAACTACCACTACAATTTGTCGTTTTATTACAAGGCCTTGTTTACATACCTTGGCTCCCTATCTTGATTCTCGACAACCATAAGATCATTTAAGCATGTTACTAACTTTCTTTTGTAGGATTTTTTTTTCTTCTCTTGACTCCCCAAACTAGGGGAGCTACCGTTAAGGGGGAGTAAAAAATACGTAGACTACTTTTTCCTCCAAGGGTTAACTTTTTGTTTTGACAAAAAGGGGGAGAAGAAGTAAAACTTAGGAGCTTTCAAAACTTACATCTATTCTTAAGTTTTACTCATCATAACATTATATTTTGTCATCAACAAAAAAGGGGAGATTGTTAATACAAATAAACCGTAAAAACGTTTATTAATATTTTGCGATCTCTTTGTGTTTTGTTGATAACATATATAATGTTGTCTTAAGTATAATTATAAGGATACATGTTATTTTTGTAAAGCATTTACATATAATCTTTTAAATACAAAAATGTAGTAACTAAAGCATTTGTTGTAATAGTTAATTAGGATAGGTAAAAATCACAACCCATGGATCTTAACCCATGCCCAAAGAGACTTGATACAATGTATACTTAGATACATTGAATCTAGATATAACCCATGGACCAACCCATGACCCATAACCAAAAAACCCATGGGCAAAGAGGAGCGTTCCACGGATCCCTAGCTTTGTGCTAGCCGGATCCCAAGTGGAAGGGATCCGTGGGATCCATGGGAACAGTGAGGAAATTTGCCTATAAATAGAGAGCCATTTCTTCATTCTAACTCACCCCTCTTCTTAATAAATCTCATATACACTCTCATTCTCTTCTAACATATAGATCACTTTATCTAGAGAGTTGTTCTTCTTTCTTTCTATTTGTGATCCTCATATAGGTCCTTCTCTAAGGCGAGATCACGAGCATTCTACAAGTCATCCAAGCAAGGGGTCCTTGATTGATTTGTCACTCCGCAAGATTTCTGTAGCGAAGATCTTGTATTTGATATTTCACATATTTGTTGTGTAATAGTTGTGTTGGTTTGGTCCACCGTGCTACGGACTCGGTATCTAGCTTTGTACTAGAAAAAGTGTAAGCAACGTTGTGAAGGCTTCTCCGCCAAGTGAAGGAGTTTGTTGACATAGTGCTTGAACTCTCGAGTAGGTGACTCGGGGAGTGGAGTAGGGCAAGGAAGGTGTCCTTGTAGCCGAACCACTATAAATCGGTTGTGTCATTTCTATCCCTTATCTTTATTTATTTGCTTGCATTATCATTAGATCTATACGTTCTCAACATCCATACGATTTCACATAATATCGAATCTAAAGTTTTTGAAATCAACTTAAAATCGGCAAAACTATTCAACCCCCCTTCTAGTTTTCCACAATTTAGTTCAGAAATAACAGAATCATCAGGGGCACATGCAGTGTATTCATCAAAGATATAGTCATCATTGACTGCAGAAGATGCATCACTTAGTACAGTCTCACTTTCACTTTGTTTCACATATTGATCATATGGGAAAACATTGATATTACCCATATTTTCAATATCTGACTCAAAAGTTTCTGTTGATTGTACTTTGTCATGTATCTTTTGCTCACCAACATCATCGTATAGTTTTAATACCTCTAAGCTGATTGATTCTTTGGAAGGACCAGCTTGCTGTGATGATGAGACCTTTGGGAGACCATTGGAGAAATGCTTGCCATGAAGATTGTCTGTGCAGTAGGTTCATCATCGACGTCAGAGTCGTATGCATCACAGTCTGCAACTTGAAAGGCATTCTGATGATTATGACCTATCTCCTGAATTGGCTGCTCATCCACATCTGCATCATATGTCTTGGCATTGCCCTCAGTAAGAAACAACAGCTCCTCTTCATCCAACACAGCTCCATTATCCTGAGCTTGCACAAGTAACATCTTGTCTCTGAAGTACTCTGCATTTTGTGGGCGTTTTGGAGATGTGCAGTTTCTAGCTATATGTCCATCACCACCACAGTTGTAGCACTTGACTGGCTTTGCTTGTCCTTGATTTGGATTCCTTCCACGATTCTGATTTGCCATATATCCTCTACCAACTCCACCTCTTCCCTGTTCATACTGCCTTTCTTAAACTGGTTGCACCATAACCTTCCCATCTCTGACAGTAGCTTGATTGTGTGGATTGGATGTTGTTCTGAGGTTATTGTTGGTGTGTGGTAGAGAGTTCATGTTTTGACTAACCATGAGAGACAGTTGATTGATGAAGTTTTCCATGAATGTGTTTGGGTCAGGAGGCTTATATGCTGGATCAGGGATGAGCTTGTAATTACCATTACCCATGGGTATGACTTGAGAAGCTTTGGTGGTAATTCCAACATTGGTGTAAAAAGCTGTAGAGTCATTTGAAGAACTTGTTTTCCCTGGTTGGTTTTGAACTGTTCAAGAATCCTTTTTTCAAACCTAGCATGTCTCTCATTCTGAAGAAGGAAGTCATATAGTTGCTCATAGTTTGTATTCTTCAATCCTTTGGTTAGCTTCACAGAGGTGACAAACTTATGCCATTCGGGATTAATGTTGTTCACAAACTTTGAGTTCAGCTGAATATTTGGCATAGTCATTTTGATATTCCTCATATCATTCACAAGCTTGTGGAATCTCACATAATATTCATTGATACTCTCTTCTGGTTTCATCTTGAAGTGCTCAAATTCATCATACAGCTGTGATTCTCTGTCTTCCTTAGTCAATTCAGAACCCGAGAGAAGCATCTTGACATTATCCCAAACAGCCTTAGCTTCAGTGTTGTGATTGATCAGCTTGTAAATGTCCTTAGGTAAACCCTGCAGTATGATGTTAGAAGCCCTGATGTCTGCATCGTATCTCTTCTTCTCCTTATCAGTCAATTCATCATACATTTTAGGTCTGTCCAGTCCTAATATCACTGAGCCATCTGCAGCAGTGTCAAGTATGTCTCTGGTTGTTTCAACCTGATACGGTCCTTCATCAATTGACTTGAGAATGTTAACTCCATTTTCCTTACCAAGACAGTACAATCTGATTCGTTGAGCCCAAGATTCGTAGTCAGTTCTGTCAAGCATGGGTGGACGAGTATCTGAACCAGCTGCTTCAACGTCCTCAGCTACAGTAGAAATGATTGTAGGCACGTTGGTAGACATGTTTACAGATTTCACGGGATTTAATAACTCAATGATTAAACCGGAAAATAGATTCTTTCACGGGATTTTACTAAATCAATAGAAAATCATATTACAAACAAAAGATCAACCAAGTCGCTAAGAATCCTTGAACCAAGTCGCTAAGCACCAAGTCGCTAAGTATCCTTGAACCAAGTCGCTAAGCACCAAGTCGCTAAGTAGCAACTTCAAGTTGCTATGAATCAAGTCGCTAAGCCCAAGTCGCTAAGACCCAAGTCACTATAATACCAAATCGCTAAACAGTCAAGTTGCTAAAGAACAACTCGCTAAGATCCAAGTCGCTAATATCAAGTCGCTGAGAATACAAAGTACAAGTCGCTAACAAAATTGAAAGCAAGTCGCTAACCTAACCAAGTCGCTAGCCGTAGTGGAGAATCCACTAACTTGTACTGTTTGTCGGCTTGTCTCAATAGACAAGTCGCTAGGCTCAAGTCGCTAACGATTAACACTACAACTCGCTAACAATTACTGAAGCAAGTCGCTACGAAGAAAAACACTACGAGAGTCAAGTCGCTAGCAAGAAAAACTTCAAAAACACACTTTTCAATCCAAAACAAGCCCAACCACAGTGATTCAAGCTTTCCAAATCAAAACCCAATCACATACAATGATTTTAAACACAAAAGTACACCCAAAATTCAAACTTTAACACAAGAAATGATCCAAATGATGCAAAAACCACTAAACTTTTTCAAACTCAAAAACCATCAAAAACCACTAGAAATCCAAGGATATGTAAGAGAGATGATCAAACCATGGCTCTGATACCATTTGTAACATATTGGATTTCACAAAAACATCATAACATGATCACAAGTAGGCGTTTAATACAAGGTTATAGAGAGAGAAAGAGTTAGAGGTTTAGGAACTTAGTGAGAGAAAATGAAAGTATTATTATGAGCTCCAACTCTCTACCTTGGGAGGTAGAGAGTATTTATAGTCTTACACAAATCGCCACCTACGGGCTGTGGATCAGGCATACAGTGGGTAAAGACCCGTCCGTCCTCCACGGTGTTACTTAACTAAATACTACTAAACATTAAATAATCTACGACTACGAGCTTTCTAACGATTACATATACTTGAGGTGACCGACTCTTTAATAACTGGATTTACTAAATCCTAACAAGATACATAGCCAAATTCCAACAAAAACCTTTCATCTTCCTCTCGTTCTTTCCTAATTATGTCCTCCCGCTCTTAGCCCTTGCTTCTTCTTCTATTGTTTGTGTCAATGCTTCTTGGTCTTATCGTTCCTGTTCTTTAGTAAGATGTCAATACAAATGATTTTGTTATTGCTTCTTATTCTACAATAACATGTCCATCAATTACAGGAAAATCAGTTGAACCACCATCACTTCCACTACCACCTACACCACTGTCGTTTTCGAGAATTATATCCTTGTGGAAATTCTTAGCTAAGTTTTTCAGTATAATGTTAAGATAATGGAGTGATGGTGTAGGAGAAAACACTGAAATGTTATGAAGTATCAAAACAACACCTTCAGTAATATCCTTTCCATAACCCCCCCCCCCCCCCTCTCTTTAAGGATTTTGTGATGTATTGAACCAGATATTGAACGTGACAGATCTTTGAGAGTTACTATAAGATCACCAAGAACATTCGGAGTACATTCGAAGTACAAGACTTGATTATAGCAACAACTTGATCAAGTTTCCCACTCTTGATAAAGTTATTGATATCTCCTAAACACCCACTCACAATCCTCCCGTTAGCATTCACAAAATCAACTGCGCTAAGCCATGACCCACGTGTAAAATCCTCATCCCCAACCACATCCTCAACAACTTTCCTAATATACTATTATGTCGAAATTACACACTTCTGCCCACCGTCGCTAATATCTGCTAGTTTACGACGCTTCGCCATTTGAACAATACCAGCAGGACCGGTTATTATCCTAACCGACTTTTCAGGGCTATGTGATGAAACTATGTTTTCCAAGGTGGGGGTTGTGTGACGACTTTGGTGGTGGTTGTTGTAGGGATGGAGGGGGTTGTTGCAGGGATGGTGGGGGTTGTTGCATGTATCGGATTTGTCCATTTCGTTTGAAGAAGTATAATCGAATCTTTGTGAATTTGTGTTTCAAAACTTGCGTTATTGAATTTGGGTTTATAAATACTGAAATTGTGTTTCAGAACTTGCTTGTGCTTGACGGGAAAGAAGGCAAGTGAGTGGAGTAGAAATTATTAAAGAAAAGTAGGGTAAATTATTCATTTCAAATGGCCACTAACAGGAAAACTTAACGAGAGTTAGTAAAAGACGAGAATTTGCAATTACAGTAGCATCTCAGGAGCATTTCTTTCAAAAAGTCCAAGCGTTATATACACAACTTGCAAATTTTCAAAATTAAAGACATTGCTCATAAAAATCGCAAAAAGTTCAAGCGTTACCCTTAACTATATTTTTCACACAAAAGTAAAACTTGCAAAGATTGTAAAAAAAAAATGCAGCTGTGAAAATATCGGGTTCATGATCTTAAGTTTGGAGTTATTATTTACTTACTGATTAAGCTTTTTACTTCAATGAATATGTAAAAGTCGGGTCTTTTACCAAGTTTTTTTTATTAGTTTTGACCGCTTATGATTGATTTTCAATTGATTTATCTGGATGAAGTGAAACTAAAACTGAATGTACAAAGAGTGACTTTCACGAAGTATTTTATTATAGAATGCAGGTATAAGAGAGAAAGTAGGTGGAAAAAGAGATGGTTAAAACTTAAAAGAGTGAAGTATCTCCAAAATCTCATCTAACTAACAGTTGTGATTACTTTTCAATTTTTCATACCTTTTAGGATCTTTGTCTTTGTATTAGGCTGAAACGATCTGAGGCGACCATGTCATATAACCTTTTTTTCTCCGACGACCTGAGATGACCAAATTGTCACAGTGATGATCAAGTTATTTTTATTTATTTTTTATTATTTTTTTTTAATTCAATTTTTTTAAACCACAAATTTAAACTTATTAATAATAAAAACACTACATAAATTATTCAAATAACATTAAAAACATTACATAAATTTGTCATCGTCATTGTCACTTGTGTCTTCGTCTTCACTCTCTTCATTTTCATAATTTAAATGAGTTGTTCGGTCGATTATCTCCTGAGTAATTTACTAACGATTATTCATGCGATCTTAAGGGATCATGATCGCGGTGACCCTCATCTTCGTACCATGTGGGTCTTATCGCCAGGCCCTTGTTTCGAATGATCATATTATGTAATATGGTACTCGGCCCAAATAAACTGCGTAAACTCAGCAAGGTCGCCCATCACTTCTTCTTCATCGTCGGAAGACGAAGAATTAAAAAATAGCTCGTAAGACATAATTAAGAGACTCTTGACGAGAAGTTGTTTGAATTGTGTGTTTAAAAGTGTGTTTGAGGTTGGTATTTATAACGTTGTAAAAGTAGTAAAGTTTTAAAAACAAAAAGTTCTTTTTTTTTTTTTTTCAAACGGTTGGATTTTGTTTTTGATTTGTGTTTAGTTCGGTCGTTCACCAGACCGAGGTCTCAATTTTTTCTCCCGTCGACCAATCGTGATCCAAAGTCCACAAAGGTCCGACTGACCTGTCGACCGAAGTCGAAGTCCACCATCGCATTCAGCCTTAAATCCTTTTTCACTTAGACCGAATGTCCCTTTCGAAAATTAGAATTGACTACGGATTCGAGACCCCGATCAGGAAATGATCAACTTACCACCCTTCCATTCGGAGGAATTCAAAAATACTATGATGTTATGCGTGTGATATGATGTTACATATTACCACCCTCCACACCACTTTTCACTTGTAAGCTCAATCCCCTCATCTTGTGTCACGCGTCAATGAAGACTAAAAGAGAAGTGAAATGTGAGTCACTCACCTCTTGGTTGACGTATGTGTACATTTTATTATTTTTTGTTTGTTAATGCGTGTGATATTTTGTGAGGTATATTTTGGGGCAATTGCATATGTGTCACAATTCTCAATTTCCGGTCATTTCTCAGTGTTTTAAATTTATTTTGTATATAAATTGTTATATTTATATAATTACGACGGTTTTCTTAAATACTACACGATTATAATTATTTCACTCAAAGTTTGCAAGAAATGTATTTTTATAATTTTTATGATCTCAATATATTTTATCTTGACCCGTTAAAATTTATTTTTAGTTAACGCTACCCTAAAAGCTCAAATAAATACACAAGTTACTAATATTTCTTAACAAATTACACTTCTATTTATACCCACAATTACTTAACTACCTCAAATCACATATGGTCTTCCTTTTTCTTTTGATCATGTCGACCAAACCATGTATGACTCACACTTTGGATACAAAATATCTAGCAATATATATTGTATTATACTCTAAATTCAACACATATTATCTCATATCACAAAGTGTAAAAGATTAAACTCTCTCTTCTTCCTCTCTTCTCTCAAAAACCGGCCACTTAGAAGATCAACAAGAAGATCATATTTTTTTCAAGTCAAGTAATTTCACAATCTAGACACACTCTTAAGTAAGGTTTTGAAATAAAAACCTAGGGTGTTTAGGAAAAATCCATTGTTCTCATAAACCTCATCAAGTTACTAGTAAGCATTCATATTCATCATAATATTTCATATTCATTTTTATGGTCATTTCATTTTATTTGAGAAAACATGCAAGTCTCATGAGGTTTATACCACTTTTTCATTGATTTTAAGAGTTATGTATATATAAGTCATCCTATAATTACTCCTTGTTATATATTATTTTTGGTGATTTCTAGGAACCCATGACACCCTAAGAAGGTGTATGGTAGGATTAGAATAGCTTCGAAGTTGTTTTAAATGGGTTAGAATAGGTTTGGCGCGAGAAAAACTCATTTTGACAAGTTTGCAAAAGGGTCTGTCCTTATTTTCAAAATCTGGAAAATCCGACAGAAGATAAAATTTTTTAGCCTAGATATTTAGAAAATATACTTTAAAACGAAACCGTGGCCGCTTGAACGGATTAAAACGGAGCTATAACGAAAAAGTTATGAATTTTTCAAGTTGGCGACGAAAACTATAAATTCTGGAAATTTCAGCAAGTTACATCAAATTTGTACGAGTCAAAAATGAAGCTTAGGCGTTGTAAATTATTTCGACTTATCAAAAATATATTAGTATACTTTGATACGAAGCTAAGGACATATAAAACGTAGAAAACGGACTTGTAATGATTAAATTATACACGTTTACACAAAGTTGCCGTAATTTTATTATATAAGAAAAACTATACTATTTCTAATAGACAAGTGTTACGGCAAAACAAGTCACCATGTTGGAGGTCGTTTTTAACATTGATGTAGAACTTTTTTTAAAGAGATGTCTTCTAGTAAAAGTAAGTTCGCCAAGTATATTTTCCAAAATGTCCGACCGTTTGTCTAGCGGAGTTATAACGAATAAAATACGGTCACTTAAACTTGGCCGAAAACCACCCTTAGACTATATTTTTGGACTAAAGTACTATACTTAACCTATATTTTTCTTTGTGATCGAGACCTCTAGGATGGAAACTTAAACACTAAAACTTTGAGATAATGATACAAACTTTCCAAAACTATTGAGTTCGTTTCCTAACACTCGATGTGCACCATTTTACGACTAGCTTTCCGAGGCCATATAGTCACTTTCATGACTTGTCAAATTATATTATTTTGCGACAAAAAGTTATAGATTCATAATAAATCACTAAATGATTATCGTAGGATATCATTTCAACGTAAATACTTGTAAAGTATTTGGTAACTTGACAATATGTCATAAACATATATTTCGACGATAAACTTTATTTTCCAAAATGTACAAGTGGTATGGATATCATATGAGTTTGCATGCACGACATTGTTTCATGACTTATATTAGTGCATATCATTCATAATAGGTCGCGGTTAGAGAGTTGCGTCTCACTTCTGTGCATCCACTTTGTCATCATAACTATTGCAACAGGTGAGTTCGTAGCCCCACTTTTACTCGTTTAATTGTTTTATAAACTCTTTGGGGGAGATACATGCTCAACTACTTGTTTTTACTTTACATTTATATGAACTTAAATATCTTTTGTTTCACTCTATGTGCGCGTAAGTAGATTATGCCCGAACTAAATTGATCACTATGTTATGAACGCTATTATTTGAATCACTTTCCTTGATTTTGAACCCTTCGACATGTATATTTGAGCTCTTTTAAATTGATTCGGACCCTTTAACATATAAGTGAACACTTTGGACTTGATATGAACCTTTTGACATATAGTTAAACTCTTTTAACTTGTACAAGGACCCTTTTGATATATTTTAAACTTATTTGACATGATTTTGAACGCTTCGACTATCTTGAACCTTTTGATATTATTCGAGCTCTTTGACTGTTTTGAACTTTTGAACTCGGCTTAAATCTTTGAACTTAATTACGAACTTCTGAACGGAACTCTTGAACTTAAATATAAACTTGTGACTTGTATGAACTTATTGAACCGGACGTGTTATGACCTTGACCTAAATCTCCTATGATCGGAGCATCACTATAAAGTCTCCCATGTTCAGAGCATCACTATAAAGTCTCCCTTGTTCGGAGCAACCTTAAGCCTCCCCGGTCCGGAGCAGAATGTCTCCCTATGGGAACGGAGCATTTTCAATCTAAGTCTCCCTTGTTCGGAGCAGTGCAAATTCTCCCATGTTCGGAGTGTTCTTAATTGTATATAATAGTTGTATGATGTACTGTTCGTACATTCGCATTGTTAGTCTCCTATTAGTAGGTAGTATGGATAGCGCTATTAGAGGTCGGCCAACCTCTCGTCCACTATGTTACGAGACGCATATTATTTATTCTAGGGGCTTTGCCTGGCATACATTATTATATACGTGGTACTATATTGTGAACTATTATGACCACTTATACTCGACTACTAGACACACTATATTTTTGTGCAATGGGTTGTGAACACACAGGTTGCAAGTTTGGTTTGGGCGGAACTTGGAACTGAGTGGATTCACAATTCCTTTGCTTTGTGAACCATTATGATAACGTGCACTTGACTTCTAGATATACTACTTTTGGCAGTGGGTTGTGAACACACAGGTTGCAAGTTTTGTATGGGCGGGACTCGGAACTGAGTGGATTTGCAATGCCTTTGCTTTGTGGACTATTCTATATGACCAAAAACTTTGCCTTTGTTGCATGAACGCTCTTTAAAAGCTTTACTTGTTAACCAAACTCTATGAACTCACTCAACCATTGTGTTGACACTTTTAGCATGTTTTATCTCAGGTATCTAAGGCATTCACTTCATGGCATGCATGTGGACTTATCATAGAGTCGCGGTGTCGACGCGTCTCACATATATTTTATGCACTTAACTATCGCTTGATTGTAACAAACTCATTTTGATATATTGAAAATAATTTGGGACCTAATCTTTGTAAACTCTGATTATTTTAATGAATCAAACGATATTTTCAAAACGACACTTTAGGTCGTTCGATATAACTGTAACTTTGATGCTATGACAGTCCTCCCCAAGGTATTCCATTCTGTTGTAAAACAGGTAATTTGGGGGTGTGACAGATTGGTATCAGAGCATTGGTTATAGAGAACTAGGTTGCATCATTGACCCTAGACTATAACTACATCATCATATCATTATAAGTGCATACTCCTTATACATGCGAACTTATGACTCAACACCAAACATCATATGAGACGATTAGTCCAAGCATTGCATAGTTATTCCTAAATTATACATAGCCTGATCACCTATGTCTAATTCAGGAAGAATCATGCAATGAAGGGAGTAGTAGTCTCATATGTGTAAGCAATTCCGTAATCGAGCCAAATTTTCAAAAGATTTTCTTCAAACCACTTGTTTCCAGTTTGATCCGAGTGACAGTTCTTGTTTGATGAGTTGCAAAGATCGAGCTAGAAACAAGTTGTTACCTAAACTGATTTAGCCTAATCGTATGACAGTTCTTGTTTGATGAGTTGTGGGATTAAGTAAAAATCGGTTACCTAAAAATCTTTTGAGGATTTCGCTCGAGAATGGGAAAGCCTGCCTCATCGAGCCTAGTCATAAGAGAGCATGTATTTAGGACGGGAAATGCTCACGATAGCACGAGAACGTATTTAGTTGGATGAGAAACCCATATGCATGAGCATTGACCTAATCATATAGACCATACACGAGCATAAACTTTTAGAACCCTTGTCGAGGTTCGGACCATAGTATCATTAATCGAATCACGAGGACGTGATTCCGCTGACATGGGAAGAATGTCACAATTCCCAATTTCCGGTCATTTCTCAAACTCAATATTCATCATTTCATATCAATTTATGCATG
>BPTQ01000003.1:197076477-197143499 GCA_019973895.1 Chrysanthemum seticuspe
TTTGTCATGCGTGTCAGCTTGGCAAACACGTGAAACTTCCATTTGTTAGTTCTTCTACTTTAGTTCGGTCTTCTTTTGACATTATTCACTCGGATTTGTGGACTTCCCCAATTCCGAGTCTGTCTGGTTTTCGGTACTATGTTTTATTTTTAGATCATTATTCACAGTTTGTTTGGGTTTATCCTTTAGTTAATAAATCTGATGTTTTTTTCCAAATTTTCGTTGTTTCGTAATTTTGTTAAAACTCAATTTAAGAGTGAAATTAAGTCGTTTCAGTGTGATCATGGTGGTGAATTTGATAACCAATCATTTCATAAATTATTTGCCGACAATGGGATTGAATTTAGATTTTCTTGTCCACGCACTTCCCAACAAAATGGAAAATCTGAAAGGATGATTCGCACCATTAATAATCTAATTCGGACTTTACTGTTTCAAGCTCATCTCCCTCCTAACTATTGGGATGAAGCCCTCAACATGGCCGTTTACCTCTTGAATATATTACCATCACGTGCTATTGACAATGAAGTCCCATACACCCGCCTTACTGGCACTACACCAGCCTATAGTCTTTTACGTGTTTTTGGGTGTCTTTGTTACCCTCATCTTGATGTTGACCACAAACTTGGAGCCCGTGCTACACCTTCCATCTTTTGGGGCCATGCTACTAATCATCGTGGCTACTGTTGTCTAGACCTCAACACCAATAAAATAATCATTTCCCGACATGTTACGTTTGATTAAACAGTTTTTTCGTTTGGTTCCATGATACCCAATGTCAGTCCCTTGTATGATTTTTTGGACGACAGCTCAAATTTAATCTCCAATATAATCAAACAGTCACCTACATCTACTACTGCTTCACATCAACCTCAACCTAACCCGCCTGCTCCTACTATCCACACTGATGAGCGTAATTCTCCTACACACGGTCCACCTTCCCCAACTGCGCCTCATATTACCACCCCACTTCCCACACATGCCACTAGCCCATCTAACCAACATCCCACCCCCATTTCCGTTTCCCAAGATCCACCAACTCCAGCTGTTAATCCGAATCCGGTTTCGATTCATCCCATGGTCACACGTTCTCGTGTCAGGACTACTCGTCCTAATCCTAAGTATGCTGGTCATGTGTCCACTGTTTCTCCTTCACCTAGGTCGTATAAGGATGCTCTTGATGATCCAAATTGGCGAAATGCTATGTTTGATGAATATAATGCGCTTATTAAGAATAAAACTTGGACTTGTGTACCTCGTCCTACGGGTGTCAATATTGTTAGGTGTATGTGGTTATTTCGCCATAAGTATTTGGCTGATGGTACTCTTAGTCGGTACAAGGCACGTCTTGTTGCCAATGGTAGCACACAGGTGGAGGGAGTAGATGTTGATGAGACATTTAGTCCGGTTGTTAAACCAGGCACCATTCGAACTGTTCTTAGTTTAGCTATTTCTCGACATTGGCCTGTTCATCAGCTTGATGTTAAAAATGCGTTTTTGCATGGTGATTTGGCTGAAACGGTTTATATGCATCAGCCACCTGGTTTTCGGGATCCTGAGCATCCGGATTATGTTTGTTTATTACAGCGTTCTCTTTATGGTCTTAAGCAGGCGCCTCGGGCATGGTTTCAGCGGTTTGCTGCTTATATTCTTACTGTTGGGTTTACTTCGAGTCGATGTGATTCTTCTTTATTTATTTACCGACAGGGTGATGATACTGCTTTTCTGCTACTATATGTGGATGATATTGTGCTTACTGCTTCCTCTGATAGTTTATTACAACGGATTATTGCTTCTTTGCATAAGGAGTTCTCTATGACAGATTTGGGTGCTCTTAATTATTTTTTAGGTGTGTCAGTTACGCGTGACTCTTCTGGGATGTTTTTGTCACAGCGTAAGTATGCTATGGAGATTTTGGAGCGTGCACATATGGTTGGTTGTAACCCTTCTCGGACTCCTGTTGACGCTGAGTCTAAGTTGGGTGATGATGGTGATCCGGTTTCTGATCCTAAGTTATTCAGAGTCTTGCAGGTTCTCTTCAGTATCTCACTTTCACTAGACCTGATATTACTTATGCTGTGCAGCAGGTTTGTCTATATATGCATGATCCTCGTGAGCCTCATTTTACTGCTCTCAAGCGGATTTTACGGTATGTTCAAGGGACTTTGGCTTATGGTTTACAGTTATTTTCTTCTACTACTGATTCCTTGGTTGCTTATTCGGATGCTGATTGGGCTGGTTGCCCTACCACTCGCCGGTCTACATCGGGTTATTGTGTTTTTCTTGGCAACAACTTACTTTCATGGTCCTCTAAACGTCAGCCAACGATTTCTCGTTCCAGTGCTGAGGCTGAGTATCGTGGTGTTGCCAATGCTGTATCTGAGACATGTTGGCTTCGGAATTTACTACGTGAGCTTCATACACCGTTGTCCTCTGCTACTATTGTTTATTGTGATAATGTGAGATGCAGTGTACTTGTCCTCTAATCCTGTTCAGCATCAGCGCACAAAGCATATTGAGATTGATATTCATTTTGTTCGTGATTTGGTTGCTACTGGTCAAGTTCGAGTTCTGCATGTTCCTTCTCGGTTTCAGTATGCTGATATTTTTACCAAGGGTTTACCATCTGCCTTGTTTGCTGAGTTTCGTGACAGCTTGAGTGTTCGGTCTCCTCCCGCTCAAACTGCGGGGGAGTGTTAGTCGATTAGTATAAGGCTTAGGCATGTTATGTGTTTAGGCCCATATTGTATTCTATATATATTTATCATGTACCAAACATTATATTCATTCAATATACATAAACTTACATATCCTTGTTGTTTCATTTCGGTTCCCCAAGTTTTCACCCTACTCCATCATTTCTGCTATGATTGTTCCTTCCCCAACATCAGTATATCATCAAGCTTGTTGGTTTTTTGTGAGATCTATATTTTCTTGATGTTCTCAAGTCCAGTCTTTGCTATTACCAAACAACATAATTCGTTAAAATTATCTACTCATTTTTATTTTCTAAATTTTTAATCTCTACTCTTTTTCATTTCTTTAAATTTCTCTATACCAAGCGTGCACTTAGTCAAATACTTCATGGACCAAATCAAGTTAACGATCCATCAGATCACGCTATCCATTAGCAAATTGAGGGTTTTTTTTTTTTTTTTTTTTTTTTTTTTTTTTTTTTTTTTTTAATTTTATTTTTTATTATTATTTTTTTTTTTATTTTTTTTTCTGGTTTGAGTTTGTGTTGCGTTGGGTTCGAATCACCTGGATTACTCGGTCAAAAGATCGAAAACTATGGTTATCAAAGAAAAAAAAGTTGTGGTCCGCAAGGCTTTTATTCATCGGCAATGTACTTCTCTTTTGAAAAAATTGTATAGTACGTGATCTTGTAAAGATTGATTGGCTTCGCGGTCTGATTGAGCTAGTTTTAAGGGTTTTAGACTTTAGTTATATAAAATGAGGATAAAACTTGTAAATATATATATCGTTGTAAATAGTATGAATTGTTTCTAGCTCTCACCACAATTTGCAAGTGCATATTTGTAGTGTTTTGGTTTGAATTAATGAATAAAGTGCGAAACTCGTAGGTCATTCGAGTAAGATGGTCGTAATTAAGTTGTACCACGTCTTTGACATTTTTATGAACAAGTCTTATCAATAATCTTGTTTGCCATGATATTCATCGGCCTATTTTATATGCACTTGTCACATAAGTTCGAACATTTGAACAGTGTGGATAGTGACCTTAGATCAGTGTATTCTTTCCTCAGATATCGATTTTGTATCGTGTTCATAGGCAAACCACTACTTGTGCCTTCTACAGTGATAATTAGCATGAATCACTTGTTTTACGTCATTTTCTTACTCTCATTTGTTCATTGGGTGCGTTTGGTATCCCATTGTGGGAATGAGACTATTACTATGAAAGTGATTAAAGGTGTTTGTTTTAGATGAGAGAGCCCACCACTATACTAATGAATGATAGATATAATTCATACTCCATATACATCTAAAGAAGGAGAAATGAATTTTTTATATGTGAAGGACCCGCTACTACTGTCAAACACATACCCATTGTTATTTATGACAGCATATCAAACGCATAAACATTTTTGTTGGTATCCATGACAAGAGATTTGCGATATCTTTATAATCCAACCACAACCATACAGCCGGCATATGTAGACAATTTTTTGGACATCGTTGGCCCATTTACTGTTGCTATTTTGATAGCTAACGAGGACACATATTACTATTAAAGAAAATTCTCAAAATAGCAAAAAAGTAAACATAGTCCACACTTTGTACTGTAGTAAATAAAAAGAACAAGGCAAAATTTTAAAATGAACAAGTGCGACTAAATATTTTGACAAGCACCACTTTTTGAAATTGAAAAATATTAGTGGTTGATGGGATGTCTTTTTTACGACCGACGGTTATTGTATTTTTGTGCGATCAAATTTTGTTTTATCTTTAAAAAACAATAAAATTAATTTTTTTTTTTATGTTTTACTTTGTACTTTATCAATAAAAATTAAGACACATTCCAAAATGTTAGTCAAGTCGCACAGGTGGTCAGTCGCATAGGCATTCAGTTGCATCGGTATATTTTAAAAATTGATTTTTTTACTAGAAAGTGGACTATAGTATCACTTTTGGGTTATTTTGAATTTTTTCCTTTTATTATTCGTATTATTTCGCAAAATTTGGACCATATACATCCAGTGGCGTGAACTTTTGGCTTATAACATTTCTATAACATATAACAAAAAAAAATCCTTCACTCATAACATTCTTATAACATATACAGTGAAAACATAAATTAATACTCATTAATTAATAAATCTAAAATAATATCTTTTTTACAGGTCACGATTCACTATTTTATAAATAAATTAATACTGGTAACTCTTTTAATTAATAATTTAGGTGGTCCAGTGAGTATTAATTTATAGAGTTTCTACTATAACAAAAACACACACTTCACTTTAGTCAGCAAAAGAAAAAAAATATTGGAACGCCCGTCATGAGCTTAGCAGTGCACCAATGGCGGCAATGATGGTGCACATAGCAACACCATGAGCATAATATTTCGCCCATAACGGTGGCCTATGGCCGTCGACACGGTGCCTGTCGACACGGTGCCTGTCGACACGGTGCCTTCTAATTAATGAATATTGTTTTAATTATTGCTAAACTAATGGTCCAATTTACTGTTTATGTGTCATATGCATGGTCCAATCTTTCTGTTGCTTACTAGGTATTATTTCTTGATACGTCTAATTTACTTTTACTTGTGGCATGATCATTTTGTCAAGTTGATCTAGCTTGAAACCGTTTTCAGTATACTCCCACTTCATGGAGAGCATGGTTACCATAAACTCGCTAAAGGAGGGTTTGCTCAATTGCTAGCATTCTTTAGTGAGATTAGTAGATGCGGCAACGATTTTCAGGGTTCAAAATCTTCAAATGCATATCTTTGTTGTCGAGCTAATAAAGACAAAAAACACAGCAACATGGGAGTACAAAAATTCGTTTGAAAATTACAAGGCACTCCAAAGGCTATGGGGTGCTTGGCAAGTAGAAAATATAAGGTGTTTGTACTTAATAAACCCAACGCCTTGAACTCCCACTCTGTATTCTGTGACGATGTCGGATTCTGAGTTGGACAGTTGTAACATAGGGTGTTTGTACTTACAGCATCTTCTTCCTGGCCCTGTATTTAATAGTCTAGACATCGCTTAGAATCACTCCACATGGCATTGTAAACAGGCACAAAAATGTAATCTTTGTTGACTACATATTTTTGCTTTTTATATACACTTATATTTCTGTGACTATAATTAGCACCGAGCTTTTGTTTACTAGCGAGGAATTAAACTCTTTTATTGCTCAAATACCATGTCTCAGTTAAGTGTTAAAGATTGAAAATGGTATCAAACTATTCAATTTAATATCTTGTATAATTTCAAATTCTTGTTGCAAGACCTATGGTTTTGATTAGGCCGGCTATGTCGACCTACTTAGAAAAGGTCCTTGTTACGGTTTCATTAAAACAATGTCTGCCTCTTGATTTGTCACAATCACAATCCATCTACTTATCACAGCACATGTTATGCTAAAAAAAAAAAGAAGTAACGACCACTCAAATTTACACAACATTAGGCTAGCGACAATGGGCAACGGCCGTCGGTTGAAGCACTCGGTCGAGCAAGGTTGAGCCACTGTGAGGTCATCGGTTGTCGTCGGTTGGGGAGAGAGGAAAGGAGAACTCGGTTGAGCACACAACCGAGTGTCACAAGCTCAAACTTTACCCTTTTTTCCAAAACTTTACCACTTTTACAACATTATAAATACCAACCACAAACACATTTTTAAACACACAATTTCAAACACAATTCAAACAACTTCTCATCAATCAATATTCATCATGACACAAAGAAAAACTCCCAACTCAAAAAACTGACGATCCCGACTTCCCCAAAATTCCCCGAACTTGAATTTCTCACCGGATCAACCGTTTCAATTAACCGGTTTAACACCACCACAAAATCGGGGTATTCGTTTTCAAGCACCCGGTTTTGATTATGAAACACGACTACCACAACTCAACCACAATCAAAACCCATTTTACGTCAATCGTCCATATTTCCCACCGGGTCATCCGAGTAACAATCAAAACCAAGCACCAAGCGGGGTCGTCATATCATCCTAACATGAATTTATCCCAATCTTCCCAACCTAATCAATCGTTTTCACCGCTTCATGCTGTTAATCTTGATATGGATTATGAGCATTTTATGGAATTCCCTCCTGCTCAATGCTACACGTCTCAACAATACCCGACTCAAGATGCTTCGATGGGACAAGGTTCGGGGCACGGTTCATACCACGGTTCTATTCGTATTGAAGACGATGTCGAAGAGACGTCACCCGTCAAATCAAAGAAGGTTACAAAACGGGCTAGAAAGGGGAAGGGCAAGAATGTTGCAACCGCACCCGTCAAACCATGGACAAAAGCGGAAGAGGTCGCCCTTTGTAGAGCTTGGGTACATGTGTCAGAAAATTCGGAAAGAGGGAACACTATCAACCGGAGTGGGTTTTGGGATGAGGTGATAGCGTACTTTGAAAATGAAACTGGTTCAACAAGAACCTACGACTCCATAACGACCAAATGGAAGGGTAGGATTCGTTCTAGGGTTGGTTTCTTTTGTGCAATTATGGATAATATCAAGGATAATCACAGAAGCGGTGAGAATGACGAAGACGACTATGAAAAGGCTTGTAACGAATACCGTGTGCTTCACAAGCATGAGTTTACATTGAAGGAGTATTGGAAAGTTTTGAGAGGGCATTCTGCTTGAAAAACTGTTGAGATGCCTGCTTTCACCACGACTAGTCGGAAGAAATCCAGGACTTCCGAAACCACCTCGGGGTCAACAAAAGGTCCTTTTCATCCCCAAGACGTGGATGATTCTGAACAAGAAGAGACTCGAGAATCACGACCAAAAGGTCGTGACGCAGCCAAGAAGAAAGCACACGAGCCACCCGCTTCATTTGTTACTAATATGGCCAAGAACTTTTTCAAGTTCAAAAGTTCAAGTAAGGAAAAAAAAACAAGAATATAGAAGAGGAATACATAAAGTTGAAGCAAAAAGAGATGGAGCTTGCAGAGGCAAGGGCAAGGCGATGAGGAGTTCAAAAGGGAGAAACTTGAGCTCCAACGTCAGCAGCTTGCAATGGCAGCACAATCAAACCGGACGCAAGATTTAATTTTCTACAACACACCCCTCGACACAAATATGCCCGCACGACAACTACAAGAACTTGAGCAACTTAAGGCAACAATCAAAGAACGTTACAACTTAGATTATTAAGTTGCAGTTTTTAATAAGTATTGTAACGTCTACGTTTTATTAGTTTAAGTTTTTAATTAATGTTGTAATGTTAAGTATTTTTATTAATGAAGTTTAATTTTGTTTTTAAAAATATTTGAATTAAAAAAAAAAAAAAAAAAAAAAAAAAAAAAAAAAAAAAATCTCAGGTCACCACTGTAGCAACTAGGTCGTCGTCAAGTCGTCGGAGAGAGAAAGCTGATGTGGCACAGACGAACTAGTTCGCCACTGTGTCTAGCCTTATATATCATATGAACTAGGCATGACCATCAATCGTTTCGCTTTTTGGCCCTAGTGACCATTTTAGGTTCGTGTTTCAGGGATTACAATAGATAATACCTGATGGTTTTTCTGATGTTATGTCATTGGTTGGTTTTTGAGACCGTATACATTAGTACATCGATCACTAAACAAAATTAGTATATAATAAATGAGCGCATGAAAGCCCCTAGTTGTATCATGTGTGTTAAAAGCTTGTACAAATTAGATATATGCAATTATGAATTTTTAAAGGGTATATATATAGGTCGTCTCTCGGTTTTTGGAGGCGCCATGTGAAAATTGAGGTCTTGAAAATAAAAGCTAAATGAAGAGTGTATTCTTTTTTAAACATATAAAAAGAATTATTGACGTAAAAAAACGCCATTATTTATGCATACTTATAAAAATGTCTGTTTTTTTCTTCATATTTATATAATCTTATACATCGAATATAAATTTTAAAGCTCTAAAAAATGAGAACCCTGGGGCAGTCTTGCACCTCGCTCGCTGAAAGACAGTCTAGGAGATGCATGTGCAATTGCCCTAATAAGAAAAAAAGCATACTTGATCCTTTTGTGCGTAAATAAAACAATATTTTCCAAAAATAATGGCAGCTACAACATTTAATTTTAGCGTAAAATACAGTGATTACAAATGTAATGCTTTCAAATAAAATGGCCTGTCTCGAGCATTTGTAAAGACTAAAGACAATGAGGATGCGGCGAGAGATAGTGGATGTGCCACTGTTGGCCACTCAAAGATACCACATCAATTACTAAATCGTATAGGCCCATTTCACAAAAATTGTACGGGGCCTCTATTTGTGTTTCATTTTTTCTAGTTGGCTACTGCTGCATGCCAAAAAACATTTACGGAGTCATAGTAAAAGATAAACATAAATGTACGATCATCATTAACAGCATTTAGCACCATGTTCTTTGCTGACAGTTGATGATATGCATGGCTTGGATTATATAAGATACCTAGAAAGGCTTTGGGGCTGTGAAAACACAGCCTACGACATGTATTTTGTAGTCGAAATCATTTGCGAGCACACGCATCTTAATTTTGTGTTTTAGGTGTTACGACTAACGAAAACTTAGAAAGTGGAAATGAAACAAGTTATCACAAATGTCAATTCTTATAATTCTTATAGTAATATTTTATCTAAAACTCTCAAAATGAGAACTAGAAAAAACCTAATATACCAATTATGCTTAAAATCAAGGTTGTCAGGATCGGGATCCTACCTAGGATCGTTTTCGGCTTTGCAAGATCGTAATCGTAGGATCGGATCGGGATCGTAAGATCCTATGAAAATGTATATATTTTTGTATAAGGGTTGTAGTTTTATATTTCTATATAATATTTCATATGATAAACAAATCTAAATGGATGATAAAAGAAAAAGTTATATGTTCAAGTACCGTAGTAGTAGAATATTAGATATATTGCAATGCATACTTGCACAAAGTTACTACATATGTGCACGTTGCACCTACTTCTTGTTTTAATATTTTTTAATTATAGGTTTTTCGTGATAACATTTACGCAAAAAGATAATCTTAATTTATTAGCACGTGATTCTGTAAAGTTTTGTTATAATATATGATCCATCAGCTATCTTAACACGTTCTATTGGTCACTATATCACGGTTTCTTCTTGATTTTGTAAAATCTCGCGAAAGAATCTATTTCTCGGTTTTAATCATAGTCTTGTAAAATCCCGTGTATACTACAACATCATGTCTTACTCTACTGACCCAGTGATTTCGGAGGTACTTAAATTGTATGATGCTGTGGACAACAATGATAATGTATGCTACACTGAACGATTAAAGATGTTTGAATTAATCAATGAGGACGTGAGATCTTCATGTTCTGAGTACAATGAGAATGAATTGCACCTGCTAATGCTACTGAATGCCATGAAAAATGAATGCTGCATTATACCCTATCAACAACTTCACTCACACCTCATGTTACTTCTACCTTTTGGTATGAAACAAACATGCAATGCTCTTTTCCGTCAAGATTTATCCACATTAACGGGAACATTACTATTGAACTAAGAACAATTGGAACAACAACTTGTCAAAGAAAAGGTTCAAAAGGATAGCTCCAGTGCTGCACTTCAAGTGATCCACAACCAATTTCAGTCATTCATCAGTGGGGAATTTACATCAGATTATGATCAAGACATGACTGAAATGTCTTTCAAGAGACACACTGGAATGGAGATTAGCGTGTTCATAGAGACACTTATCCATCTCATGGATAATGTGGATAAGTATATTGAGGAAGTTACTCAGAAAGAAGAAAATATAGATGAGAGTCTGGTTCAGTTGACAGATTGTTGTGATGAGTCGAGTAATGTTTCAGTTGAAAGATCGGATGTTGCTGAATGTAGAATAACAGAGACAACAAAGAATGATGTAATAGTTATTTAGTTTGTAGCATAGATTAGTTTAGTGCAACACCGTGGAGGAAGGACAGGTCTTTACCCACTGTATGCCTGATCCACAGTCCGATAGGAGGACGTAGTATTTGTAACTATAAATACCCCTTCCATCCTTGAAAGGGGTGTGGCTTCTTTGAATCTAACATTTCATTTTGTAAAGCAACTCTCTTTCAAGAACCTCCTCTCAACTCTCTTCATCTATCTAAAATGGCTTTCTTGTTTAATCATAATCCTAGACCACCCGAATCATCAAACAACATAATATTCACGATCCTACAATTGAAACTTAATAATCAGGACTATTTGATGTTATCAGATACGCCGTAACTCCTTCCAATGATTACGGCGTAATCATACCAAATGTAACATGTATTGAAGATACAGCGTAACCCTTCCCAAGAGTTACGCCGTAACCAGCTTGCCAAGAGCATAATTGAGGAATTATTAAAGTTACGGCGTAACTCTCAACTCAAGTTACACCATAACTAGATCGTGCCTATAAATACCAGCCCTAATTTATGCATTTTACATCATTCACTTCACACCAAGAAGCAGAGAACGTCAAAAGGGTTCAAAGGAAGATCTTGAAGAGCATACGGAGCCATCTACAAGGGAGAAATCACTCCCTAAAGATAAGCATTAGCGATTATTTTATCTTTTACTTTCGATTCATGTATTTAATTATGTTAAACATTGAATCTTTGGTTTCTTTTAATATGGTCGGCTAAGCACCTTTGGTGCTAGCCTAGTTATGATTCCTTAATTGTTTTTTTTACGTTTACATGCTTCCGTATAATTGTTTCTAGTGTATGCATGCATAGTTCGTTGGTAGCTACCCTAGCTTCGGTAGTTTTGAATGGCGGTACTATCTAGTTGCTTAGGAGAATTGACCAACTGACCCTAAGTAGTTAGATTGAGTTAGAGAGGGTAAGAATTGACCAACTGACGACCCTTCCTCGCTTGTGCGAACTGACCAATTGATCACCTGTCGTTTGGATGAACTTAAGAAGTTAGGGATGAGTGTCTAAGATGCTAGTGCCCGGGCACTCATTGTTACGAATATTGCATGTACATGTACTTAATGACTTGGCTTAGGGGACTAAAAACAACTGGACTTTCAAGGGTAGAAGCTTGATCTCTGGTGGAAGCCTTTACTAACAGGTTAGGACGAACTGACCAAATTATGTCCTAGCGACTTAAACCCCCACTTGAATCAATTGGAAGTAGTAAGACGTGAACATAACATGATAGGATGAGTAACTAGGTTAGCACACTTTACCCCTATTGATCACAACCACTATTTTATTTTTTTGCGTTTATTTCTTGTTTTATTAGTTAATAATCATTTCAACCCTTAAAATAATTAAAACCAGTGACACCTAGACTTAATTAGAATCCGCTCTCATAGCTCTTGGGACGACCTCGGTTTTACCGATTACTACACTACACACGAACGGGTACACTGCCCGTGAGTGCATAAGGTGGACCATAGGTAAACGAGACTTTATATATATTAAAACCTAGTCAGAAAACATGCATCAACGGGAAACACATTTTAAATTGTTTAGATTTATGTGGATGATATCATCTTTGGATCTACCCACAAAATGTACTCAAACGATTTTTCAAAACTAATGAAAACAAATTTTAAAATGTCAATGATGGGTGAACTTACTAATGAAAACAAATTTTAAAATTATGGTTATGTATTTGACAAGATTTCGGTGTACTGTAACAATGGTGGAATTATACTTTTTAGGTACAGAACATCAATTGGCGGACCTTTTCACCAAAGCCTTGCCTCCCGCAAGATTTGTTGATTTGGTTCACCGAATTGGTATGGGGTGTTTGACTCTAGAAGAACTGGATAAATTTTTAAAACTCACTTGAAAAGTCAAACACCAAACCTCTTTTGTAAATATATTTCAAAAACAAAATACAAAAATATAAAATCTTATAAAATCAAAAAATATTTTTCATTTCAAAATTTTATCTGAAAAACAAACATTGCGAGTACAAAACTTCCATCAACACAGTGTTCTATCAAACATTTCACTATTTTTCCCGAACAAGTGTTGAGGGGGAGAAAGTAAATATTTTTTCGTTTCATAAAACCTTTTACTTGCATGTTACCAAAAATACGTTGTTTCTCAAATGTGTTGGTTACAAATCATGGTTTAATACCCTCCTCGGACTCAAAAGTTTATAAAAATTCAATATTTCAAAAGTCAAGGGGGAGTATCGTCAAGTTTCTTGCCAAAATGACTTTTTTCTAACCAAAATGTGAGTTAAAGGATCATGGTTGAAACCTTTTAAGGTTAGGGGACTAAATGTGTAAATTTTTTGAAAATAATTTTTAACAAAAACAATAAAAATTAGACATTCAATGCACCATCTACCTTGCATTTACTCTCCCTCAACCAAGACAGTCGTTTTCATCGATCACTCAGCACTCAAATATCTGTTCACCAAGCAAGATGCTAAACCGCGTCTTATTCGATGGATTCTGCTACTCCAAGAATTTGATATCGAAATCAAAGATAAGAAAGGAGCAGAGAATCTAGCTGCTGATCATTTACCTCATCTTGAAAACCCCGATCTTAAGGAGTTAAAGGAAGAAGAAATCGATGATTACTTCCCCGATGAAACTCTTATGACCATCGATGGAACTGACGATCCCTGGTTTGCTGACTTTGCAAACTATCTCGCTGGAGGAATTCTCAGAAAAGGTTTAACTCATGCTCAAAGGAGCAAATTCTTTTCGGAACTAAAATACTATTTTTGGGAAGAGCCATATCTTTTCAGAATGTGTCCTGACGGAATGATCCGAAGATGTGTTTCTGGTTCCGAAACCCGTAAGATTCTTGAAGAATGTCATCATGGCCCAATTGGGGGACATTATGGTCCTTCCACCACAGCTAAAAAAGTTTTTGATGGTGGATTCTATTGGCCAACAATATTCAAAGAAGCACATACACTTGTTTAAAATTGTGACGCTTGCCAAAGAACCACAAATCTTTCACGAAGAGATGAAATGCCATTGACAAGCATCCAAGTGTGTTAAATATTCGATATTTGGGGAATAGATTTCATGGGACCTTTCCCTAAATCCCACAAGTACGAATACATTCTCGTTGCTATAGATTACGTGTCCAAATGGGCAGAAGCTGAAGCTTTACCAACGAACGATGCTCGTGTGGTCGTTAATTTCCTCAAAAAGCTTTTCGCTCGTTATGGAATTCCCAAGGCATTGATAAGCGATCGAGGAACCCATTTCTATAACCAAAAAATGGAGAAAAGCATGAAAAGATATGGAGTTCATCATCGATTTGCAACTGCATATCATCCCCAAACCAGTGGGCAAGTTGAAAACACCAACAGAGCTCTCAAAAGAATATTCGAGAAAACAGTGAAGGACAATCCTTCAGTGTGGGCGAAGAAACTTGACGATGCTCTGTGGGCGTTTCGTACGGCTTATAAAACTCCTATTGGCACAACTCCGTACAGACTTCTGTATGGAAAGACTTGTCATTTTCCGTTCAAAGTTGAACATCGTGCTTACTGGGCTCTCAGAAACTGTAACACCAATCTCAAAATAGCTGGAGAAAAGAGATTCTGGAAATTGCACGAACTCGATGAATTAAGACTCTGAGCTTACGAAAATTCCAAACTGTATAAAGCTAGAACAAAAGCTTATCACGACAAAAAGCTAAGAGTTCGAAAATAATTCAAATCCGGAGATAAAGTTCTGCTTTTCAACATGAAATTCAAATTCAAAGCTCCTAAATTACAACCAAGATGGTTCGACCATATATTGTTAAACATGGATATCCATCCGGGTATGTCGAACTTTATGACAAAAAGGGCAGAAGTTTCATTGTTAATGGGCACCGAATCAAGTTATATTACGATAAGGAGCAAATGAATGAAGTATCAGTTGCAACAGTTAACCCTGAAAATGAATTCGAGACCATCACCTTTGTAGCACCTTTTCCAGGAAGAATCCCACAAATTGTTCCTTGGAAACCATCTGCTGAGTTCGTCTGGAACGATATTGAAGCTACTAGTGAAGAATTCATGTATATTCTCGAAATTTTCAAAATATTCAAGGCTGCATCTGTGGCCAAGTAAATTCGGGAAGATTCGAGTCAGGCTGATGACTCGTTAATAAAATAAGCGCTTCTCAGGAAGAAACCCGTGTGTTTTCTATTTGATTTTCTGTGGTCACACCCCAAAGTTTAAACCTCTGGTTCAACTTAAGTGTGGGGGGGGGGGGTGCCACCTCTAAATAAAACTCTTTTGTTTGTTTATAAGATTTTGTGCAGGTAATGATTACTCCAGTGGGCGCTAGGAATGAAGAAAAATTAAGCTGACAAACTCATTGGAATATCTGGTCTCATCTCTATTTTCCCTATTTCTATACTTTGAAGTTTTTTTTTTCACATTGAGGACAATGCCTAACTAAAGTGTGGGGGGTGAATAGGAAAAATTTGAGTTTTCATGCTTAAAATAAAAATTTTGTTTGCCCTTATGATCTAGTTATTTTTCACACTTTTAGGATAAATATATTAGAATAACTGGATCAACTCACTGGTAAAACTAGTAATATTTGAAACTTCGAGATGTGTTCTGATTATTATTGCAATCCATTCTGGGATTGATAAACATTCGCTAGCACAAATTATAGCCCTTACTACTAAATTGTGAGGATTTGATCCTGTTCTATAGAAAGCATACATCCTTTATGCTTGATCTTTTGCTATGAGTGTGCCGGTGATTTTATTTATTCTAGAACTTGTACTTGTAAATCATTACCAGACCGCAGTGAGATCGCATTCGTGCGATATAGGTGAATTCGTGTGATAAAGAGGCACCTTAGGTTTTAACCCAAATGGCCTTCCATTTTTCATATCATGCTATATTAGCTAGCCACACCGGTTAGTTAACCACCTACATGGACCCATTTGTAGTGCTCATTTTCAGCACTAGATACCCTTAGTTACACCCTCTGAGCCATCCTTTTCATTTTTGCTTCATCCAAAAAATACAAAAAGATTTTACACTTTAAACCTTAGCCTAACCATTATCAATGTCTAAACGGTTGGTTGCTAATCACCTGGAAAGTGAAGATTGTTCAAATGATTATGAGTACCACATCTTGCTAGATTGATTGAGCCATATCATGGAGTTTACGTTAAAAAAAATGTTGAAAGTATGAATGTATTAGCCAATGAGCTATGATCAAAGAAAAATTGTCATGGCAAAGCAAAGCGAAGAGCTGTGGAAATCCGAAGAAAAGAAAATGAAGCTTTAATCATTTATTGGTTCGCAGATTGTTTAGTAGCTAGCAACACGGGTATTAGACTTGATTTTATTTTTATTTGAACACCAATTTCATAAACATTCCCATGCCTTATCCATACCTTTAACCCGAACCCATAACATTATAACCCGAATAAAAGTCCTCTTTAGATGTTTTTGCTTGGTGCTCACGCCACGTCGGTGGAGTTTTGTTTCTTGTACAAGCTTATGGTAATAATCAAATCATGACTGAGCTATGAGTGTGATTTATCTTGTTACTCCACTAAAATTGAGTGATTGAGTGAATTATATTCTGTTCCTTTTTTGTGAGGTGTTTTGAAATGTTAATCATGTAAGAAAATCATTGGATATAGTCAAACATCTTGAAAGTTTCACATTTATAAAGCATAATTGATGAATCTTCTCTCGTACTTGTACTTGGTTGATTTACATCTCATCTTTCATAATCATGATCTTGTGCTAGTGGATGTTTTTCCTAGATTTGCTTGAGGGCAAGCAAAGTTTAAGTGTGGAGGAATTTGATAACGCTCAGATTGTACATGTTTCTAGTAGCGTTATGTGTGCTTTTGTATATGTTATTTGGTTATATTTGCATGATTTCAGTGCTTAATCGCATCAAAAGATGTTTGTCTAGTGTTTATAGCCAAGTGCAGGGAAACGGAAGGAAATGTAAAGTAATGTTCAACAAATAGAAGATTCTCGTTTCAGTGAAGCATGTCAAGCACAATTCAGTATCTCAAGTACCTTTGAAGACCATAGTGATTGAAGAACCAAGTTCTACAAGACAAAAGAAGTAAAAGATCAATTTTCCGTAACTCAGGAAATCCAACCGGATCGGTTGGAAACTGACCAAAAAGTGCCATAGACGCCATCCCAACCGTTCGGTCGCCGTCCGCAACCGGAAACGGTTGGTTCCATGTAGAAGACCAACCGGATCGGTTGGTCATGTAACCCATCCGGTTGGAAGACCTGTATCTGCCAAATCTTCATCACTAAGTTTCCCCTTTGCATCCAAAAGATTCTAAGTCCTTATCTTGGTGTATTCTAGTCCCTTCCTAACTCCTTGGAGGCCAAGTTCAGCAATTAATACCCTAGGCCTTGGAATTAGTATAAATAGAGGCCTTTTGTGAGCATATAAGACACACACTTCAATATAAATCTCTCTACTCATCAAACAAAGCTCTTAAGCTCTCAAATTCGTCCTTAGAAGTCCAGGAAAGTTTGTAGTTCCAGAAGTTCCACATTTGCAGGCCAAATCACCAAGAAGTCTACCCCAATACTTTGGGAATCATTACTTCACCATTTGTAATCTTATTCCAAGCATTGTAAGACTTTTAATCATGTTTTCTAATATTCAAAGTTCTGAGTGTACGTTCATGTTTGCTATGAGTGGCTAGTTTCTTTATACACTTGCTTAAATGATGTTGATTATCATATGATTAGTTAGTGATTGTGTTAACATGTTTTAATTCAATTTCAAGTTGATTCTAAGATCCAATTGTGCTAAAGTTTCATAGTGACATTTGTTAATCAAGTTTAACTAGTTGATAGTAATCGTAGAGGTCGAAAGAACTTATTGTTATTCAACTAGTTATAATCATTTTGTCTATGGATGATTGTTTTTACCCATTATTCTTGATTAAACAAAGGAACTAAGGTGTGGTTGTAATAAAAACACTTTTTGATTATCAAATTGGATTGATTGGAAACATCTAAAAGGTCGTAAGATTAGTTGTTGAGAATCAATTGTAACCTTTTGTCTATAATCGGTTACCTTTTGTATTGACAATTTCTTAAGCAATTTGATGAAACAAGTGAATGTTTTTGTGTTTAAGTTTATGAAAGTGAACTTATGAAACTTGAATTGATCTTAAATTGATTGGTTAAACGTAACGCTTGTTTTTATGAACTAAAATCATGACGAAGGTTTAACTTGTAAGAACAATAGATTAGTACACCAACTAATTATCACAATGAACATGTTAAGAGGTTAACACAATCACATTAATCTAGGATATGAAACTAGTTTAAGAAAGTGTAGTTTTTAATCATCTGAATTTCATTATATCTATTTGCGTTGGTATATGTTTTGGATAGACTTTGTTGATTCATACTTGTTAATTACATTCACTCAAATCCCTGCGAACGATCTCGACTTACCTTCATAATCTTGCTATAACGGACGAGTACACTTGCTCGTATGTGTTATTGGTAATATTGGTAATTCACCTTTTATAAATTTAAAACTTGTACACACGTAGCACATCATGGATCCAACTTACCAAATTCTCATCCCGTTTGTAGTCGTCCCCCAATTCTAAACAACCCGAGTAGAAACTCTTGATTTTCTGATAAGGGTGTTCAATGCCTTTTTCTTTGTCCTCCTCACTGATATCGAGCAGTGGTTGAGCTTGGCTCAACTGCCTCTTGGTCCAATTTTTAAAGTTCTTGATTGTTCTCGGCATTTTGAAAATAGTATTATCATCGTTAATCTTCAACCATACTAACCCTTCTTTTTTATCTAAACCAGACATTTCCTGAAAAGGCTTTCCTAAAATTACTCCCGTAAGTCCATCTTCCACAAATTCACTTACGTCGTCTAAAACCATAAAGTCCACCAAAAATGAATGAGTTCCAACGAAGATATGGATGTTAGTTGCAAACCCAAGAAAGTTATTCCCCTTATATTCTGATTCTTTCTTTATAACTTGGTTGTAGCATTCTTTTGACATGATATTGACTGGGGAAGTAGTGTCAATAAATGGGTGGAAGTCGATGAACCCGATTTTGCATGAGATCTTGAGATAATAGGGGTTTCTATGATGTATGCGGGTTCCTACCTCATGAAATCTAGGTTGATTGGGTTGCGAAAAAGCCTTAATGGAGTTATCTTGCCAATAGGCCATCTCAACGTCAGTTGAGAGGTCTTCAACACTTAATCCTAAGTTATCCTCTTCCTCAAAATTGATGAAAAGATTAAAATCTCTCCCCGAATCAACCTCTCCAGGATCCGGGGGGTCGCTAAGAAATTCTTCTAAAGCTTCACCAAAACTGCCTACAGGGTCAATTGCACATACCTTTTCCGGGGTAGACAAATGTTCATTAGGTCTGAAAGTAGCAATTTCCCCATTAGCTTCAAGAGTCAATTTTCCAGCAAAGACATCCACCTTAGTATGGGCAGTGGCAAGCATAGGCCTACCTAAAATGACTGGTATTCTGTTGTCTTTCGGAATGTCAAGAATCACAAAATCTACTGGGGAAAGGAATTTCCTAATCTTCACCAACACATTTTCAACGATGCCCAACGACGATTGCATAGATCGATCTGCCATTTCAATTTTCATCTTGGCCGGCTTTAAGTTACCAATCCCCATACGCAAAAACATTGAACGAGGCATTATGCTAATACTTGCTCCAAGATCATCTAGGGCATTACACATGTTTAGACTCCCAATTAAGCAAGGGAGAGTGAAACATCCTGGATCTTTTTCCTTTTGTGGTAGCTCGTTCCTCAAAACCGCTGAACATCTTTCGTTGAGGTGAATTGTCTCATCAATGCTTAATTCCTGCGCAATATCATCATGATTAGTATTAATAGGATTATTGATAAGTAAGTTTACTGGTAAAGTTTGGTCCAGAAGTGACTGTCTCTCTATGCTGATTCGTCGCTTAACTTTTTTCCGAAAAGGTCATAGGTTCTTCAAGGATAGTTTCTACAGTGTGAACAACTTCCTCCTCCCGAGCTGCTAGATAATCAGTGATGGCTTCTGAACATGAGCTAACACTCTTCTCCAATCTCTTAATCCTATCATCGTGAATTTTAAGAGAAGGGATTGTATTATCCACGAATGTTCTCATAAATTTTTCAATCCTATCATCTCGTTCTCTTGATTCCTTGATGTGGTCAAGAATTTTTCTCTCAATATCGCTCCCGGTTTTGGTCCCAAACACACTCTTAACCCTCTCGACCCTGCATGCTTCAACTTCTCTTTCTAACCTTCGTTTTTCGAAAATTTCCCCATAATTGTATTCTTGCTTTGTTATCATCTTCATTACCTTATGATTGAAATTGTCTCTCGGTCCGTACCCTGTATCCATGTGCCACTTGTAGCAATGTTCAGAAATCCGCTGACTACATTCCAGGGCCTAGTCAGGATTCATGCTAGGAATAGGTCTCGGTGAATCGAGAAATTCTCGTGTTAGCGCATTAATCCCACGATAGAAGACGTAGATGATCTGATGTTTGTTTAAATCATGGGTAGGGCATCGATAGAGTAGCTCATTAAATCTTTCCCATGCTTAGTAAAGCATTTCTTCTCCAACCTGAACGAATTGATAGATTTTCCCAAGAAGCTTGGCCATTTTTGAAGGAGGGCCAAATTGCAGGACGAATTCTTTTCTAAGTTTATCCCATGCTCCTTTACAATCGTTAAGGAGTTTGTTATACAATCTTTTTGCTGTCCCAGTAAGAGTCATAGGAAAAATCCTTGCAGTGACTGAATAGCTCGGAGTACCTCTAACGTTGAAAAGAGAGGATAAGTGGAGGACTTCTTCTACGTGATCCTGAACGTCCTCATCTTCGTCTCTAGAAAACTTAAGTTCATGTAACTCTCGAATAATATGATCTGGAATAGAGTATTTTTCAGTGTGAGAATCCTGTGTGAAGCTTCGTTGGCAGTTCTCATTTGGCCGCTCCAAATACTGCTCCATAGTTAGGTCATCGATATTATTTTCATTGACGACATCCGGTTTTGCGTCAGACTGGTCTGATTCGTAAAATGATAAGATGTTGTGAATAGGAACCGGAGAGTAGACTTTCCTTCTCCGAAATTGCTTCTCCGGGTCGTCGAATGGGGTGGCCAGAAAAGGCCTCGAGCTGCGAGTCTTGTATCCTGACATTTTAAGAAAGAAAATTAAAAACAGACTTAATATGAAATCCTACAATAGCTCCCCGGCAGCGGCGCCAAAAACTTGATGCAGGTTTTACTGACCAGGTTTTAATATTTATAAAGTCTCGTTATACCTATGGTCTACCCTAATGCAATAACGGGCAGTGTAACCGGTCGTGTGTAGTGTAGTAATCGGTAAAGCCGAGGTCGTCCCAAGAGCTATGTATGCTGGATTATTACTAAGTCTAGGTGTCACAGATTAATAATGGTTTCGATAGGGATTTAATTAATTAAACTACTAAAACAGAATAAAGCAAATAAAAGCATATAAATGATAGAGGGAAATCAATAGAGGAGAGTGGTGCTAACCTAGTTAATCCTCCTAGCTAGTTATGTCTACGTCTACTTACTTCCAATTACTTCAGGTGGGGTCAAAGTCGAGAGGATAGCATTTGGTCAATTCGCCCTAACCTATCAGCAAAGATGCCACCACAGGAGAAGTCAGGTGTCCCCTCATAAGTCCTGTTATTCCTGGTCCCCTAATCCAAGTCATTAAGTACCGCTACATGCTAGATTTATAATAGTTAATGCCCGGCCGTTAGGAACTTAGACACGCACCCCCTAATTCTTAAGTTCATCCAAACGATAGGTGATCAGTTGGTCAAATCGCACAAGTAGTAAGGGTCGTCAGTTGGTCACATCTTACCCTTCCCGTCTCAGCCCGCTCACCTAGGGTCAGTTGGTCATATCTCCTAGGCAATTGGCCTCTACCGCCATTCAAAACTACCGAACCAAGGGTGGCTACTAATAAACTATGCATGCATACACTTAGAAATAATTGTACGGAAGTAAAGTAAACGCAAACAAAACAATTAAGGAATCATAACTAGGCCATCACCAAGAGGTGCTTAGTCGCTCATGTTAATCATGCAAACCAATTCAATATTCAAAGGTACGAAATACATGAATTGAAAGTAAAAGAAATATAAAACGCTAATGCTTATCGTAGGGGAGTTATTTCTCCCTTGGAGACAGCTCCGTATGCTCCTCTAGACCTGCCTTGAGCTTTTTCCCACGTTCTCTGAGTGTTGTGTGTGGAATGGGATGATTAGAAATGCTGGAATCCGTGGGGTATTTATAGGCCAGATCTGGGTTACGGCGTAACCAATATAGGAGTTACGCCGTAACCTTCTATTTCATCGTATTTTACACTAGATCTGCTGGTTACGGCGTAACCTTATGAGTGGTTACGCCGTAGTCTTCAATAAACTCGGTTACGTCGTAGTAGATGCAATAGTTACGGCGTAACTATCAGCGGTGTGGAACCTCATTTGACCTAATATAGTTACGTTGTAACCTTTGGGAAGAGTTACGCCATAACCTTCTGATAAGTTGGTTTTCTGAGTCACGCAATAGTTACGGCCTAATGTGAGAGACGAGTTACGCCGTAACTTCTTCAAAGTAGCATACTGTGATAAATCTTTAGATATTTCTCCAGTTTCGCGTCTCTTTAGCTCCAATGCTCGTAATTTACCTAAAAGTGGAAAACAATGGAAAACAAGCGTAAATCCATATAAATGATATAAATTACAAGCATTATCGGGGGAAATTGACACTTAATATTCAGGACTATTTGATGTTATCAAAGACTTTGACACCCTCAATAAGGGGGAGCTTTTTCATCAAAGCAAAGCATTGCAAAAACGCTTGCAGTACATTCACTTAGGTTTTCAAAATTACTTGACGCCCTCCTCAAAAGGGAGCATTCGTCAAGGGGAGCATTTCGTCAAAGACGAAACCATTGCAAAAATACTTGCAACACACTCGTTTAACCTTCCTAACTACTTGACACCCTTAAAGGGGAGCATTCGTCAAGGGGGGGCTAAGATGAAAATTTCTCTCATCTTACTACGTTTTTCTTACTTTTTCTAATTATTTGTCATTTTGTCACTTTTCACAAGTTTTTCTCAAAAATTTCTTTTCACAATGTATTAGTTTCTTTTCGACGCTCTTTTTGTTTCGACAAAAAGGGGGAGAAGAGAGTAAAAACTACAATTCAAATTTTTAAGAATTTTGTTCCTAAAATAATCTTATGTTTTCTCATCAACAAAAAGGGGGAGATTGTTAATACAAATAAACCATAAAAACGTTTATTTATATTTTACGCTCTTCTAAATGTTTTGTCGATAACAAACGTAAAATCATTTTAACGAAACAAATAAAATACGTAAAAGGTTTGAGCCAATAGTTTACTAACATACTTTTACTAAACATATTGAAACTATATCAAAACATGTTTAGTAAATAAGTTATAAAACAAAAGACAGTTTTATAAAACACTACCAAGTAATATTGTTTACATCTTATAGAAATGCATATGTATAACAACTAGTGTTTACATTTTATAGAAATGTATATGTACTTTGTATATGTTGTAATGGGTAAGTAATGGGTAAAAACCAATGTCCATAACCCATGACCCATGATCCATTGACTAGGTACAATGAATGTTGTTTGGTAAAAACCAAAGTCCATAACCCATACCCATGGAGCATGATCCATAACCCATAACCCATTGCATGACATCATGCATGAAGTCATGTTGGATATTATCCATGATCCATGACCCAAAGTCCATGAACCATGACCCAAGATTCATAACCAAATGACTAGGTACATTGCATCTTGTTGGATATCCATAATCCAATACCCATAACCCATGGTTCATAACCCAAAACCCATAACCCCATTTACAACCCGAAATCCGGACTAAACTGACCCAGTAGCCGGATCCCAAGTTTTGTACTAGTCGGATCCCTCTGGTGAGGGATCCTTGGGAACCGTGGAACATGATAAGGATTTAAAACGTACGCTTTTAGGGGGTCATTTAAGCCCTAATTCACCACATTTTATATTCGTTACTGCTTAAAATCGCTCCTTTTTACTTTTTAGGTCTTTTGGAAGCAAAATGCTAGAATGAAGTATATTTGGACGAAAAGAAGCAAAAACATGAAGAAAATGGCAAAGTCAAGATTAAAGATACTCAAGGACTGATTGTTACACCTGACGACGTCCTATCCAAAGGGCGACGCCGTACCTCTATGAAGACTTGATCAAAAAGTGCACCGCGACAACTCAGCGGAATTTCTGGTCCTAAAGCCTGACGGAGTCACGCCTAAACTCTGGAAGGCGTCACTCATACTTTTCACACCAGACGCCCAAGATCCAAGATTTAGACGACGTCCTGCATGAAGACTAACGGCGTCACACTTCTCAAGTGACGCCATCCCATCGATGAAACCCTAATGACGGCGACCTGACGGCGTGGCTAGCAAAAGGCGACGCCGTCTCGATTGTAAATTTATATATAGAATTCGATTTTTGTGTATTTTAAGAGGTAGAATTTTGGAGAGCAAACCATAACTCAGTTGTAGTCCGACTTTGACAGTATTCTAGGGTCCCATACCCTATTTTACACATCAAGATAAGTTTGTTATTCCAATTTATCATCATGTCTATCACATGTTCAATTGATTGTGTGTATGCTTGCTTGATTAACATGTCTAGCTAAATTACTTGTGTGTTTGCTTAAATCTATGAAACCTAGTTATTGATTGTTGTTAGGTTTTTTCTTGTCTAAATTGATATAAGCTTAGGAGTGCAACTAGGCTTTTGTTGTGTTTATTGCTTGAATGTCTTTAGGATGATAGGGTATTCGGGGAAAATAGTTTTATACTTGCCGAACCCGTGCATTTTATAGGAGAGATACATTCATAGAACTAGGGAATACGCGCCCCCTACGACTAATAGGAATACAACGCGTTAAGATAAAGGACGTGGCAATTCAACTGACCAATAAAAGATAACTAAGGAGTAATAGTATCTAAGTGAACACATCTTTAATCACCATACGAGCATACCTCAATTAAACATAGCTATCCGTAGTAATTATTTAAATTATATAAATAGTAGAAGTAGAGAAATCAGTAGAAGTACCACCCCTCAATCATATACCCTGATATTTTACCCTTGCTTTCTAAAAAACATAAAAAAAGAAAAAAAAAAGAATCATCCTCAACCCCACCTTTTCGTCATAAATTTCTTTCTAGCATTCCTATTCCCCAATAGAACGGTATCAATCCCTGAGGCTTACCCCATACTACACTACAACGATTAGGTTCACTGCCTAGAGGGTTGAAAAGCTTGCTCGTAGAAAATGAGGTTTTCTCGACCCCGAACACTCCGTATCAGGATAGTAGACATGTTTTGTCTATAAATATTGAGCCATTTCTCTCTTGCTCACTACCACTATTAGACATACTTTCTCCCGATATTCTAACATCACTAACCACATATCCAAAGGATCATTCTATGTAGTTTTATGTTTGTGTAATTCGCTAGGTTCCTCTTAAAGGCGAGATCAACACCTCTTGAAGACGTGCAAGCTCAAGTCATGAATTGCTAAGCTTCGTCATCATCAAGACCATTGAAGTGCATCTTGTTGATAGTTCTTTCCTCCCTCAATAGAAGTGTCATGTTGAAGGCATTAGTGAAAGGTGCCGAAGGGTCATATTTAAGGTATTAGTGAATGGTGCCAAAGGTATACATTCGATATGTTGCATCGATGTACAAGTTAGATCGTTTGGGTTAGAGGTTGTTGATATCCTCTCTAGTGTTGTAACAAGGAGTGTGTCTCCTTTGGGTAGTTGTATAGTGGTGTAGTGTTGGGTAGTAGTTCCTCCATTGTAATGGAACTCGGTATCTAGCCTTTTACCGGATAAAGTGTAGGCGACGTTGTGATAGGTTTTGTTCTACCTCGTGGAAGAACTCGGTGTCTAGCCTTATACCGGATAAAGAGTAGGCGACGTTGTGAAGGTTTCTCCGCCACATTAAGGAGCTTGTGTTGTGTAGTGCTTACAAACTCTCGAGTGGGGTACTCGGAGAGTGGAGTAGGGCAAGGAAGGTGTCCTTGTAGCCGAACCACTATGAATACTCGTGTTGTGGTTTTGTGTTCCTTTACTCTTTATCTTTTACATTACTTACTTATATGCTCATCTATGAATATCCAACACACATACCAAATAGATTGACATAAGTCAATTGGAAATTTTTGGAAGACATTTAGGCGGCGTTTGGCTTTCATCAGAACATGGTAATGTGGATCATGGCGTGTGTTACTAGCACATTATTTTCTATAAATATAAATGGTGATTTAAATAGTTATTTTAAAGGGAAGCGTGGTCTTTGTCAAAGAGATCTTATGTCCATGTATTTGTTTACATTACTAATAAGGATTTAAAACATATGTTTTAAGAGTGTCATTTAAGCCCTAAATCGTTACATTTTATATCTGTTACTGCTTAAAATTGTTCCTTTTCATATTTTAGGTCTTTCGGAAGCAAATTGCTGGAATGAAGCATATTTGGACGAAAAGGAGCGAAAACATGAAGAAAACGACAAAGTCAAAAAAACAAGGAAATTTCTTAAGCCTGACGGCATCCCAAATCAAAGGGCGACGCCGTCGCCTATAGGGTGTTCCAAAAAAACTCTCAAGCGACGGCTCATAACTTATTTTGGTCCTAACAAGTGACGGCGTCACGCCGATTTTCAGAAGGTCTTCACACTTTCATTCTACGCCAGACGCTTCAGAGGTTTTCCAAGACGGCGTCACATGCAACCCAGATGGCGTCACAACTACAAAGCGACACCATCACAAGCTAATCAAGACTATCACAACATGCGCGCGAAGTAGCTGATACTGTTTTTGCCATAACTTCTGCATACAAACTCGGATTTAGGCGATTCAAAAAAGGAAATGATCGGGAAGAAAAAATATACAATTTGGTGAAAAATTATTCATGATGCCGTCAATCTATCGAGCTGACGCCATCACTCTTTGCCGACAGAAAATCTGCCTATAAATATAACATTATTACTTCACTTTTTGCAAGCCCTAAACCTAAGTCTGATTCTAGGGTTTAGGTAGGTGTTTCTCCTGCAACTTTGAGGATTTCAATCCCTCCATAAACATCTTGTAATGGTTTGTTTATTGATTCAATCTTATGTTATGTCTTCAATTATCATTATTGTTGCTTTCTCTTCATTGATTATGCTTGGCTAATTCACCTAGTGTTTGCTTATGATTGTATGAAACTTGTATATAATTAATTAGATCTTATTGATTTCTTAGTGATGCTTGTGTCTATCTTCATCATTAGGGTGTGACAATTTCAATTAGTCTAATTGATTTAGTTTATAATTCTTGTATCCTACTGTCTCTTTTTTAATTGGTAGATGCTGGAGTAAGGAAAACTGGCTTCTTGTTTAATTGTTGCGAGCTTAAACATCCTAAATAGCAAAAAATATTAGGAGTGCACATAGGCCATTCATTGTGTTTATTCCGTGAGTTGTAGCTTAAGGATAATAAAGTATTTGGGGGAGATACTATTGTACAAGTCAATCCCGGATAGTCTAGAGGAGTGTTACAATTCATAGAACTAGGGAATTAGGCACCCCCTATGCCCAAACGAAATACAACACACCAATTAGACAATGATGTGAAAATTCAGTAGGTAGAATTGGATAGCTAGCAAGGAATAATACATCATAAGTAGATACGCTTCACTTCTTTTGTAGACCCCTAATTCCCTTTGCATGCATTTTAGTTTAATTGGTATCTTTTGGGTTAGTTGACTAGCAACTAATTCCGCCCTCCCCTTCAAAACCGAGATTTTAATTGCTTTCATAAGATATAAAAAAACAAAAATAATCATCCCTCACCTTTAGACTTAATTCGACATACGCTTCAGCCTAACGACATTATTCCCCTAAAGAACGATCAATCCCCCGGACATACCCATACTACACTACAATGATCAGGTACACTGCCTGGTGGATTGCAAAACTTATTGAGATCCCTCGAGAAGTAAAACTCCTTGTGAGGTTGCAATATCTCGCATCAAGTTTTTGGTGCCACTGCCGGGAAATAGTTATTGCTTAGGCTTGATTACTATTTCGTTTAGGTCTACTCACACGATTCCTATCAAGTGAGATTTTTATTTTCTTTTTATTAGCTTTCTTGTAGTCTATCTTTTTCTTTGTGCCTTTTTTCGTAAAACTTATCCATTGACTCTTCCGTTCACCATCATGGAGAACGCAAATCCACTATATACGCGATTAGATTTTTTCATGAAAAAATATAATATTACTCAGGCGGATCATTCAAGATGGTGGGAAGAAGTAAAGAGAACAGGATCTTGTGTATGCCCTATTGAGTACCTTGAGGAAAGAGACCAAGTTCATAAAACTTTTGAGGATTTCACCTTAGGAGTTCCATCAAGCCAACAAAACACCCCATCTAGTAAAAAATATGCATCGTATGAGCCTTCACCTAGGATAGACTCTTGTGAACAACCTCTATGTTTAGAAAGTATTTTTAGTGAGGCCCTTAGGAAAACTGACCAAATGTGTCAAAATCTTGTGGAAAACAACCAAGCAATAAACCGTAAGTTGGATCAATTACTACATTTGGTTTCATCACTACCTAAGGAAACAATTCAGTAGGATTTAACTGAACATGAGCACATTGAACAAAAAGGCTTAGTTTTTTAAGATCAATGACTTTGAATCTCAAGGAACACATGATGAACCCTCTAGGAAAATGGAAACATAGTGATCAATTTATTGAGGAAGATTCCTATGAATCGGACTTAGAATTTGAAATGGCTAGAAAAGGAGTTGAGATACTCAGGAACATGTTTGGGTTAAACTCCACCAAAACACATAACGAGCATTGATGAGTGTGTAAATACTCATCATTTTTGTACCAATTAGACTGCAAAAACATCTGAAAACACTCAGAAATGCATCAAAATGATAAAAATATCACAAATAAGTGTTTTATGTGTTTTAAATGCAGAAATATCAAAATCTGGTGAAAAACGTATCAAGTTTGCATAATTGGCAGTTTTAGTCCCCCAAGTTTCAAAAGTTGTCAAAAACAGTCCCTGGTAGATCTAAATAAAGAAAAATATCATTTTGAGTCCCTAGGGATTCCTAAGTTGTCAAAATTGGTCCTTGAGATTCAAATTTATAAAATTACAACTTAAGTCCCTGAACTTTGTAATTTGGCAAAAATGGTCCTTTGAGAATTAGAAAATGTCAAAAATGGTACTTGTACTATTAAAGTTTGTCAAATTCAGTCCTTATGTTAACTTTGAGAAATTGGCAGTTTGGTCCCTCATCTTTCAGAAATTGGCAGTTTTAGTCCTTGTCATAATAAGCTTAAAGCTAAGCCTTGTCAAAATCCTAATTGGCCCCTGCCTTTAAAACCTTTGACCCCTGTCACTTCCCTTTTTGGACTGCCCAGGTCAAACAAGTCAAACAAGCAAAAAACCCGCCCCACTGTTTATCTCTCCCATGTGTTGCCTGCAAACCAACTTGCCTGCTCCTCCTCCCATCACCTCACCTTTCCACCACCCCCTCATCATCACAAACCCCCCACAATAAATGCCACCCCCTAGTGCTAGTTTCAGAGTTCTACAAGTCAAACCAGAGTTTCCCGCCAAAACACGTGGACACCTATTATTGCTCAAAATTCACCCATTGGTCAAGAAAAGTGGTGGGAATCAATCAGAAGGACACGTGGATGATTTTTGGTGCTTAAAAGAAGAAGAGAAACAAGAGAGAAGCTCAGTTTTTTAGTTTTTAATTTTATGAATGTCGTATTTTATTTTTATCTCTTTAATTAAGCCTTAAACTGTAATCTTTGGTTTTCATTGTAACAAATTAAGCTTTTTAAGTGTATTCAAACTATTATCAAGTATCATTTCAAGTTTTTATTTAGATTTCATGTTTTTGAGCTTACTGTTGCAAATCTCCAATTCAAACTCTTGTTAACAAGCTTCAATAAGCTTATTTAATAGTCAAACAGGTTTACTTAAGCTACTATAGCTTTTTGATAAGCTTGGAATTCGGTTTCAAGCAACTTTGGTAAAAGGTCAACAAAAGTCAAACTTAGTGGAATTTAGGTTCAAGCAGGTTGGAAATGGAATGGGGTTGTTGCAGAGTAGTGTTTGGACTGGTTTTGGATTAGACTAGTGGTAATGGTTTTGATTAAGCTGCAAAATAGGCCTGGACATTTGTGAGTGTAACCTCATTTTCATTCATTTTGCAGTTCATGTTTGTACTTGTATCTGTGATCATAAATGGTTTAAACTTGTTTAAATAGTAGTAACTAGGTTAACTTGAGTTATATTAATCAATGGTTTGTGCTAGTTCAGTGATTTGCTTAGTAATTAGTTCAAATCAGTCCTTATAAAGGGTGTTTGGATTTGTTTGATAACCTATGTTAAAAGCTTGTTTTGTTGTTCATTATTGTTGTTCTAAGTCATATATGTGTCTAATAGCCAATATAAGCCATAAAACTCAGTCCTTGTTCCTTGAAAGTCAAAATTAGTCTTAAAATCATCTTGTCAGTTTACTGTTAATAGTTTGGATTGTAATTCTCATCACATTAGCTTAAAACTAGATAATTTAGCTTAAAGTCATCTTCATATAGCTTAATATAACTTATTGAGTCCATAGAATTGATTTAAAATTCACAAAAGTCAACTGCTTAGTGTAATATAGAAAGTCAAAATTTTCACTTGGTCATTTTTGAATAAAACTTAGAATTTTGCTGTGTCTTTATTACTAAGTTTCAGCTCATAAGCTCCTAGGATAGTAAACTTCAGTTGCTTAAGAAAATTATAAAAATACTAGTTTACTTTTTATCAGCTTATTTAGTGCTTATTTTATAGCTTCTTTTGAGTACCTTAACTGAGAAACTGTCCTGTGCACAGATTTGGTAGCTTATTTCACAAGCTCTTATAGAGCTTATTAGTTAGCTTCAAATTGTGTATTTTGGCTTTTTGAGTAGCTCACCTAGCTAACTCAAGGTACTAAGTTCTTATTTTCCATTTTTAGCTTATTCACCTAGCCTGCAATAGCTTTTCATTATTGTCCATTTTTACTTAGTGTACTAGATAAGTTAGTGTTCAACAGTTTTTCACAAGCTCCTCAAGAGCTTATTAGTATAAGCAAAACCTTGTAAAATAGCTTTTTAGAGAGTTTAACTGGTCTACTTGTTGGTCCAAGTTTTCATTTTCATTTCTTAGCTTAATCAAGTGCTTAAAATTTAGCTTAAAGTTTCCTAGAAAACTATTAGTGTACTGTGTAACCAGTTAAGTGCTTATTTGAATTTGTAAGTGCTTATTCCTAGTTCTTGTGCTTATTCAATTGTAAAACTAGATTAATAACAGTAGCTGAGCTTATTTCCATTGTACTTATGCTTATTTTCTAGCTTAATAGCATTTTAAATTAACTTGAGCTTATTTCCATTTAAAAGAGTAAACTGTGATAAAACTTGTGCTTATTCAGTGCTTATTAGTAGTTTTTGTAAAAAGTCATAGTTAGAAAAAGTGCTTATTTTCTTGTGTTAAATAAGTTTGTAAAAAGAAAATCGAAAAAAAAAAATGTTTAGCAAAAAGGGGGTAGGCAGGCTCGAACCTGAGACCTCCCCCTTTGGAGCGCGTTAGAAGGGTACCTGGATACCAATTGCCCTTGGGACTTGTCTCGTTATAATCTTGCACAATCTAATACTTATATACGTTTTGTCCAGTTTAGCTTATTAGGTTCATTTAGCTTATTTCGAGCTTATTTAGAACAGCTTTTTCATCTTTTCTATTTTTCTTAAATCTGTATTAGTATAAAGTATTTTCTATAAAAGTTTCAGATTTTTCTAAATAGTTTTAGTATTTTTAAACATTTAATTAGTGTAAAATCTTAATTAATTCATAATAAAAAATATAAAAGTCAAAAAAGTATAAATCTTTTTTCTAAAATTTTCTTTTGTCATTTAGTACGTGAGAAAATTGATTTTACACTCGTAGGCCTTTTATTTCACAAATTTTACGTTTTTGCTTGCGCTCTCGCGTAATTTTTAGAACTAACTTACGTTTTCATTTTAAATCACGTTTTTAGATAATTTGAGTTTACGTTTTAGTTAAAATAGTTTATTTAAGATATTTTGTTTTATAAAATCATAAAAACGTCATTGTAAAAATAGTGATAGCGTTTATTTAATATATTTTATCTTTTATTTCATTTAATTTGCATTTAAGTCGCTGTAATTTGTTAATCTTTTCTTTAGGTAATTATCCATCAAAAATCCTTACTGACCACTATCCTTAGTGGTTATTCGACATCTGATTGTGTTAAACACCAGTCATCCTCCGTGGGACTTAACGACCCGGGAATCCACTGTATTCTCCTGATCTAAATTGCAATTGGTGTGTGAGCTGTTTTAAGTTCCTTACGGCTGGTCATTCACAAGTGACTAGCCTGCGTGAGAAAACTTGACGGTTTTGCACCAATCAAGCATATAGGTGATCTAGATGTGATTGAGGATAAGGTGAAAAGTCTAGACCCATAAGGTATACCACAAGTCCCACCATCATTTAAGGCATGCACACCGCCCATGACTTACCCGAAAGAAGTAAATGAGACTATAAGGACCCCAATGGAGGTAGAACTTTTGTGCCAAACACAATTAGAGGATAGAAGTTTGAATACTTGTAGTCATAACCTCTCTCTAAGTTTTATGGAAGTTCCTAGTGTTGATGATTCGGGGCCTCAACCTTTACCCGATTTTCCATCCTTAGTATATCTAGGAAACAAAAGACGAACCGACTCACCCATCAACCCATTTAGTCTGGGTAGTTTTAGGATTAAGTAAGCCATTTACACACCCCCTTCACCTAACGTGGCAAATTTCCAACCTAAGGGTGTATATCGCTACTATCACCCGCACTTAAGCTTAAGTGTAGGGAAAACTTCCCCTTTATCCGTTAAATAAGGGTAGAGTCAAGCCCGTGACTCAAACAAAAACAATCGCTTCTTAGGAGGCAACCCATGTTTATTTATTAGCATATTTGTTTTTCATTTTATTTGTGTGTTTTATATATCTTTTTCATTATTGGTTAATTCTCATGTTTATATTACTTTGTGAAAATGCTTTATTTTTTTTCAACTTCGACTTAATTGCATATAAAGGTATTTTCTAAAAATATTAGTGTAAGAAAGATCACATATGTTTTAAGAACTTGCATGAACATTAGATTATCAATAATTGAAATTGTATATATTTGTATGTTTGTTAGAGTCAAATGCTTGTATCGAGTCATAATGGATGTTTTGAAGAAAATTTTCCAGGTTTTAATGAGGTCATTTTTTCAGAATTTTTCAAGAAAACGTACCAGACCCTTTCAGTCAGGACAACCTGACGGCGTCGGGATTAAAACCCGACGGCGTCAGGCAATGTGGAAATAGATTCTCAATTTCATTTTCTGTCTAACTTGTGATTTTTGAAAACTTCCAATTCTTAATTTTCTAGAAAAAACTGCAAACATCCATTCCACAAGCATTATATCTTATTTGCTTTGTTTTTATTTTTAAGTCTGAAATTACATCTTTTTGTGATTTTTCTTTGTTCGGTTTGATGCTTTGGGTTGTCGTTTTCTTATAAGTGTGCAGGTTATATTAGACAAGAAGAAGAAACATATGATGGAAGAAGCGCTTATTACTTATTCATTCTTCTTGGAGAAGGATTTAACTGCAACTTCATACATATCCTACCGAGCTAATCAGGGGAGTACTAGTTTCTTTCTCTTTTAACTTACCTTCCTTTATCATAACTTTGATACTTTCGGGGAACATTGGGGACAATGTTCAGTTTAAGTGTAGGGAGGGAGAATAGAAATTATTCACTCACTTGATTATTTGTCTTGTCCTTGGTAATTTTTGTAATAAACTAGGAGAAATATTTGTTAGGGCAATTTTAGCACCAAATTTAAAAAAATTTATGGCATTTACGAGCTAAAATTTAGTCTTAATAAAGCGTCTCATGGATAGAAATTATATGACTAGCACAAAAAAACCGTATACCACTCAAATTCCACCCCAAAATTGTGAGGTTCGCCCCTAGATCATTAGGAATAAAAGCATTCACCTTTAATGCTTAGTGAGTGTACCGGTAGTATAATAGATTCTAAAACTTGTTTTGTGATGCATTCCAAGATCGCTAGTGAAACTACATTCGTGTAGTTAGGATTAACTAAATGATAAGAGGCATTAGGATAACCCTTGCTTTAAACCTGTAATATAATTACCTCTTCCACATCGGTTGAGTACTTTTCCCACACCCTTGCGATGTACTCATCTTTAGTAAACGATACCCCTAGTTAACCCCTCAGAGCCTATCCTTTTCGCGGTTCTAGTGATGTTTCGGTTTTCCGGAATATCAATGAACAACATTGTTTACAATACACCCCCGGATGTTACACCCAAATCGCCTTAGCCTACCTTGTATGCACTCATCTTTAGTACATTATTGTTATCATTATTAAACCCTTAGTTCAATTATCCAGCTACTTGCATGGTTGCTAAGTCGAGTCATATCATTTGTATACAGTTTTGGGACGATTGGGACTCATGGGTTAAAGTAATATTTTATGGAGTAACGGAAAAGAACGATAAATTCAAATTCCATTTGTCTACGTAATTAAGTACTCCAAGTGTTTTGATCTTTCCAAATCGGGTCAATTAATGTTAGTTAAATAAAAAATAAAGTGTAGGGATGCTCCTATAAATCCGTTTATTTTGATGTTATCGTAGAAGATGGTAGAGTAAAAAGGTATGGGAAAAAAATCGAAAAAAAAGAGAAAAAGAGTCGTTGAAATAAAAAATGAAAAAATAAATGGGCTACCATCATACATCTATCTTTATGTTTTCGTTTTTAAGTTTGTGTTTGTGTTTTGTTTCAAGTTGTTTAGTGTTAGTGAGTCGAGTCTTGGCTTAGCAACGCCACGCTTTACATGCTTGTAACATAAGATATTTGATTTGCCACCACTAAATATCCCATATCCAACAAAACCCTTTACTTCCCTACCCTAAGCCTAACGTTACAATCCTTTGTAAAGACCTCTTAGATAGTTATTCCTAGGTGCTTACGCCAAAGCGGTGGAGGTTTGATCTATTCTCAAGCCTATGGTAATCTATGTACTATGGCAGGTAATGAGTGTTTATCTTCCATTTCCATTCATATTATACTTCATATAAACCCGAGAGATGAGAGAATCCAAACACCAATTGTGAGGTGCTAGTGTATAATTTCCGTGCTTGTTATGACTATTGTGGCTCTTGTATTTGTTGTACAGTATTTTAAACCAAAGCTTCATGCCCTCTAACCTATAAATTGATTGGCCAAAAGCACATTTGCTTGAGGACAAGAAAATTCCATGTGTAGGGATATTTGATAAGGATTTAAAACATACGTTTTTAGGGGGTCATTTAACCCCTAAATCGTTACATTTTATATCCGTTACTGCTTAAAATAATTCTTTTTCACATTTTAAGTCTTTCGGAAGAAAATTGCGAGAATGAAGCATATTTGGACGAAAAGGAGCGAAAACATGAAGAAAACGACAAAGTCAAGAAAACAAGGAAATTTTTGAAGCCTGACGGCGTCCCAATACAAAGGGCGACGCCGTCGCCTATAGGGTGTTCCAAAAAAACTCTCAAGCGACGGCTCAGAACATATTTCAGTCCTAACAAGTAACAGCGTCATGCCTATTTTCAGAAGGCCGTCACACTTTCAGTCTACGCCAGACACTTAGCAGGTTTTCCAAGATGGCATCACATGCAACCCAGATGGCGTCACAAATACAAAGCGACGCCGTCACAAGCTGATCAAGACTATCACAACATGCGCGCGAAGTAGCTGATACTGTTTTGGCCATAACTTTTGCATACGAACTCGGATTTAGGCGATTCAAAAGAGAAAACGATCGGGACGAAAAAATATACGATTTAGTGAAAAAGTCTTTGTGACACCATCACTCTTTGCCAACAGAAAATTTGCCTATAAATATAACATTATTACTTCAATTTTTGCAAGCCCTAAACCCTAAGTCCGATTCTAGGGTTTAGGTAGGTGTTTTTCCAGAAACTTAGAGGGTTTCAATCACTCCATAAACATCTTGTAATGGTTTGTTTATTGATTCAGTCTTATGTTATGTCTTCAATTATCTTTATTATTGCTTACTCTTCATTGATTATTCTTGGCTAATTCACCTTGTGTTTGCTTATGATTGTATGAAACTTGTATATAATTAATTAGATCTTATTGATTTCTTATTGATGCTCGTGTCTATATTCATCATTAGGGTGTAACAATTTCAATTGATTTAGTTTATAATTTTTGTATCCTACTGTCTCTTGCTTAATTGGTAGACGCTAGAGTAAGGAAAACTGGCTTCTTTTTTAATTTTTGCGAGCTTGAACGTCCTAAATAGCAAAAAGCTTAGGAGTGCACCTAGGCCATTCGTTGTGTTTATTATGTTAGTTGTAGCTTAAGGATAATAGAGTATTAGGGGGAGATACTATTGTACTCGTCGATCCCGGATAGTCTAGAGGAGAGTTACAATTCATAGAACTCGGGAATTAGGCACCCCCCCTATGACCAAACGGAATACAAAGCACCAATTAGACAAGAATGTGACAATTTAGTAGGTAGAATTGGATAGCTAGTGATGACGTATAGTATGTACAACATGCCCACTAAGCCCAAAACATACTCAACGCCCACTCTAGGCTCAGGCCCAATGACTGCAAATCCTTGACTCAGGTCCAACAATCACAAATCCTGGGCCAACAGTAAGCCCAATGACTAAATTGGCTACGACCCAGGCCTTGGAATGCGCGGAAGGTAAATAACGGGCTGAACCTTCAACCGTTAGGCCTCTCATGTCCGCATCCGCGATTAACACGGAACCCTTGTCGGTCAAGGGTCCGGCTCCGGCGACTAACCACTATATGTGATAATCCAGGAAGCCCCAGCGGCAAACCTCGCCTATAAAAAGGGTTCTAATCCCCATACAAGGTACAACAACTTTCTCTCTCATAATTACACACACATACTTCCACTTTCCCTCTCAAGAATGTATACTTACTCTCATGCCGGAGTCTAATCGTAGGGTCCATCCCTATGGTAAGACTAACGGTTTACCTTTCTTGTGCAGGGATCTCATCCAAATTACTTGATTAGTACAAGATCAATCCACTGGACATTTTTCGGCCCAGTCCGATAAGTTACAGTCACATCTATTACCACCTATCGCACAAATTGTACTAACAAGTTGGCACCATCCGTGGGACCGATACACACCTGCGTTCTAGAAAATACTCACCATGAGGACTAGATTTGGATTGACTCCTTCCTTCATGTCTACGTTGCGGAGTACGGTAGAAAGAGGATACCACGCGGCCTCAGCGGACCTTGAGGGGCATGTGTCCGGCGCAGCCCTCCGGAGGTATTGTGACAAGCATTTCGACAAGATCCTGCCTATTGTGACAGAGAAAGTTCAGAAATGGGAAGAAAGAGCCAGGGCAACAGAAATTTAGAAGGATTATCAAGAAACCCAGCATCACCGCAGAGCGAAAACGCCAAATGGAGACCTGCGGAAACAGCTCGAGGCAGCAAAGCGGCGGAACACGCAAAAGGATGGCAACCAAGGACATACCCGATCTAGGTCACCCAAAAGGAAGGAGGATGAAAGGGGAACGGTGTTCAAAAGGTTGCACCAAAGTGTGCTCCACCGACTCGGAGATAAGGAGGGAAGTGTTTCTATATACCCCGCAAACCGCAGGCAACAAGTCCACCACGGTGCCGGCAAAAAAGAAAGGAGCAACTGCAAGGGTTCTCAAACGTGGCCGATGGGGTCAGGGTTGGGAAGTCATAGAACCGAAAAAGCTCGGTCGCTAAAGGCAAACAACTATTTAAATACCGAACCTCGCGGAAGCGAAAGCCGAGGATCCGAGGCCAAAAAGCGGAAGCCAAATGATTATGACTGCAACCTGGCCAGACCCTGGGTCTGCAAGGAGACTGATTCGTTCACTTCGCGTATCTGCTACATCGAAATCCCCGTAAAAACGCGGATGCCGACCAACGTGAAAACATACGATGGGAGCGGAGACCCTGAGGATCATCTAAAGATCTTCCAGGTAGCAGCAAAGGTGAAACGATGGGCCATGCCAACGTGGTGTCAAATGTTTAACTCCACGCTCACCGGATCCGCTAGGGTCTGGTTTGATGACCTTCCCCCTGAATCAATAGATAGCTACGACAAACTAAAAGAGGTTTTCTTGACTAACTTCCTGCAAAAAAATAAATGTATCAAAGACCCTGTGGAAATTCATCACATCAAGCAAAAGGATTGTTGGAATCACTCCTAAATTATATTTCAAGTGTTTGTAATCAATATGTAATAGTTAGCTTAATTAAGGCTTTTATGTTAGTAATTAAGGCTAGGCTCATGTAGAAAGCCCATGAGCCTATGCAAAGCCCAATATGGAAAGGAAGGGACTAGATGTGTTGCCCTAGCTCCCTTCCCCTATAAATAGTCTTGTGACTCTCATTTGAGAGTTGGTTGTTCATTTTATCACATTTCATTTACGCATAAACTTTCATATTCATTCGTGTGTGTGTGTTAAGTGTTCAACCGATCTATCTCTCCTCTATATTTCTTATATTGATGCTTGTGTTACAAACATGGTGACCTAACAGTGGTATCATTCGCCAAATAGTTGGGTGAAACGTGTGTTTGTTTTTGAAGTTTTTGTGTCCTACGCGTAAGTTTCGGTATTCAAATTTTCATACGCTTAAAAGCTTTAATTTTTACACTTTAAAACTCAAGATTCTTGTCTTTTAAAGGTTATTTGGTGTTAAATTTTAAGTTTTTGGCAAAAAGTTTGAAACTTTACGTGTATTTCCTTAGTTTAGAGCTTAATTTCATCCGCATAGTCATTTCTTCGCGTAAGGTGTATAAGAGTTTTGGATCGTTAAGTTTCACACTTTTGTGTTATTTTGGTGATATTCAAGCTGTTTCATCATAAAAAAATATGGTTTAAAAACACTTTTCGGCAGAAAAACCAGTTTTGGAAAAATTTGGTTATTCCTACGCATAAGTAAAACCCTAGGTTTACGTGTAAGAACTCAAAGTTTACGCATAAGCTTTTCTAGGCTTGATCTTCATTGCTAATTGGTTTACTCAGTGTTTTCTTGCTTGGATAAGCCTGAAAACACTTCGACTTTGGATATCTTCTACACTGGTTAAGTGTAAAGGATTTTTGGGCAAAAACTCTAGTTTTATGCCTAAGCATAAAAGCTTACGAGTAACATCTTACGCCTAAGCATTTTCTACACATAAGCAAGTATTACGCCTAAGAAAATATTACGCATAAGGTTCTTACTACTAAGTCTTTGGTTTACGCATAAGCTACGGTTTCACCAAGTCTACGCGTAAGCTACTCTTACGCGTAAGCCTCATTGTTACGCGTAAGGTGGTGTTTTTACGCATAAGCTACTTCCTTTGCATAAGCTGGTTTTCTACACATAAGGATACTTCATCAACAAAGTTTCATTCGACTACAAAGATCCATCATCAACACAAGTTTCAAGATGTCTCAACCACCATACTCTGGCTATTTTCCTCATATGTATCCTCAACAAAAACAACAACAACAACAACAACAACAACAACAACTCTATCAACAACAACTCTATCAACAACAACATCAATTTCCTCAAGGATCAATTCAACCACAAATGATTCAACCACCACCTAGTCTTCAAGTACAACCTTACACAAACTTTCAAAATCAGCATCCATCCAAGTATGCTATGAAGGAACCGTCTTGGTTTGCAAAGATTTGTGAAGCTTTAAGTAGCCAACAATCCATTCATGAGGCTGGATCACTTGATAGACCTCCAATGCTCACTCCTGAAAATTACGATCAATGGGTGATAAGGTTCTTTAGGTTTTGTGATCTAAAGAAGCCACATGGAAAGTTCTTGAAGAAGGTCATCCTTGAAGGTCCATTTCAGATGCCTACTATCACTGTACCCCGGAGATCCGAATGCTAATCCACCAAGAGATGATCTCACCAACGTTGTCGGTCTTGATCAACTTACTACTGACCAACTTCTACACATGGAAGCCGATGAACTTGCAATGCAATATATCCTTTTGGGGTTACCCAATCCGATACTTCGTAGTGTTGATGCTCCGAAGACTGCTAAAGCAATGTTGGAGCATATTCATCTACTTATGGAAGGCACATAACTCAATCAATAAGACATGGAATCCAAAATCTACTTAGCATATGAACACTTCATGATTGAACCAGGGGAGACATTAGAGTCATATCATCATCGATTCTCAGACATCATCAATGACTTAGAAAAACATAACATCATTATGCCAAGAATTGCAGTCAACACAAAGTTCCTAAGTAGTCTTGGTCCTGATTGGGAAAAGTATGTTATCTTCATCCGTCAAGCGAAGAATCTTCATCATGCTACATACGGATTATTGTATGACTATTTGAAGCCTCACCAAAAGGAAGTTGACAGAGAAAGAGTCATCCGTGGAGCTCCTATTTCACCTTCACTCTCGGATAATCAAAATCTTGCATTGTGGGCTCAAGCTTGTAATCCTCAATTTCCAACCTTGCAAACTGTATTCACAAATCCTCCACAACCAACTGCTTCTATCACACCATATGATCCGTCACAGCAACAAACTCAAGAAACTCAATTGGTTCCATACAACAACAACAATGATCAAGCACTTTACAACGAATCTAATGAGGATGCAGAAGCTTTCAATGCATTGCAACAAGGGTTTGTCATGATTGCTAGAGCTTTCGGCTGATATTCAAACAAATCCAACAATCGCATTCGTACCTCATCAAACACATGGAATCAGGCTGTTGTCAACAATGGACGTGTTGAAGTTCAGAATTGTGGTAATGTTCGTCAGATGGGTAGTGGTCAAGGGTTTAATGCTAATGGAAGGAATAACATGGGTGCTCCACAACAACGAGCTCATGTGGTTGAATAGGGAAATGCTCAGACTGGGGTTAATGGTCTTCTTTGTTATAACTGTAATGAGAAGGGTCATCTGGCTAATGCATGCCCAAAGCCAAGGACAAGAGGCAGCGCTTATCACAAAGAGGCTTTTCTCTTGGCACTCAAGGATGAAACTGGTGGAACTCTTACCAACAAGGAACAGAGCTTCATGGAAAATGCAGATTCAGACGATGACATGGAGGACTTGCAGGCTAATGCAGCTGTGATGTTAATGGCAAACATGCAAGAGCTCCACATGAGTGACACAGGCCCAGTGTATGACACTGACGGCTTGTCTCAGGTACCGAATAAAAACTTAATCATTAGTGATCTGATATCTCCGCCAACTTCTGCATCCGATGTGGCTCAGACTGTTCAAAATGAGCCATCTACATCTCATTCCGATGATAATCAAATAGATCCCGTAGTTATATTTGACGATCAAGATAACCTTATGGTTACCATTGATAATCAAGTAGACTTCATGGTCATACTTGAGGATCTGAATAATGATCATGTTGAGACTCACGTTGAACAAGCTGAACTTCTGTCTAATCCAGATATTGAGCTCATGACTTTCTTAAGGACCAAAAATCTTGAATGGAAAAATGCCTTGACATTAATAAGCAATTAAAGGATAAAAATGCACTGCTAACCAAGAACAATGAATGCTTAAAGTTTCAACTCAACATTTTTCAAACACAAGAAAAACATGAAAAAGGTTTTGAAGTCGCATTTGCCAAATCATACAATAATGAAAAATCTTTGGAAAAATAGATACGTGATCTAGTCGCTTCCAAGAATGCTTTGTTGTCTCAGATAGGACAACTGAAATATGATCATAAACAACAACTTAACACTCTCACTTTGGAAACTCAAAAAGCCAAGTCTGAGTTGTTAACTTGTCAAAAACAGCTTTTTGAATACAAAAAGCATTCAACGAAACGAATAGATAACTATCTTGAAGAAATTGTCGACTTACAACACAAAATCAAAGAGTTTCGAAATGTTGTTTATAAACATGGTGAGTCCATCACAACTATTCAAAAGTTTACTCTTAAACCAGATCCAAATGGACATGGACCAAATATTGCTGATTACAAACCACGAGCATTCAAACCAAATCCTCGAGTTTACAGTGCAGAACATAAAATTGATGATTCCATTATGAGTGTTGTTGAATACAATCGTACGGAGGAATTAGATGCAGAAGACGAGAGTTGGTTAAAAATTGAAAATGTTGTTTATTGCAAACCATTTAACTATTCAAAGGCCGTAACTTTCGTCACACAACAAGATAATTCTAACACACCTTCGATTATCACGCCCACTCCTGATGCTAGTCCCCAAACCAATGTTTCACATATTAATTGTCTTTTACCTTCACTCAGTGAAGTAAAAACATTATCCGAACAATGTAAAATTCTTAAATATTTTGAAACATACATTTCGGACATCAAACTTTTAGAACGTGAAATTGAATTTCATTCTGAAATAAAAGTTGAACATTTTCAATCGCCTCTTGCGCGAAAACAAAGAGATATTTTTCATAAAATACTTTTACCTCATGTCCGAAATTTGAAAATGTGTGCAATATATTGGGAAAGGGATTTTCACAAGGAGCTTAGACTTATGAAAATAGGTTTCGAGAAAACAGAAACATCGATTTCTAATACCAAACGTAAAAAGAAAATGTTAAGAAAAGATGTTGATCGACTCTTGGAAGATGTTATCTAGGCTGATACCATGCATGTTGCGTTATTACATTCTGTTGCATATGCATTTGATTATATCTCTGCTGATTTTGTTGATTCTGTTGATCCTGTTGAGAATATTGATATTGTGTCACAAATCAAGTCGTTAAAAGTTGAAAATGAGCGATTGTTAAACGAGCTTTCAAATGCAAAACGTCGTCTTCAATTGTGTCAAAAAGATTGTCAAAATCGAGAACTCTCTTTGCAAAACAAAATCAATTAGTTGCATACAAAAACTCTTAATCCAAAACTTGAGCAACTGGATGATGAAAACGTGTCTTTGAAGTGTCAAATTTCAAAATATGAACAAGAAATTTCAAAAGTTAAAAAGGAATATGGTGTCATATTTGATTTACTCAAAAAGACTCATTCTCAAGCGTCAAAAGATGTTGATGATCATCTTGCATATACCAAAGATGTTTTACGACGAGATGGACTCACTCGTTTTGAAAATCTAGATTTGTTACACACTATCCATGATCTAAAAGCAGAGTTGGTGAAACTTAAGAAAGATAGGAATAGTAACACAGTAGTAACTGCACCTAAACAGATTCAAAATGACTCTAGAACATCTAATGACAAACCACAAGAAACTAATGTGCTTCCCTCTACTGAAACAGGAATAGTTGCCTCTTTTCCCAACGCCTGCACCTCACAGCCTAGGAACAATACAAGGAAGAATAGGAAGTTGCGACGTAAGAAAAGAACAATAAAGATCTCTGAAGTAGAAGAACACCTTAGGACTTTGAATAAAACTCAAGTTGCACCCACTTTAGATATTGCGTCTGACAAATGTAATGAACAAAGTGATGTAACGAATGCTGAATTTTTAAGTACTCTTAATGTTTTGTTTGAAGCTTCTTGTGTTGGTTGTCGTAAAAGCATATTTTCTGGTTGTCATGATAAATGTGTTGCTAAGGCTATCTTGAATCGTAAGCGGAATAATAGAAAACGGAATACCTCTAGGCCCACTAATGCTTCTAAGTATGTGCTAGGTAAACCACCATCTAGTGTTCCGGCTACAATCATTGATGTATCCATAGAAACCCCTTCACCTCCTAGGAAGAACTTATTACCTAGTGCATTTACTAAGACAAAAGCTAAGACTAGTTGGAGATGGCAGAAATGGTTACATAATACACTTGGCTTTACATGGATACCTAAAATCATTAACATGTGTGTTTCACCTATAACTGCATCGGAACCCTCTAACTCTTCGGGTTCCACATCTACTTATATTCCATCTATGTCGTCTGTGTGTAATGCAGGTGATACAGATCATCCTTTGGGTTGTTGATAGCGGATGTTCCCGACACATGACAGGAAATCTTAAACTGTTATCAAACTTTGTTTCAAAGTTCATTGGCATTGTCAGATTCGGGAATGATCACTTCGCGGCTATCATGGGCTTCAGAGATTACATAAATGGGAACATCGAAATTAGCAGAGTTTATTATGTAGAAGGTCTCGGTCACAATCTCTTTTTAGTCGGTCAATTTTGTGATGGAGATTTGGAAGTTGCCTTTAGGGAGAAAACTTGTTTCATCCGTGATCTACAAGGAAACGATCTTATGTCTGGCCAACGCACATCAATTCTATATACAATCTCAATGCAAGACATGATTGCTTCATCTCCCATCTATCAACTATCTAAAGCAACATCTACAAAATCATGGCTATGGCATCGTCGCCTTTCACACTTGAACTTTCAAACCATAACCAACCTTGCTCGGTATAAACTTGTTGAAGGTCTCCCACGGTTCCGGTATTCTAAAGATCATCTATGCTCAGCTTGTGAACAAGGGAAAAGCACTCGTGCTCACTTTCCTACAAAGGTGGAACACAACTCACAGCATGTGCTTCATCTTCTTCACATGGACTTGTGTAGCCCGATGCGTGTGCAGACGATTAACGGAAAATGCTACATCTTGGTAATTGTAGATGACTATTCACGATGGACTTGGGTTTATTTTCTTCAAAGTAAAGTTCAAGCTCCACAGATGATCATCACCTTTCTCACGAAAATTCAAGTTCAGCTCCGGAACACAGTCAGACAAATCAGAACAGACAAAGGAACTGAATTTGTGAATCAAACTCTTCGTGCATATTATGAGAAAGTGGAAATTGAGCATCAAACATCAATTGCACGAACACCAGAACAAAAAGGAGTAGTTGAAAGACGAAACCGTACGTTAGTAGAAGCTGCAAGAACAATGTTAATTAATTCTAAACTTCCAGATAACTTGTGGGCTGAAGCCGTGTCAACTGCGTGCTACACTCAGAACTGTTTGATGATTACTAAACGCCACAACAAAACACCTTTTGAGCTTATCCACAACCGTAAACCGAATCTCAAACACTTTCATGTATTTTGATCCCTTTGTTACCCAAATAATGATCGTGATGACTTTGGTAAGCTCAAAGCTAAAGCTGACATAGGAGTATTTGTTGGATACTGTGAAAACTCTAAGGGTTACCGGATCTGGAATCGTCGTACAAGGGAGATTATGGAAACGATTCATGCAAATTTCGATGAGCTTACAAAAATGGCTTCTGAGCATAACAGCTTGGAACCCGGACATAAGCGTCTAAACTTCCCCCAAACCCCATCATCAGCTGAACCAAGCTTACAGCTTACTCGTCAACAAATGGAACATCTATTTGCTCTTCTGTTTAGTGATGATATTGATCAACGTGCTCCAGATGTATCAAATGTTTCCGCTGCTCAACCTGATAATAATCCAATACCTGATACACCTGAAACAACAACAACTGTTGAAGAAGCACCACCAATTGATTCTACAACAACAGCAGAACAAACCGCATCCAATGAAACTGAACCAGCTGATGATCTTCTAAACAATGAAGTACCCTCACCTGCAGATTATGATCCAAATGCGTTCTTCAATCCGTTTGCTAATGAAACTGCCACACCTGATGTTGCAGAATCATCAACATGCCATTTGAATCCTCCTAATCTGCAGAATGTATATCAACATCAACCCTCCACACATCGTTGGACGAAAGACCATCCTCTTATGAACATTATTGGAAACCCGAATCAACCAGTAGTAACTAGACAACGCCTTCAGACTGACGGTGAACATTGCATTTATGCACTTACCGTCTGCCAAGTTGAACCCAAAAATATTAATTAAGCCATGACATATGACAACTGGATTGAATCCATGCAAGAAGAACTTAATCAGTTTAAACGCCTTGAAGTATGGGAATTGGTTGCAAAACCAACTGAGGTCTATGTTATTGGTCTCAAATGGATTTGGAAAAACAAGCTGGATGCTGAAGGTACAGTTATCAGAAATAAGTCACGTCTGGTGGCTAAGGGTTGTAGACAAGAAGAAGGAATTGATTACGAGGAATCATTCGCACCAGTTGCTAGACTTAAGGCTGTTCGGATCTTTCTGGCATTCGCGGCTCACATGAACATCACGGTCTTTCAGATGGATGTCAAAACTGCTTTTCTAAATGGTAAACTGAAGGAAACAGTCTATGTTAGTCCGCCAGAAGGATTTGTTGATCCAGAGTTCCCTAATTACGTCTACAAACTGAACAAGGCTCTCTACGGTCTCAAACAAGCCCCTCGAGCGTGGTATGATAAGTTATCATCCTTTCTTATTGCCAATAATTTCACAAAAGGATCGGTCGAACCAACACTTTTCATACAATATCACGGGGCACACATCTTAATCGTTCAAATTTATGTGGATGACATCATTTTTGGGTCAATACATCTTAAGTACTCAAACGCTTTTTCAAAACTTATGAAAAAACATTTTGAAATATCCATGATGGGTGAACTTACGTTCTTTCTAGGACTGCAAGTTCATCAATCACCCCGTGGTATTTTTCTAAGTTAGTCCAAATATGCTCTTGAAATTTTAAACAAACATGGAATGCAAACCAGTGATACCTATGCCACACCGATGGCACATACCAAGAAACTGGATGCCGATTTGCATGGGAAATTGGTTGACCCTACCAAATACCGAAGTATCATTGGGTCTCTCATGTATCTAACAGCCAGTAGACCTGATATTGTCTTTGTTGTATATCTTTGCTCCCGTTATCAGTCACGACCTACTGAAATTCACCTCTCTGAGGCTAAAAGAATCCTCTGATACATCAAGGGAACCATTAACTTGGGGATCTGGTATCCGAAGGATTCTGGTTTTGAACAAATAGCTTTTTCAGACGCTGATCACGCAGGTTGCTTAGATTCACGAAAAAGTACTTCAGGAGCTCTACAATTTCTTGGTGATAAATTGGTGTCATGGCAATCGAAGAAGCAGGATTGTACATCGCTGTCATCAACTGAAGCAGAATATGTAGCCATGTCGGCGTGTTGTGCTCAAGTCATTTGGATGAGAACACAACTCAAAGACTATGGTTACGTATTTGACAGAATCCCGATGTACTACGACAATCGAAGTGCTATTGCGATCTCGTGCAACTATGTTCAACATTCGAAATCAAAGCACATCGATCTTCGATATCATTTCATCAAGGAGCATGTGGAAAATGGTACCGTTGAATTATACTTTGTGGGTACTGAATACCAACTGGCAGACCTTCTCACCAAAGCCTTAGCTCCTGCTAGGTTTATTGAGTTGGTCCACCGGATTGGTATGCGGTGTTTGACTCCAGAGGAACTGGACAAACTTTTAAAACAATCTTAAAACCAGTCAAACACCAAAACCTCTTTTGTAAATAGTTTTCAAAAACAAAATACAAAAATATAAAATTAACGAAATTCAAAAATATTCTTCTCTCTAAAATTTCTTTAAACATGGAAAGTAAAAATCTTCCGTCAACACCTTACTCTTTCAAAATTCAGTATTTTTTACGTTCAAGTGTTGAGGGGAGAAACTAAATATTTTCTGTTTCATAAAACCTTGTACTTGCATGTTACCTAATACCGGTTGTATCTTTGATAATGGTGGACTCGTTTCTTGTTCCTTGACACTCCTCGGACCCAAATTTGAAACATTTATCTATTTCTAAAGTCAAAGGGGAGTGTAGTCAAGTTTCTTTCCAAATATCATGCTTTACGTAACCAAAATGGAGGTTATGGGCGTTGGATGAAAATAATTGAGGTGGAGGGACGAAAGTCGTCAAAAGCCTAAAGTAATTTTATACAAAATACTCCACCTAAATAATTACTTCACATTTAATACATTCATTTATTACCTCAACCACCAATCCTACGCCAAAAAAATAAACCTTCAAATCCGTGTTTCTAACTTCAAATCTGTAAGTGTTTAATCGTTCTACGTGTTAAACTAAACACAGGTTTTGATTTATTCGTAAAACCAACGGTTAGATTTTTCACTAGGCGTGATTTCATGTTCTACGCGTATGCGTATGAACATGTAATCATGTTTGGGTGTTTTTTTGTTAAAATGAGTATGTTAAAATGTTGTAATAATCATTCTTAAACTATTTCTAACAACTAAACCCACCCAGAAACATCAATCAATCATTTTCAAAATTAGGGTTTATGCGTATGAATTGGGGTTTTTCATTTATGAGTGCTTCTGTGTAATTAGATGGTTGTATGAAGTTTGTGACATGCTTAATTGACCAAAACCACACTTGAATCATTCCCAGAAACATGATTTGTGCATAATTGAGAATTAGGGTTTAAGTATCATACGAATTAGGTACTTTTGATTCATGAGGTTCTGGATGTTAAAACTTGTTGCTACACATTCATATAGACTCTAAGACATCCCAGAATTAATTTGGTGCATTTCCTATGGTTGGATTTCATACTCGTAAGAATTTGAAACTTAGGGTTTTAGTATTACGCGTAAACAAATCTTACGCGTAACTGTTTATGATTTTGAATTCCATGTGTGGATGAAAGAAGTTGAAAAATGTGTTAATGATGACGTTATGACAAATTTATTTCAGGTTTTACGCGTGCAAAATTCAGAATCAAGGTTAAACTGGATTTCTACGCATAAGGATCACCTTACGCGTAGAATGTTATTCGTAAGAGTAATCTTACGTGTAACCTTTACGCGTAAGGTTCTACAAAGGGACTACGCGTATCCTGTGAAGGATATGCGTAAACTTGAGTCTTACGCATAAGGTTCACTCTTACGAGTAAACCTTACGCATAAGCACTAACATACGCTTACGCGTAATCCTTATGCCAAGGGATCTTTTCCTACGCGTAACATTTCTTACGCGTAAGAAGAGTTCCTACGCATAAGCTTATGCCTACACGTATGGTTTCTACTGTTTACGCATAAACTTACTTTTTACGCATAAGCCAAAACTTTAACCTTACCGATGAATTGTTACGTGTACAAACTTGTAAATAAATAAATCATAACGTCACGAAACCAAAATGTCACTAATAAGCTACAATGGTAAATATGTTGTGTAAATGAGTGAAAATTTGGACTTTAAACTTCAAAATTAATAAACTCACGAAACTTATCACGACTACTTTAGACTATTGGACAAACAAGTGACATTGGACTCGTAACATTCATCAACATAACATATTCAATAATTGGACAATAAAATCAACTTTTGACTAACGTAATGTCTTTCGATATGTTGGTTCTTTTGGCTCAATATCTTTCAGATCACAATATGGACGTCACAATGGAAAACGTTGATACACCAAATTTTCTCACAATGGAAGACATCTTCCCCACCGGTTACATAATGAAGATTGGGAAGAACAATCTCAGAGTCGATTTTGATAACTTCACGTGTTCAGAGTCTTCTTGTCAAGTTGCTGTGGATATTCTGAAGACTCATCCTTACAAGAATATGCTCACTAATTCTGCAACTGTGCCAGAGATTTATGTTCACCAATTCTGGCACACCATGCAGAAGGTCAAAGGTCAAGATGTTGTGACAATGACACTCAACAACAAACAAGTGTGACAACTCGTAATTTCAGGACATTTCATATAGACTAGATTTAGTCTACACAGCATTAGTAACATCATTTCATATCAATTTATGCATGGGTTTTGCATTTTACATTAAACGTTTATTTTTTTTATTAAATAAACGCTATCGCGTAAACATTATTTGAACATTTGATCTGACACTTCCAAAAATTATTCCGATATAGTTTTATACTCATATTAAGACTATAAAAATAATATTATTAGTTTACCCGGTGTTTTAAATTTATTTTGTATATAAATTGTTATATTTATATAATTACGACGATTTTCGTAAATACTACACGATAATTATTATTTCACTCAAATTTTGCAAGAAATGTATTTTTATAATTTTTATGACTTCAATACATTTTATTTTGTTCCGTTAAAATTTATTTTTAGCTATCGCTACCCTAAAAGCTTAACTATTTTTCACAAGTTACTAATTATCCTTAATTAACTACACATTTACTCTACATTAATACACTTAATTATTACTAAATGCATCAAGTCTTTTGATTTCATATGTGTGTCGACATTTTATGGTGACTCATACTACTTTTGAGTACAAATATCTTATGTACATAAAGATATTAATTATGTTTAATATATAAAACAAACTACACATACAATACATAATTTAAGGTGAAAGCAAAATAAATTCTCTCTTTTCCTATGGGGTGGCCGGCCATATCAAGAACACAATGGAATCCATAATTTTTTCAAGGTTCAAGTGATTATCAAGCTCATGTAGTGATCTAGTATAGGTTTTGAAATAAAAACCTCATGATTTATTTAAGTATACTTTGCTCAAAACTCTTCAATCCTTCAAGTAAGCGTTCTAATAATTTTTTATAATCTTTCATAATCTTACTTGATGTATTTTTATGTTTCTTTTAGAAAAACATGCATGAATTCCATGATCCATACCACTTTTATGGGTTTTTAGTACATATTATGGGTTTTAACTATCCAAATAATAATCCCTTGTAACATATCATTTTTGATGATGTCTAGAAACCCATAATACCCTAAAAAGGTGTATGGTAGGTTTAGAATAGCTTTGGCGTTGATTTGAAGTGGTTAGAATAAGTTTTACGCGAGAAAAACCCATTTCGACAACAATAAATAGTGGTCTGATCTTAAATATGAAATCTGGAAAATTTGACAGGATATAAAATATTTTGGGCTAGATATTCAGAAAATATACTTTAAAACGAAACCGTGGTCGCTTGAATGGGTTAAAACGGAGTTATAACGAAGAAGTTATGATTTTTCCAAATTTAACGACGAAAAACTATTTTCTGAAAATATATGTGCTGTTGCACGAATTTCGACGGACAAAACGAGGCGTTAGACGTGATCTGTAGGAGCCGACCTACTGAAAATATATTAGTATATGTTAATACGAAACCGTGGATATAAAGAACGTAGAAAACAAGCTTATAACGACCAAGATATACAAGTTTGAAACCCGACGAAACTCTATTTATTTTGACAGCTTCTAATAGCAAAATAAACCTAAGTCTAAAAACAGTTTTTTTAATACGTCATGTTGAGAAACCATTTTTCTCATTGATCGAGACCCGTATGGTCAAAAGTTAGATGATACGACTTCTAGACATTGATGCAAGGTTTTCAAAAACGCCGAGTTTCATCACTAACCCTTAACGTACAATATTTCACGACTAGTTTTACGAGGCCATTTTGGGCATATTTTCAAAGTATGAAAAGTGTCATTTTACGACGAAAACATTATAATTACCAATAAATCACTAAACGATAATCGTAGGAGGTTGTTTCAACGTAAATACTTGTAAAGTATTTTATAATATGACGAGATGCCATAAATATATATTTCGACGATAAACATTATTTTCAAAATGTACAAGTGGTATGGATATCATATGAGTTTGCATGCACGACATTGTTTCATGATTTACATTAGAACATATCATTCATAATAGGTCGCGGTTAGAGATTGCGCTGCATTTCAGTGTATCCACTCTTGTCATCATTATAATTGCATCAGGTGAGTTCCATAGCCCCATTTTCAATTGTTTTTATACTCGTTTGAAACTTTTGGGGGAGATACATGCTCAACTACTTGCTTTTACAAATACAAATACTCAAAACATTTACACTTTTATGCTACGCTATACTTTTATACTTGATTGCATAATACTTTATAGCATTTATACTTGATTGCATTACACTTGATTGCATTATACTTGATTGCATTATATACTTGATTGCGGTATACTTGATTGTGTTATACTAAACTTGAAAGTCTCCCAACATACACGGAGCAGTCCCCTCATTCGCATGATAAGTCTCCTTGGATAACACACGCATTGGGTTTCGGAGATGAAGTAAAACTAATGCTATTACTTTCCTTGTGAGCAACACAAAGTCTCCTTGGATAACACACGCATTGGGTTTCGGAGATGAAGTAAAACTAATGCTATTACTTTCCTTGTGAGCATCATACCCACCTGAGGTTTCTGGAGATGGAGTGGAGACTCATGGCTAATTGCATAAGTTTTGATGCACGTGTACGTGATCAATATACTAGTTGCATACTTAAACATTGATACTTTTAACTACTATGATACATGCATACATGATTGACGTACTATTTTTGGCAGTGGGTTGTAAACACACAGGTTGCAAGTTTTGTATGGGCGGAACTTGGAACTGAGTGGATTTACAATGCCTTTGCTTTGTGAACTCATTTGGCAACGTGTGCATGAACATAAACTATACATATTTTGGCAGTGGATTGTGAACACACAGGTTGCAAGTTTTGTATGGGCGGAACTTGGAACTGAGTGGATTTACGATGCCTTTGCTTTGTGAACTATTCTATATGACCAAAAACTTTGCCTTTGTTGCATGAACGCTCTTTAAAAAGCTTTACTTGTTAACCAAACTCTATGAACTCACTCAACCTTTGTGTTGACACTTTTTAGCATGTTTTATCTCAGGTATCTAAGGCATTCACTTCATGGCATGCATATGGACATATCATAGAGTCGTGGTGACGACGCGTCTCACATGGGATTTATACACTTTAAAAACATCGTTTGGCTTGTATCAAACTTATTTCCACACATGTTGATTTTCATTTGGGACCTATACTTTGTAAACTCTGATGGATTTATTAAATCAAACGATGTGTTTTCCAAACGACACTTTAGGTCGTTCAATATAACTATAACTTTGATGCTATGACAGTCATCTCCCAGGAATTCCATTCCGCTGCAAAACAGGTAATTTGGGGGTGTGACAACAAGTCACCATCACTCCAGCAGACTTAAGGGCTATTCTCCTTCTTCCTACCATCCAGCCAGCCAACTATGTTGCTTCTGAGGTCACTCTCCAGTTCATGGTCGACATTGGCTATGATGAAGCTGCTGGGATTATCACCAAACACTCTTTAGTAGATCTTAAGAATATTCCTCAGCCATGGAGAACCCTCTACATCATGATCACCAAATCAGTGTCTGGACGTGATAGTGGTTATGAGCATCCCAAGCTCATGGAACTACAAGTATTTTGGGGCATGGTCAATATGATGCACATCGATTTCACAAGTCTAATTTGGGATGACATGATGTCATATTTCAGGAAACCTGGCACTAAAATCCCTTACATCAGATACACAAAACTATTGATCCAGAGGATACTCGGGAATAATCCTGATATTCCTTTGAGACTTGATGACCCCAACCATCACTCCGTGTTGTTTGAACCTACACTCAATGTTGTCAGATTCAAAGAATCAACTACGAAGAAACAAGGTGTTGTTTTGCCAGATTGACTTCTTACTGCTGAGATCAAAGAACTTCAATCGTACAAACATTATCTGGAAGTAGTTGCATCAGGAAAAGTGTGGTTCATCGATGAAAAGTCTTCCGGTGTATCTGTCAAGAAGACAAGGAGATATGGCAGTGATGGAAGTGTTGCAAGCACTGAGAGTACACGAAAGTATCCAAAGAGGACTCATATCCTCAAAAGGAAAGTTCCATTGAAGGTTGCAATCCCTAAACCTGAACCAAAATTGATGGACGAGGACTCCGAGAACACTGACACGTATGAAGAGGTTATCTACTCTGAAACTCGAACAGATGATACTTTAACAAAAGCAAAACCTCTCAGTCCCAAATCTGATAAAGGGAAAACTCCAGTTGCTGAGCAAGAGGAAGAAGAGAGCTCAGATGAAGAGCCACAGGATGAAGAAAGAGAATACCGCAAGAAGCTAAAAATCTCAGATTACAACATGTTGCTAAGGAGTTCAATCTGCAACAAACTCGTGGCCCTGGAGGGTCAAGTGGTGGTGCACTAACCGCACCAGTTCTCGATGCGGTTAATCGACCCGATAAGGGAACTGGTACCACCACCCACGAATCTGAACAACAGCAACAAGAGGAGGAAATTATCATTGACTTTGAGGAACCAGAAAATAAGAAGGAAAAGACTGAGAAAATTACTGATGAAGATGTTGAGGTTGCTGCTAAAGAAAAAGCAGAAGAAGAAGAAGCTCAAGCTCAAGCAGATGAAGAAGCTAGGGTTAAGGTGGAAGAAAAGGCTAAAGCTGAGAAGGAAGCCGATGAGTGTCTTCTAGATAGTCCCGCACGTAGCAAGGAACAAACTTCTGAGCCACCAAAGGACCCTGAGCCTCCTCATGAATCATCATTGTCAGACTCATCTTCTCATTCATCACCACCATCATCCAAAGACACCACCAGATCCGCATCCAAATTAGTAAAGAAACCGACCGATACTTGGGCATCACGTGCAAAGACGAAGATTTTCAAAGCTGTCAGGAAAGTAAGGCAGTGCAACGTTGTTAACAGGAAACTGAATCAGCTTGCGGACAGAGTCAATCAAATTCAAGACGTGGTGAACGAATTTTCAGATGAAAGGGAATAGATGCAATAGTTTCTAAATAGAGATATCCAAGGGGAAATGGAAAAGACGATCCGAGAATACACTCACAAGTTTCTTCTCGACACCGTCCCTGGAGTGTCTAGAGAGATGTTCACCAGACAACTTTATCCAAATCTCATGCAATTGGTCAAGCAAACAATGCAATCTACTCCGGTAGCAATGCAAATCAATCCAATTGAGCCTAAGGTTGTCTCTGATGCAGAGTTGATCTCCAAGCTTGTGTTACAAATGTCTAAATGATCTGCAACGTTTACTTCTGACGAAGCTAAACTTTTTGAGGCATTGCTGGAATTTCAACTCAAGACTTCATGCAAAGCGGCAGCTGAAAAGGCTAAGCGTCCAAGAGACGATGATGATGCGGATAAGGACTCTGAGGCGAAACGAAAGAAGAAAAATGACGATTCATCCTCTATGCCTCCACCACCCCCAAGGACCTCCACCCAAAGAAGATCTCCACAACGTTCTCCTGCAAAAGACAAACCTCAGGACTCTGAGTCACCACCACATACAGAGAAAACCGGTGATCACTTTGAATACACTGGTGGTGACGATGAAGATATTCTTGAGCCCTAACAACAACCTACTTCTTCTTCTACATCAACAAAGAAACCAACATCATCACCAAAGCCTAAGAAGAAGAAAAAGATAGAAGTTGTGTCATGGCTAGATGATGATGACACTGAAGAGTATGACTGGTTCTCAAAACTTGTTGATGCAACCCCTCACTTACCGGAAGGCCAAGAACCGGCAGATGGTCGAATATTAGAGCATGCCAAGTTAATTCAGGAAAAGTTTAGGGTGAAGAAGATGACGAAAGCAGAATTGAGACGCATCAAGAACGAAGCTTTTCAACTGCTAAAAGATAGCTTCGACAGTGCAATTGAAGTCGAATATCATCTCGACAACATAGCACGGGCCATGTCTAAAAACATTGATTGGCTCAATCCTGAATCAAACATTGACTTCACCAGACCAGACAAAGCTCCATACTACACAGACTGGACCAAACCATTACCTACCATTGGCCGACCGGATCAACCTAAGATTCCCTACCGCTATTTCGTCAACAACGACTTGGAATTTCTTCTACACGGTAGCTATGTTACCAAGAAATACGCTACATCACTCACCTTCCCTTTCCCGGCAGCAATATACTCTAACAGCATAGCCATCGAGGAAGAAGCCACAAGAATGTTTGCTGACAAAGTGGAAAAGTATGACCTCGATGCATTGTATGGGATTCATCATTGGCCAGAACGACAAAGAATCTACTACAGGAGCTGCCAGGTGCTAAAATCGAAAAAGGAAGTGTTCAGTGAACAACGGATCATTGCGATAATGAATGTTACTCTGTCATCTAAATGGGACTACTCATTCCTGAACGCAATTAAAGTCAAACGTCAAGACGAAGAGGAATATGAATTTTCTGAAGCGGATTTCCCAAGATTGTCGCTCAATGACATTGAAGACATGTATCTGGCCAAGGTACAAGGAAGAATGCGACACTTCTCAACGAACATCCAACTTCAGTACATCAAGTCCTTGCTAATATTCATTAGAAGCATCGTGATCCAAGAACGTGTAGAAGATATTCAACTTGCCGTGGAATCGTACTAGAAACATGTTAATCTCACAAAACCACAGCTAGACCTTCCCGACATAAACAATCTTGCTCAGTACACCATCATTAAGAAACCATTTGGGGTACTTTACCATAGTGAACTTCACCGAAATTTCTTTATGGCGTTCAAGGAGCTTCACAAGTTTTGTGATCATACACTGAAGAAGGTTCGTGATGGTTTGGCATATCGGTTAAAAGAGATTCAAGAAGGCATAGGGTCAAAGAAAAGGTGGAATTCTAGGGACAGGAGGGATGTGAAGAAGATCATCACCAAGATTGATGAAAGGTTGTTTCGAAGGGATCAGATGAGGACATTGGAGAGTTTCGTGGGTGGACATCAAAGCATATCTCTAACAGGCTACCAATGTCCAGACAGAACTCCTGGTGTTATTGATGGATTTCCTGGTACTCCTTGATTTGTTTCTTTCATTATATATTTTTGGATGTGTGATCTATAATTGACGATGGCTTGTGCACACATAACAGTGCACAACCCGTACTTGTCATGAAAGGACCCTGTGGTACGCATCAGTGCCACAATCCTATAAAAGGAGTGAAAGCTTCTAAATTTGGAGTAAAACTTATCAAAACTTTCATTTTTCAAAGTTTTGCTCACAAGAACAAGTACTTCCCCTTATGATCTTCAAAACCTCAAAAGTTCATATCACTTGTTGAGGGGGAGTATTTGATTAAAACTTTGTTCACAAATTGTTCTTCGTGGAAATCTTCCCACAAAACTCGAAATGGATATATTTGACATCAAAATTTTGTCAAAAATAACATTTATATGCCATTTTTGAGGGAGAGAAAAAAAATTATGTGATAAGAAATATGTTGTGAATTGCTATTGAATCGTTATGATAAAGACTTAACCAATGAATTGACGAGATCTTAAATGTTAGTAACTCGAAAAGACTTGTCCGGGACGGGTAATAATTTCAAGCTAGCTCGCTAGTGATGTAAACGTGTCTTGCAAAGGACTTGTCCTAGTAGAATGCACCATTCGAGAAACTCTTGGTAGACATGAACCTTGACGGGTCAAACCTCCTCTCCAAGGAGTGTTTACAACTTCAAGATGACCTAGTCAGTGATGTAACCGTGTCTCGCAGGGAATTGTCTATCTTGAGTTAATCAATTCAAAAGTGCGCGCTCTTCTCTCACCATGCAGATTTCTGTCAAAATACTTAAGCACGTGTGGAGGGGGAGTATTTCTGCAAAATATAAAACTCTTTCAGTGGTACAAAATATTTTACTCATAACCACTTTGAGAGATTTTTCACGAAAATGGTTTTATGACAACATAGGTTAGTCATGGAGTTATAAGGTGACTAAGGTTAGGAATAACCGTCCTGTGATCCGCCAGAGCCGGAGGGATCTACCCAAGGACACCACCCGTAGTTAGAATTTAGAAGTCCTTAGGTATGATTATAAAAATGGATAAAATGAGAATCGGAGAAAGAAGGAGTTGAAGAATTAAAAAGAAAAGTAAAGAAAAAGGGTGAAAATAAATAGCCCTCCAGATTATTCAACTTAGGGCAGACACCGGGTTCAACTCATATGCTACTGATTGTCACTAGGTGACACCGGTATTGAAGATCAAAGTCGTCATGGACCCAGTGACGCATGCACTAAACCTTCTTAGCCACTCAAGTTTCTCTCAACAGAAGCTTGTTTCATTCTCACAGGGAACCCTACGTAAACTATCGGCTTTCTATTAGAGATTGCTGGTATTGAAGAAGGAGACCCTCTTCCTAGTCTCCGCTTAGGAAAACCAAAGCGCACTATTGAGTCTAGAGCCACGAGATTCATCAAAAGATCTCTTAGGAACACTTGACATTTCATCACTTGTCGTTCAACAATAAGGATGCAAGTGATACATTCTAGAGTCCTTCACAGATCTTAGCAATCGGTCAAGAACATTTATGAGGGGTTCACAACTGTGATCCTCAGTGATTAAATGGAAACTCTTGCCAGTGTCAACATCAAACAGCCCTGACAGCAGGTCACTTCGATAACTCCTTGTGGGTTACGCTTAGTGTGTCTCAAACGGTCTACAGTCGTGGGGTGATGCTTCGGTATACCTCAGCGACTCACCTGAACTGTAGGTGTACTTCGGTACATCGCGTTATCTCACCTGTGGGAATCCAGTTCAGGAACAGCCTTTGTGAGAATTAGAGACGTGTTTTCACCCTATGCTGTTAACACACTCGAAGTTCAAACTTGTAAGCGCTGGATTATTTCTAACCCACGTTTTATGTTTTTCTTCTAATGGATGCTCGCGGGAGGAAAAGATCGTGCAGATTCTTCACATGCTCATACCAACCACATCACAAAAGAAGTTCTCTCAATATCAAAGGCAACACAAAGTCACAATGATTCTTCATCATATCAAAGAATCTATGAAGTTATAAAGACTCGAGAACTACTTCACATATGGAATTCACTATCATATGAACGTGTGAGCATGCTGGAGAAAGACGTGGAGACACTGGAGCAACGAAGCGGACCTGAAGCAGATAACCACAATATACTATCACTACCACCACAAAGAACAAAGATCAAAGAACAAAGAAAATGAAGACGTCAAAGCTGAAAAAATTCAAAGTAAATAAGATCCCTACACTGGGGAGATTGTTGGAATCAAGACATTTCTTCTCACAAGAAAGAAGAATGTCAGAAGACGTCAAAGCAACTATTACATCAGCACCTACAATGTTTTTCACTCTAATCATTAATTACCAACACTTAGAGGGAGATTGTTGGAATCACTCCTAAACTATATTTCAAGTGTTTGTAATCAATATGTAATAGTTAGCTTAATTAAGGCTTTTATGTTAGTAATTAAGGCTAGGCTCATGTAGAAATCCCATGAGCCTATGCAAAGCCCAATAAGGAAAGGAAGGGACTAGATGTGTTGCCCTAGCTCCCTTCTCCTATAAATAGTCTTTTAACTCTCATTTGAGAGTTGGTTGTTCATTTTATCACATTTCATTTACGCATAAACTTTCATATTCATTCGTGTGTGTGTGTGTTAAGTGTTCAACCGATCAATCTCTTCTCTATATTTCTTATATTGATGCTTGTGTTACAAACATGGTGACCTAACAAGGATGGAGAACTAACGGAAGACTTCATACAAAGATTCAAAGGAGAGACAAGGAACGTAAAGGGAGCCCCAGAAATTATGAATATCTCAGGATTCATGCACGCGATTACCGATCCAGAACTGATTAAGCGGCTGCATGACAGAGTCCCGAAGTCAATGGCCGAAGTAATGAACATAAATACTTCCTTCCTTAGAGGGGAAATAGCTGCGGGAAAACGTGATAGGAAAAGGCCATGGATACAAAGGCCAATGGAACGAGCCACAGTCAAGCATCGACAGTATTTTAGGAAAGAACATAAGAATAAATCAAGAGCCAAGGAAAGGCAGCAGGGTTTCCGCAGACTGATAAGGCCGCCCGAGGAAATGCCAGCGACAAGAAGAGCTAGGTCGCCAGACCCTTCCTCAACCGATGTGATCAAAGAAAAGGTCAGTGGAAAGTTCTGTGAATTCCATGGGAAAGCAAGACATACCATGGAAGAATGTTTGCATTTGAAGAAGCAGAGAGAAGTAAAAGAGAAAGAACCGATGGTAGAAGCTAATGAATAGCAAGAATAAGCGGAATCGCACGCGCACAAAATAATGTAGGAAGGAATAACAACAAGGACGGAAACATACTACGAACGTGAGCGGAAAACACGGTGCGGAAACAACGCCCAAGAGAATAAAAAGAGAGAAACCCGTAACCTGTAAAGAGTTAGCTTTGGAAGAGATGACACACCAAAGAAGTACGCAGGAAGTCGCGGCAGAGATGACATAATAAATACAAGTCATGAAAAGGGAGATAATAAATAACAAAAAAGATAAGTTCGGAGGTAAAAGGATAAACCTTATCCAGATAACTAGAAAGGAAGAAATCTGCAAGTACAGATACGCGTTCCTTCCCAAGGAATATCATGTCAAATAAAGCAGAAAAATACACCCGGGCTACGAACCTATGCATGTAATAACCTACCAACTGGTAGAAAAAGACAAATGCCAGCGCGTGAAAAACAGTAAAACCTTCGCTATAAATGCGCGAAGTAAAAAAGGAAGACACAAGAAAAGCAAAAGCAATAATCGTCGTTCTCCAAAATCAAACATTCCTAAAAAGAAAAGTCTGAAGAAGTTTGTTCCCATGGCAACGTATCGCCAGAACAACGGCAGTGAAAACATAAATAACCTAAACCTTTATCACCGTCACAAGGGAAAAACGAAGGAGAACATGGAAAGCACATTAATATGTTCTTAAATGACTACTAATAACACTTAGTCGTTCTAAAATGACGACTAATCACCCACCACCACAAAACACAATGACGCCCCGTCATTCAAACCTCCTCCTACGGCGTTTCCAAGTACCTTGCCAATTAGAGTTGTGGCACTCGTGACCGGAGCACTACTGTCGATTAGACTCCCAGCAGCCGTCGGGAAGCAAGATCGAACAGGTGCTCACGGGTCAACTGCGGAGACAGCCGGGTCAAGGAGGCATGTGGGAACTGAAATGGTAAGGGCGGGAATGGTGGAGTGTGAAAAGGGATGGGTCCTCAGGGAAGGATAAGAAGGAACGCTAAGGGCAATAAGCTGTATCAAGAAGTCCCTAGCTATTAAGAAGCTTCCTTTACAACGGCAAGCAACAAAGGATGCAAACTACGCATATATCCCGTTGTTGTTACACCCCGGTTCCCAGACAAGCACATGTCTACCGATCAAAGTGAATCTGGTCGGACAGACCGTACGTAAGCTAAAAATGACCAGCTTGCAGGGGCCGGGATATATATAGAAAAGCTACCCTCACAGGCTACACTTTCAAAAACACGGAATTGTCCGAAGGATGAAAGGTAACCGCCTGGTAGCTCCTCAGGGATCATCGTCAGAACAAAGTGACACGAGATCTCAGAGGAAAAAGTAGCATGCAAGGAGAGGATTCTAGCCCACGAAGAAAGTACGGATACTCACAAAGATGTTATCCACACCAACAAAGCCAGAAGAATAGCATACGGATGACAATCAAAACAAATTTCCGTAATACAAGAAATCTCCCAAAGAAAACAATGTTTGTCATTAGCAGAATTCTGAAGAGAAGCAAGGCTTGAGTAGCCACAGAAGTAAAAGAGTAAAGCCGACGGCAGGGAAGTATAAAATGTATTTGAATTTACCTATTTTTGTAATGTATTAAAAAAATATATGATCAGTTAATAAAAGAATGAGGAAGATTAGCTACCTTCATTATTTTATTCTTTAAAATGTTTTCATCTTTATTAAGTGCATAAGACGCGCAAGCACATGAATTGGGTACGGCCCAAAATATGTTATTTCCAAATAGCATAAGGTTATCACGAATAACACAACTGGTGAACAGCTTAATCATCAGAGTACGTAAGAGGTATTTCAAGCCCAGTACTGGGAGGATAGCCCAAAATTATCCAAAGACTATTAAAAACGTGTATATCCGTATAACATTAAAAATAGCACCGCACAGACAAAAAGAGTATGTGCGTAAAAGACTATTACAAACGTGCATATCCGTATAATGTTAAAAATAGCACCGCACAGACAAAAAGAGTATGTGCGCAAAAGACTATTACAAACGTGCATATCCGTATAACGTTAACAATAGCACCGCACAGACAAAAAGAGTATGTGCGCTGTTGATGCAAAAGTTGGACGTTCCTTGTTTGGAGCTCCGGATTCTACACCAATTGAGGATTGTTGCTTGGAACCTGCGCACTAAAACAAAAGACACCGTTAGGCTTACCGTGGGATTGTTTCCCACGATTATCCTCCGGCGTGAGAGTAAGTAATCGGTTTTAGGGTTTAAGGAGAGTTAGGGTTTGTAAATCGTACCTTAAACGAGGGGTGTGATCCCCTTTATATACGCACGGAAACCTTGTTGGTTCCGTGTTCCTCAACCTTCGGCGTATCCCGCCTTAATTGGTTGAGAATGATTATCTCCTTGATTAGAAGATATCCCACATCCATTCCGTAAATAGATGCGTATTTGGGCCCCCGAGGGCCTAAACGCTTGTCAACGTAGCCCACATCGTGTTGGACTTTATTAATATTGGGCTTTGGGTCGGGTTCATAACCCGGATGTAGAGTATACGTCATCATGTCCCCCCAGTCTAGTATGCGCAGTGCGGAGCTGCGGATGCTAGACTAATAACCATAGGTAAAAAAGATACCAAGCGTATCAAATAAGCCCAAGTAAATTTGCTTTGGATACATTGTATCCGGACGTAAATAATAGAAAATGAGCGCCTCGGAAATCGGGGGAAAGTTACTGCCTGTGTGTCCCATCAAACAATCTCAACCACACAGTAATAAGTAGTGGAATCCACGTGTCAACCATCGGGTGGAGGAAGAAGGTTATATAACACCAATACTTCATTTCCACCGTCTTCACACAAAGTAAAAATAATCCGCTATTAACAAAGCTATCCATTGCTCCAAGCTTTCTTACTGAAATACCGCCAAGGTAACCACGCCCGCGCGTTTGTGTTTGATTAGAATAACACCATGGTGAAAGAATTATCTGATTTTACATCTGACATAACGGAAGAAGAACTTCAACAGTTCGCATCAGATTACTATATACCCAGCGCAGTACATCCGGAAGTTCCGGCTGCGAATGCATCAATATTGGATTTCCCCAATGGGAAAATTGGTGTATATACGCGATTTTTCGAATTCGCAAATCAGCGCATCCCCATATCACTATTTTTAAGTGATGTATTAAATTATTACCGCATTCACCTGTCCCAGCTGCACTGCATAGGTGCGGCAAAATTAATCAATTTCGAGGTGAATTGCCATTTATTGGCCATAAATCCGACCATCCATTTATTCCGGGCATTTTACCACACCACATGGTCAAATGGTTGGGTTTCATTCGCGAAACGCCCCGGATCCCTCCAGTGCTACACAGATAAGTTAGACGCACTCCGAAACTGGAGGGAAACATTCTTCTGGATTGACAATACCTGTTTTCCATCCCAATTCAATTTTTACGCTAAGGGGACATTGCCAAAGGATGAGCGCCCCCTCCCTGGATCATATAATGTAGAGGATGCGGAAACCATAAATACTAACCGCATCCCTATAAGCTCCTACCCCGAGGAATTCTTGGTGCATATAGGCCTGAGTCATAATTATTTCGGCAGCCCAGAGGAAGTACCTATTTTCTTGGATGCCGATGATCAGGGTGGGTGCTCATTCTTTCGCACTCCGTTGAATTACATGTCTGTAAGTTATGGACTTGATATATGTCGTATTGTTATAAACTATGTGTGTGTTTGTTATGGTGCGCAGAAATGGATCTGTTCAGCGTGGTGCACTTGGCAAAACCAACAGAGGTGAAGGTGGGTACTCGAGCTCTGAAAGAGGGAGAGGAACCCGTGTTAGCTGCGGTAGTTGGTCGTACCGTAGCGATGGATCTAGGCGAGGCGGGTGAAAGTTCATCCGTAGCGCTCCAGGCAACTCCTGTCCAAAGCATGCCAAGTGGAATAGCACAAACACCACCCGTGCAACCAACGCCCATAACGGCAGAGCACGTGGAAGAGACAGAGGAGGCCGAAGAAAGTCCGGAATTGGAGCGAAAGAGGAAACGTACCGGCGATGGCGCTGCCACATCCCGGAAGAAACGCCCAGTCATTTTTAGTGTGGAGTCATCATCCAGTGATGTGGCGTCGCGCCCCCCATCACCTGTCACCGCCATTCCCGCGTAAGTAACCACGAAAGTGTATCTATCAAAATTTTTGCAAGATAGCTCTGAATAACTGTGATTATCTCATCTTGTGTGTAGGATTGAGCAATCTGCAGAGTCGCCCCCCCACACAAGTCCAATGCGCACAGAATCATCTGGGCTAAAGGACCACAGCGCGGAGCCTAATACCGCGGAGGAAGTACCTACGGGTCTGCTTATTGACGACCTGGTTTCACTTGCAACTCAGATAAAAGTGAAGTATTCGGGTGAGGCTAGCCAAAATTCCGAGAAAGACAAACGTATTGCCTCTCTGGAGGCTCAACTGGCTACTGCGAGGGATGAGGCAAAGACTCTTGGGACGCATGCTACTGATCGGTGCTAAACAATCAAGTCTAAAAGACTAAAAACTGCTCAAACACTAATGCAATTAAGATCAGAGGAGTATAGAGTCTCCCCGGGTCGTTATGTCCCAGCGAGCTATGCAATGGATCAATCAACGTCTAGTGATCGAGAAGTTTGAACGAAAAAGGATTATGATTAGGAGATTATAACTACAGAAATATCAAACAAATACAAAGGCTAAAATGCAAATGAGAGGAAATTAAAAAGATAAAACCTATTAAATAAACGCTATCACTAAAATTAAAATGATGTTTTTGTTTTTATGTTTTTATAAATCTGAAATTAAAATCTATGCGACGTACAACTAAACACGTGAAACTAATTCAATATTAACCCTAAAAATATGAAAATGATGTTTTTACAAACCTAATGATATAAGAAAATATTTAGAAAAAGAAAATTATTTTTATAGCTAATTATCTAATTAAAAACTATTTTTAACTATTAATTAATTACCTAAAATACAAGAAAATAGGAAATTAAGCTAGAAAAATAAGATTAACACTTGGAAAAGTCTAAAATATCAAAATAGACTTTTCAAAACTATTTCTATATTTTTGTGACTATTTTTCTATTTTCTATGAATTTTAAACTATTAAAATCTAATTAAATTACTAAAAATTACCAAATGATCTATGAAAAATAAGGAAAATTACTTTTTCTACTTCTTATATTTATCTAAGTCTGAGAAAATTGAAAAATTATTTTTTTGGAACCTTTTCTGAATTTTTTCTATTAAAGGCTAATTAAAAATGATTAAAAACTACTTTAAATTAAGAAAAATAGCTAAACAACTTAGAAAAATCTGAAAATTTCAGGGAAACTCTAAAATAATGATAAGAAGCTAGGAAAATTGGAAAAACAGTATGCTATGTGGAGAAAATTGGATCTGCTATGATTTGAGCTTATGAATAAGCTCTTAAATAAGCTAAGTGAACCAAATAAGCACCCCACTGATTACAGAAGCACTGATATACTGATTTAACCAAATTGCAACTAAAAACAACAAGTTACAGCTTCTGATTAACAAGATAAACAGATTTGGTGATTATGATTCAAGCACTAAAACAGAAATTGGTCCTAATTTGCAGACCAAAAATAAGCAACCAAATAAGCTATAATCTAAAAACCAATTGTTAATCCCTAAACTAGACCTAAGTTACTGCTTATAACTAGAAAACCAGCCCTTAACAAGCTACAACAAGCTCTGTGCAAGCTGCACAAAACCTGAGTAATCACTCAGTATACACTGAGTCCTGAGCAGGGCAATAAGGCCTTGTTTTGAGCTTATGCACAAGCTCAACCAGAGAGCTTGAGCTAAAAACAGATACTAGGTCTTATAGACCACCTAGAGCACTACTTGTAACCAAAAACTCAGACCTTGAAAACCTTTAGTGGCACCTGTGCAACTGCTGCACTTTCTGCAAAAACCTACTTTGAAACATTTTGACTTTTTGAAAATCAGGTTCTGGTTTGACCTTGGGGAACTTTGATCCAATTTTACTGACTGATGATGAAGTAATTAGATGAAATAAGTGTACTTAAAGCAATGGTTAACACTTTTGAACTCAAATCCAAGTTTTCCAAATCAAAATTTTCAACAGTTTAACAGTAGGACAGATCTTGAGATGATTTTGACTTTTAGTTGTTTACATGCAAAACTTGGACAGATATGAACTAGTTTGAGTCTCACAAACATAAACCAACAGTTATCATTCAATAAACAGACTTTTTAAACAAGCTACACTACAAACCAAACACTCCTTAACTACTGATTTGCAAATTAGAATGATGCAACAACTGACTAATCATATACCAATGATCAAACTAGATTACTTAAGCCTAATTACTACTTTTAAACCAGGTTTTAATAGCTTTGAACTACAACTACTGCTTATGCATAGAAACTTGTAAATGTGACTTACAAATGTCCAGGCCACAATGGCTAGCCAACTGAGAAATAAAGAACACTACCCTATCAAATTCCACCCAATGCATCCATTTCAACCCATTTCCAATGCTGAATCAACCCATATCTTTTCTGCACCCAGTTTAGCTCCAACTTTGACTTTTGTTGACCAGTGTTTAAGAGTTAATGAGATGTAAATGTAAGTTTATTTAAAGCTTTAACAAGCTTATTTGAGCTTGTTTAAGCTTGAAAACAGACTTTCCAACAGATTTAACAATGATTTTGAGATTGATGATTTCAACAGTAGACTAAAACATGAAAATAGAACTTAGGCTTAAATTGAGACTGAAATTAAGTTGCAATACATTTAAATGATTATCTTGAATACAAATGAAATTGAAAATACCAATACAAAGCTAATTTAGACTAAATAATTAAAATTCGACATACATTTTAAAAAAACAAAAACTAACTAACTTCCCATTGCTTGTCTTGGCCTTTTATACACCCAAGTCTTCATCTCTCCTCTTTCTGAATAGTTCCCAGCACAAAAAGTGACCATTGGATCACTCAACTTGATCTTAGCCGTTTAAAGCAATTTTGGCGCCAATTTTAGTTTAACAGTTGTAGCTTGAGTGGGGTTGGTATGGGGTGCATTTAATGCACCTTGGCTTTGAGTGTGAGGTGGAGGGTAGGTTTAGGTGTATGATGGTGGAGGAGGGGGGGCGTTGCAGGCATGCGTGCAGGAATGGTGATGATGGTGGTGTTATCACGTGAGGCGGTTTATGTTTAAACTGTGGGTGGGTCGGGTTGGATGGGTAAAGGGTT
>BPTQ01000003.1:197143599-197174636 GCA_019973895.1 Chrysanthemum seticuspe
TTCCTCATCACACTCATCAGTTTCTTCCCCTTCAAACTCCACATCCTCCATATCCTTCATAGACTCTCTAAGCTTGGTGTTACCTTTCTTTGACCCCTTCTTAAACACACCTCCAACAGACTTAGCAACATTAATCCCATGTTTCACAGACAACTTAGCATCATTACTTGAGCTTCTAGTAGCTCTTTTAGGTCTAATCACTTCATCTGATGGCCTAGGTGGCATCAGGTTAGGGTTTATTGCAATAGGTTCTTTCATAATTGGATTAGGGTGGAAATGAACACGAAATGATGTGGTGAATCTACATAATCAAACGTTTGATTAGTAGAGATGAATTGGGAAGAGATACGATGAACAGTGTGTGTTTTGTTATGTTTGTAACGGTAAATTGAAATGAATTAAATGTAAAGATCAAACGGTTGAAATTTGGGGATTTTTATATGTTTAGATAGATCATGAACAGTAGAATCATTATCAAAAAACAATAATAAAATTCAATGGATGGATTAAAAATAGATGATGAATTACTTAATAAAATTGATTAGGGTTTTTAGAGAGAGAAAGTGTGTACTTTAATACGGCACTTTTTATTCCATTCTTTGTATTAGTTAGAACTTGAGGCAAAAAAAAAAAAAAAAAAAGAAAAAAATCGTTGGTACCACACATGTTTAAAAAAATCATCGATAAGAACAATTTCTTTATTATTATTAAGTCTTAAGTAATACTACGTATGTATTAAAACTCTGTTTTCACAAGAAATTATAATGTAATGGTTTGTCTAGAAAATTTGTATTTGTGCAAACCCACCCACGTTTGTTACGTACTACACGGGTTAAAGAATGCCAATAACATTAAAATTAAAAGTTCATTTGTGTCAAAATAATTGCGTACATTAGTTGTACCACTTTCCCTTGTGACATAAAACTTTTAGGTTTAAATAAGAGTTAAATTACTACTTCTTAATTACTTGTTGTGCAAGAAAGGCGAAATTAAAAAACTTCCTAACATACAAAGGCCAAAACTACCTAACAGACAAAGGGACTAAAAATGTAAAAAACACAAGCTTCAAATTTTAAAACCCACACACACAAATACAACAAAGACATGCAAACTCATCATCGTCTATAAGTTGATACTTAGTACTCATATCCCAGATTATAACAACAAAACAAGACAAAACCAGTTGATCATCTAAACCTAATACTCATAACCCATCTTAACAAAATTAACCATGACGTTGCACCGTAAGAAGAGATGCAAATTTTGTTTCCGAAAAAGTTATTATCGTCGGATTAATGATCATGTGTTAATCTGTGATAATCAAGTGAAATTTAGGGTTTCTTTTTCTTGATTCTTTAAATTCAAATATATCCATTGCATGGTTTGTGATTTTCAAAATATCTCAATATATGGTTCTTGATTATTATATTAAAAAAAACTGTTACTTGTCATTATTGTTGTTAATTAACTGATATAATGCTAGTACTTAGTGTTAGCAGGATTGCTAGTGGTATTGGTAACCCAATCATCATGGACAGAATCACTACTTCTATGTGTGAAAAGGCGTCTGGTAGGGCTAGTTTTGCTAGAGTCTTGGTTGAGATTGATGCTGCTAAGGGTCTAGTAGATCAGGTTGAAGTCAATTATAAGAGCTTTGGAAGGTCTATGAAGCTTAAGGGTGGAGTATGTTTGGAGACCTCCTATTTGTGGTCATTGCAAAGTGTTTGGCCACAATTATGTTGGTTGTCCTAACAGGATTGTTACTGAAGCTGAGAAAGTGGTGAGAAATGATAATGAAAGACAGAAAACTGGTGTTGGTTTGAATGAGGGTAAGAATGAGGGAAGGAATGATGGTGAATGGCAGAATGTGGGTAGGAAGGAAGCTACTAGAAAGGAAGGTGATAATATGGGTGCTATGTACAGAGGAATTTTTATGGTGCTAGTTCTAGTAGAGGTGGTTTTGGTGGAAGGGGTAGAGGTAATGTATATGGTAGGGGGAATGGAGATCAGAGATACGCTAGGAATGAGAATAAACAGTTTGCTCCAACCAAGAAATCTAAAGTTGTTTATGATAATCAGCCTGATGGAAGTGGTCAAAGTGACAAAGGAAAAGGTAAAATGGATGTAGATGGTGAGGAAGGTAATGGCAGTGGTAAGAAAGATGGTTTGAAGAACAATAAGTTTTCTACGCTAGCTGATGAAACTGAAATTGAGAAGAAACTTGAGTGGGAAGTTACAAGGAGGAGAATTGATGATGTTTGTTCTAAGGGTTTGTCTATAGGTAAGGAGGAGATTGATGGATGGTCTGAAGATCTTAAACAATATTATAAAAGAAAGTATGTTACCCCAACTCCAAATGCTAATGCAGAAAGGTTAAGAAGTAAAGTGGTTGAGCTTCAAAAACAAATCAATTATAGTAATAAGTGGTTAATGAAGGGTTCAAAAGAGAAGGCTGAAAGAATGTGTAAGGGCTTAATGGAAGAGAAGGGTCTAACTAGGAATCAAGCTTATACTAAGGCATATGATGAGGCTTATAGAGATGAATTGAAGAGGATCAAAGATTTAGTGGTTAAAAGGCAAGTGGTTGAGGTTGAGCTTTTCATCGAAACAGATCAGGTCTTTTCTCTTTATGAGTTAGAGACTTGGACTGAGAAGATGCTTTACCTTTACAAGTCTAGAGTTGGTTTTAATATATTTGAGAAAGTTTTGGATTCATTGAAGATTACGGATGAGAATATGGTTGAGGAAGTGCTTGAAGATGTGGGTGGTAGTGCTCATTTCTTGGCTCAGGATGAGGTTACCAATGTCCATGATGAAGCTATTGCTGATATGCAAGGAGGTATTGCATCACACCCTTCTAATTTTAAATGTTAGTCAAACTAGCTGCTTGGAATGTTAAGGGGATGAATGCTACCCTTAAGCAAGATGAGATAAAGGCGTTTATTAGAAGAGATAATTTATGTATGTGTGCTGTTTTAGAGACTCAGTTGAGGAAGAAGTCTGTTAATCCTATTTGTAACAAACTTTTTGATGGGTGGATTTGGGTGTCGAATTCTAGTGATAGTAATAAAGGGTGTAGAATTGTGGTTGGATGGGACCCTCTTGCTATCAGGGCTACCTTGATCTCCCATATTGATCAGGTTATGCATTTTGAAGTTACCTTTATTCATGATAGCAGGAAGGTGTTTATTTCTTATGTGTATGCTGAGAATATAGTAACGGGTAGAAGAGATTTATGGAAAAATCTGTGTGAGCACAAGAGGCTGGTAGGTAACTCTCCTTGGGTTCTCCTTGGGGACTTTAATGTGGCTTTGAATTATGATGATAGCTCTAATGTGTTTGTTGATGGAGATAGAGGTATTACTGAATTTAAAGAGTGTGTTCAAGAGTTGGATGTAGAAGACCTGTCAAGTTATGGTATGTTTTACACTTGGATTCAAAAAAGAAATGATCCTGGTGAGGGTATTTTGAAGAAGTTAGATAGGGTTATGGGCAATGGTGAGTTTGTTGCTGTCTATGAGAGGAGTTACGCTAATTTTCTTCCCTACTTGACGTCTGATCACTGCCCTGCTATTTTGGTCATTCCTGTGGTTAATAAGATTAAGCCTAAATCATTTAGGTTCATGATTTTTCTTGCTGAGAAGAAGGAATTTCTACCTGTTGTTAAAGATAATTGGTGTGTTGATGTTAAGGGCTTTTCTATGTTTATTCTAGCCAAGAGACTGAAGAACATGAAGAAGTATATGAGGAAGTTAAACAGAGAGAATGGGAATGTTTTTGAGAAAGTTAAGTTTCTGAGGAAAGAGCTTTGCAAGGTGCAAGAGAATTTGGACAAGGACCCTAATAATGTTTCACTTAGAGAAGAGGAGATGATTTATTATAAAGCATATCATGATGCAACTCTTGATGAAGAAAAATTGTTGAAGCAGAAAGCCAAGATTGATTGGCTTAGAGAAGGAGATCAGAACTCGGCATATTTTCATAAGATTCTGAAGGGCAGAGTTAGTTGAAGTAGGATTGAGATTGTCAAAGATGAGCATGGAAATGAGTTTCAATGGGAAGATGTTGCTATTCAGTTTGTGAACCACTTCCAGAGTTTTCTTGGTGCTTCTGAAGAGGTCATCCCGATTGATGATTGTGATAGCTTGTTTGTGAAAAGGCTTGACTCCCAGCTTGCTGAGAATATGATTAGACCGGTAACAGATGAGGAGATTAAAGTGGCTATGTTTGGTATTAAGGATGATAAGTCTGTTGGTCCGGATGGTTTTACTTCAAAATTTTTCAAGAAGGCGTGGTCTGTGGTGGGTTCGGATGTTTGTAATGCTGTTAAAGAATTCTTCACTTCGGGAAAGCTGTTAGGTGAGTTTAATACTAACCTTATATCTCTTATTCCTAAGATTAGTGTGCCTATCCTTGTGACTGATTATCGGCCTATATCCTGTTGTAATGTTGTCTATAAGTGCATTAGTAAAGTTTTGACCAATAGGCTTAAAGAGGGTCTTGATAGCATTATTGATAGTAATCAGTGTGCTTTTATTCCTGGTAGACACATAAGTGATAACATTTTACTCACTCAAGAACTTATGTGTGGGTATGACCGTAATTCTAGAACTAGGAAATGTGCCTTTAAGGTTGACATTAAGAAGGCTTATGATACTGTGGAATGGAAGTTTTTGGAGGTGGTCTTACGTAAGTTTGGATTTCATGAAACTATGGTTAAATGGATTTTGACTTGCCTTACCACTGCCTCTTTTTCTTTATGTGTTAATAATGAGATCCATGGCTTTTTTAAAAGTAGGAGAGGGTTGAGACAGGGTGACCCCATCTCGCCATATTTGTTCACCATTGTTATGGAAGTCTTGAACCTTATGATTAAAAGACAAATTAGATGTGATAAGAAATTTCAGTACCATCAATTCTGTAGCAAACTTAGCCTTACTCACCTATGTTTTGCCGATGACTTGTTACTTTTGTGTCATGGAGACTACAATTCTGCTTGTATTCTTAGGAGAGGCATTGATGAGTTTAGTATGTGTTCTGGTCTATATCCTAGTGTTGAGAAAAGTACGGCTTTCTACTGTAATGTTCCTGATGATGAGAAAGTTATGATTTCCCTTGCTTTACCTTTTAGAGAAGGTAAGCTTCCTGTTAGGTACTTAGGCGTTCCTATGATCACCAAACAGTTACTTAATTTGGATTGTAGAGTGCTTGTTGAGAATGTGAGGAAGAGAATTTTAGATTGGAAGAATAAATGCCTCTCTTATGCTGGTAAACTTCAACTGATTGCAGCTGTTGTGTCCTCTCTTAGTGTGTATTGGGCTTCTATGTTCATTATTCCTAAGCATATTTGTGCCACTATAGACAGAATTCTTAAAAATTTTCTTTGGGTAGCAGTGATGTTAAGAAAGGGACATCTAGTGTTTCTTGGAAAGATGTTTGTAGACCTAAGAGTCAGGGTGGGTTAGGAATTAAGACTACGAGTTTGATGAATGAAAGTCTTATGTGTAAATATCTTTGGAACATTGTCAGTAAAAAGGAATCGTTGTGGGTTAAGTGGATTAATGCTTACAGGTTAAGGGGTAAATGTATTTGGGATATTGATGTTCATCACACTACTGGTCGGAGTTAGAGACAGATCATGAGGTTAAGAGATAGAATCAGAAGTCATATTGGTGTTAAGATAGGTAATGGGAAAAGTTGTTTTGTTTGGTTTGATAAATGGCACATTAGCGGTCCTTTAAGCAAGCTAATCTCTCACAATTTCCTTGTGTCTAATGGGTTTAACTTAAATGATAAAGTTCTGGATTGGATTGATAGTGGTAAGTGGGTTTGGCCGTTGGATTGGGTTGGCAGGTTTGATGTGGTTACTAATGTCCCTGTCCCTGTGTTAAGTGATTTGGAAGATAAAGCTATTTGGTATAACAAGAACTATGATATTGTTGATTTTAGTGTTAAAGAGGCATGTGAGATCATTAGAGAGAATGTGCCAGAGGTTATATGGCATAAGCATGTCTGGTTTACGCAATGTATACCTAGACATGCTTTCATTCTTTGGATGGCGATAAAAGGTAGATTAAAGACCCTTGACAGATTGTCCCGGTGGTTTAATGTTAACAGTAGTCTTTGTTCTTTTTGTTCTATTGGTAATGACTCGCACAGTCATTTGTTCTTTGATTGTCAATTCTCTAGTTTTATTTGGGACAAATTGAAAGTTATGGCGAGAATGGATAGTTTAAGTAACATTTGGGCTGAGGTTATTTCTGGAATATGTATTAGTAAGGCTAGCAATTCCATTTGGAGCATCATCCAAAGGCTTGTTTTTGGGGCTTCTGTTTATTTCATTTGGCAGGAGCGAAATTCTAGAATGTTTGGTGGTACTAGTAGATCTGTTAATGCTGTTTTCAACCAGATTGTCAATGTGGTTAGGCTTAAGCTGCTGAGTCTTAATATCAAAAGGTCCAATGAGGTTAGTAAGGCTGCTGTTGTGTGGAGTCTTCCTGGTTCGGGTAGGAAAGAGTTTGATGGGCTTGTTGTTGATATGGATATTGATGATATCACATAATGCTTTTGTTAAGTTTGGCTTGCATAAGTTTAGGAAGAAGCTTGTGCATTTTAGAAGTAGTTGGAGTCGGTATAGTTATCTTTATGGGTATTTTTTGTCTTGGAGGTATGAGAAGAAGAATGGGTGGTTTGAGTGGTTGTGTTTCTGTTGGCTATGCACTACAGGAGAAACCAGGCTCAATGGTTGGCTTATCTATTGTATTCATGGTGTAGAGGAAGGGCCTAATACTATGGTTGAGTTTAATCAGTTGGGTTCTGTTATTATTCTGCGCTGGCCAACTGATGTAGATGTTTGGAGGTATAAAAGTTATGGTATTTGGTCTTGCATTCGTTTTGATTGTATTGACTTTTCCCTGTGTTTTCTCCTGCCTTCTAAGCATTACTGCAGGTTCAGGACTAAAGACCATATTCTTTTTTGGTTCTTTTTGTTCCTGTTTGGGTTCTGTTTTATGCAGGATGAGTGGTGTCATGGCCTATATCTTCTTCTGGTCTTTTGCAGCTCAGTTGATTGGCAAGATATCAAGTTGCAGTTTGGTTTTGGCACCATTATGATGGGGAGGTTTAAGGGAAGGATGCACTCTTTTCCTACCTTTAGGTTTTTCCCATTGGGTTTTACTTTGGGTAGGTTTTTAAGGAGGCATCTTCCCTTAAACTTGCTACACTGGCACTCCCTTTATGGATATTTTATGGATGATGGTATGATGTCTTGGATCACTGTCTATGGTTTCAGTTTGCTGTCTAATGATGATGTATTATGGATGAGCTTTTTGGCCTTGGATGCATTTCTTGATGGATTTATTATAGATGTATTTTGAGATTTACAGGTTTTCTAATAAGCCTTAGTGTATGGTGATGTTTTGGGGTGCTTTGGTTGGTCCCTTTGCACCTTCAATGATTCAGAGTATACTTTGGTTTGTTAGTTTATTCCTGGTCTCAATGTCTTTTGGTCTGTAATAAGTTCTTTATGTTTCAGTTTTGTATACATTCAATTTTTGTTTTTGTTGCTGTTTTGTATGTTGTGCATGGGTTTGTCCATGGCCTTTGTGCTTTTTAGCCAAAGCTTGCTTTTAGGGATGTATCCTTTAAGCTTTTTGCTTTGGGCTTGTTTTTTGTGACAACCCGTACTTTCAGGTAATTTCTCGACACAATTTATGCCTCATTATTTCAACATTTATCGTAAACTTGGTTTACTTGTTTCAAATTCGCGTAACCTTAAAGGTTTAGCGGCGAATTCATGATCATAACATCACGTACATTTCATATGGACTAATATTAGTCTACATTTCATTTGCATCATTTGCATCATATTAGTTCATTCATGACATTTCATTTCACATTTAACGCGTAATTTTTATATTAAATAAACGTTATCGCGTGAGTTATTATTTTTAATATTTAATCCGTTACTTTCAAAAATGATCCCGACATATTTTTATACTTACATTTAGTTTATAAAAACTATATTTTGGCTTTACCTAGTGTTTTAAATTTATTTGGTACATAAATCGTTAAAGTTAAATTATTACGACGTTTTTCTTAAAAATTACTCGATAATTATTTTATCACTCAAATTTCACAAGGAATGTATTTTTACAATTTTTATTATCTCATTACATTCTATTTTGACCTATTAAAAACTTACTTGTACCAAAAATTTCCATTTACCTTTACTTGTACATTTTCTACACAATTACTTACACTTTTGTCAAATTTTACACAAATAATATGCAAGTTTATAAAAAAAAAATAAAAAAATATCTACATCCCTCCCCCCTTGGCCGACCAAGGGGGAGGGTTAGTCATAAATGTGGCATGGGTTGTGATTGATAATAATTCATACTCAAATTAAAAGTCTTATACTCCATTTATTTTTCTCATACATGCATCTCATTCTACAAGTTAACAAAAGGTTTTTCTCTCTTCTTTTGGTTCTCCACAAACCGGCCATATAGAGTTCCAAGGGATCATCATCAAAATTTTTCTCAAGTGTTTATACAATCTAGTTAATACTCTTTATTAGGTTTTGAAATAAAAACCAAGAGTGTTTAGGTTTAACCTTGTTACTTGCACCTCATCATATTCACTTGTAAGCATGTTTCTTTCATTTTTCATGTTTCCGTTTCATTTCATATGTATCTTTTCATTTTTGGTACAAACATGCAAGACATATGTGATTTATACCATTTTTACTTGATTTTTGGAGTTATATATATATATTATGGTCATCCTATAATTATCCCCTTGGTATACTTTGGTCTTGATGATGTTTAGGAACCCATGACACCCTAAGAAGGTGTATGGTAGGATTAGATTAGCTTTGGAGTTGATTTGAAGGGATTAGAATAGGTTTGGTACGAGAAAAACTATTTTCGATAAGTATATATTGTGTTCTGACCTTATTTTGATTTTCTGGAAAAACCGACAGTAGGCACGACTTTTTGGCCTTGATATTTAGAAAATATACTTTAAAACGAATCCGTGGCCGCTTGAACGGATAAAAACGGAGTTATAACGAAGAAGTTATGAATTTTTAAAGTTTGACGACGAAATATATAACTTTCTGAAATTTCAGCATACTATTTTTACTATATTTGGGTAAAAAACGAGCCTTAAGCTTCACAAATTATTTCGACTTGTCAAAAATATATTAGTATACTTTGATACGAAGCTAAGGACGTATTATACGTAGAAAACGGATTTGAAACGACAAAGATATGCACGTTTTTATAAAATTGCCGTAACTATTATTTTCTGAAAAACTATATTATTTCTACGATACAAGTGTTACGGTAGCTGTAACGACCATGTTTGAGGCTGTTTTTAACCATGATGTGAAACTTTTTGAAACGAATTGTCTTCTAGTAAAATTAAGATCACCGAGCATATTTTTCAAAACGACAAGCCGTTTGTATAGCGGAGTTGTAATAAATTATTTATGGATGTCTAAACTTGGCCGAAACTCACTTTTTGCACTACAATTAGCCAAAATCACTATCTTTAACCCTTATTATCTTTATGTTCGAGACCTTTTGGACGAAAACTCCTGAACTGAAACTTCTAGATTTCGATACAAACTTTCCAAAACCGTCGAGTTCGTTCTCTAACGATCGACGTACACCATTTTACGACTAGTTTTCCAAAGCCATTTTTGTTACTTTTATAAAAATTCCGACGACATTGTTTTACGACGAAAAGTGAAAATTTCACCATAAATCATTATAAAACCATTGTATGATGACATTTTGACGTAAATACTTGTAAAGTGATTTTTGATTGGTCAAGACGTCAAACGAGTATTTTTCGACGATAAGTAATATTTTCAAAACTCGCAAATGGTATAAATAACATACGAAATGCATGCATAAAATTACATTGCAACTCATTACATATCATATCATTCGTAATAGGTCCCGATTAATGCATTCCGTTATACCTCGGTGTACTCACTCTTGTCATCACACCAGTTTACCAAGTGAGTTTTCATAGCCCCGTCGATCATGCTTTTAATTATTTTCAAACCTACGGGGGAGAATACATTGCACAACATTTTTATTACGATACCAAGTATGTTTAATTCATTTACATTGCTTAAGTTACCGCATTTGCCAATTGAAGGTCCCCATTACCTGAACATGAACCGTTAATCTTTGAAGCGAGGATGAGTGGATAGATCTATCGAGGGTGACGCCTCCATCCGGGTTGGTGAATCCCAACTAGTCATACGGATGCATTTCATTTAATAACATTACGGAGTTGTCTGGCAAACACTCTGCAGGGGCATACATTATGAACAGTCTAGTTTCGGGGTCATGGACTTATTGCAATTGTAACATTTTTACGTGACTTGATTGTCATGCCTGGTTTATACTTGTGTAGTCGTATAAAACATTTACATAAACCTATGATTTCTCACCAACATTATTGTTGACCCGTTTTAGCAATGTATTTTCAGGTAACTGAGGCATTATCATCATGACATGGTTTAGGGACCTACCTTTTGAGTCGCGGCGTCGACTTACATTATTGTACATTATGGCACTTATTTCAAAAACATCGTTTGGACTTGTAATATATTTATGTTTCCGCAAACTTTGTAACTTTTGGGACCATGTTGTAACTCTGAAAGCTTTTGTTAAATATCAAACGATGTGTTTTTAAAACGACACTTTAGGTCGTTCAATATAACTGTGATTGTGGTGCTATGACAGTCAATCCCCCAGGAATTCCATTCCGCTGCAAAACAGGTAAATTGGGGGTGTGACAGATTGGTACCAGAGCTACAGTTATAGAAAACTAGGTTGCATCATTGACCCTAGACTATAGCTACAGTATCATAGCATCTCATCATTTCATCATAGTGCATATTCACTTTTTATGCGGATTCACTTACATTTTATTCGAGATTATTTACTTTTATTTCACATCGGTTGTCACAGACATGTCTTCAGATTCACATCCCATCACCATATCATCGGACTCTAGCTCAGATGATGTTCCAGCTAACCCCATCATGGATGATGTTTCATCACACTCCACTGAGATCATATCTTCCATTGGCTCTACACCAGCCTTTCCACCTATTTTGACTGACACGGAGACTGAACCCTTTGAGGAGGGCGAGGTCGCACCCACTCCACATGTTAGCCCAGCTCACGATCCGATACATCCACCACCATCACCACTACTAGCACCATCATCACCATCCTCATCATATTTTCTTAGAGATCCTTTACCTGCATCAGACTTGCCACTCAAAAAGCGTGCTCATTTTGATATCCTTACACCACCATCTACTGAACCCGAGCCACCTGTTAGGTTCGAGTTAGGCGAGAGCTCTAAGGCTGCAGCTGCTCAACAGCCTTCTACCGAGGCATTAGGAGCCCGTATTGATAGTCAGCAGATCCAGATTGATAGTTTGTCGCGACAGTTGGAGGAACTGTCGGTAGATAGGATTGAGCCCATTGCGGAGGAGGTCGAGGGTCTAGTGTTAGGCAGGGTTTCTATTGATTTGTCACATCAGAGTATTCAGCATAGGCAGTTAGAGGATAGAGAGCGTATTGATGAGTTGAGGCAGGAGATGCCCGAGTTGTACGACAGACCCGAGATGACTCAGGATGAGTTACAGCGTCAGGCACAGGAGTTATCTCTAGCTCGTGATAGTATTGTTACTTTGCAGGGTCAGATTGGAGAGTTGAGGAGTTTGGTTGCCAGTTTGACTACTCAGGTTCGTGATCTTCAGGATCGAGCCGGCGGAGCACCATGAGGTGCCTTATGTAGACTTTTGTCATGTATAGTTTTGACCATTATTATCCTAGTCACGAGGTGTGTGACGTAGTTTAAAGAACTTGTTGTCTTTTGATTGTTGTACAAACAAATGTATCAAGTATTGACTCTACTATGTAGGAATGGTTTTTATTATGTATGATATCGGTCCATGTAGGCCGAAATTTTCATGTATATTATCCACGTGTGTTGTGATTATATTTGTGATATTTCGTTATTGTTCCGTTGTGATTCCATTTATCTTTATGCATGTTGTGGTTGTGGATATATTTGTATGATGGTTGTTTCTACTTACGAGTTCTCATGATTGTTTCATCTTGTGATTTTGAAGAGTTATGGCACCGAAGAAAGCTACAGTTGAAATGACCCAAGCAGCAATTCAAAAGTTGGTGAATGATAGCATTGCTAATGCTCTAAGAGTCGAAAGGGAAACAGTGGCTGTTGCTGCTGCTGCTGAAGCCGCGGCTGCTGCTGAAGCCGCTAGGCTTGCTACTGCTACTGGAAATGCCAGAGGACCCGGAGTTAAGAAATGCTCGTACAAGGATTTCAAAAGTGGTGAACCCACGAAGTTTAGGGGTACCGAGGGAGCTACTGCCATGGTACGATGGTTGGAGAAATTGGAATTGGTGTTTTTGCTTTGTAATTGCCCGGATGATAGTAAGGTCAAATTTGCTACGAGCACATTACTCGATGGAGCATTGTCATGGTGGAATTCATATGCTCAACCGATTGGAATGGAGAATGCTTTCAAGCTTACTTGGGAGGAATTTAAGGGTTTGGTGACTAAGAAGTTTTGTCCTCGTACCGAAGTGAAAAAGTTAGAGACAGAATTTTATGAACTAGTAACCATTGGGTATGATATTGACACTCACATTCGGAGATTCCAAGAATTGGCCGCGTTATGCCCGTCCATGGTTTCTGATAACGAAAAGTTGCTAGAGGCTTTCATCGGGGGACTTCCCGAGGTTATTCAAGGAGATGTGACTTCGTTTGATCCACAAACAATTGAGGAAGCTATTCGAGTGACTCAGAAGTTGATGGCACAAGTGGTGAAGAGAGGTAAATACACCAACACTAACCGAAACAACAACAACAACAACCCCAACAACCGCTTCAATAACAACAATAACCGATCCAACTACAACAATAATAACAACAACAACAAACAGAAGTGGGACAACACTAGGGGTAGAAATGCTACCCAACAACCACCCAAGAGGCAAGAGGTTGTAAAGGCTTATGTTGCGGGTCCGAAAGAAGGAAAAGGGTACTCGGGGAATTTGCCAAAGTGTGGCAGGTGTTCGAGTCATCATAACCCGGGTCGATGTCCTGATCCGTGTGAAAATTGCAAGAAAGTGGGTCATCGAACTGGGGATTGCAGGTCGCCAACTATGGGGGAAAATCAGAAACAACAAGTAACATGTTTTGGTTGCGGGGAACGTGGACACTACAAGTCGGAATGTAAGAAGGGAAGAAACCAAGGAAATCCGAATCAAGGAGGTACGGCACAAGGAAGGGTTTACGTCATAGGAGGCGGAGAAGATAAGGAGGACCCGAACGTTATCACGGGTACGTTCCTTCTCAATAATCGTTACGCTTCAGTTTTATTTGATTCGGGTGCCGATAAGAGTTTTGTGTCCAATGCATTTGCACCTTTGCTCAACATTAAACCAACCACCTTAGACATATCATACATTGTCGAATTAGCTAATGGTAACTTAGTTAGCACCAACACCATTGTCCGCGGTTGCACATTCAATTTTCTTAATCATCCTTTCAACATAGACCTCATGCCCGTAGAACTTGGTAGTTTTGACGTCGTCATCGGCATGGATTGGCTATCCAAACATCGTGCAAAGATCATTTGTGACGAGAAAGTTGTTCATCTTCCTTATAACGGCGAAACTTTGATTATTCGTGGGGAACGAAGTGGAACTAGACTCAGTATCATATCGTGCATCAAAACGGAGAAGTACATAAAGAAAGGTTGTTATGGTTTCTTAGCCCATGTAACCGAGAAAAAGTCGGAGGAGAAGCGACTTGAAGATGTACCAATTGTCCGAGAATTTTCTGAAGTCTTTCCCGAAGACTTACCAGGACTTCCACCGACACGACAAGTAGAGTTTCATATTGACTTAGTTCCCGGAGCTGCACCTATTGCGCGAGCACCTTACCGTCTAGCACCATCCGAAATGCAAGAGTTGTCTAATCAATTGCAAGAGCTTCTAGACAAAGGATTCATTAGGCCGAGTTCCTCGCCTTGGGGAGCACCGGTCTTGTTTGTGAAGAAGAAAGATGGATCCTTCCGAATGTGCATAGATTATAGAGAGTTGAACAAGTTAACGGTGAAGAATCGTTACCCACTCCCCAGAATCGACGATTTATTCGATCAGTTGCAAGGTTCTAGTATCTACTCCAAGATTGATCTCCGGTCGGGTTATCATCAACTTCGAGTTCGGGAAAAGGATATTCCGAAAACAGCGTTTAGAACACGTTACGGTCACTACGAGTTTCAAGTGATGCCGTTCGGATTGACTAATGCACCAGCGGTATTCATGGATCTCATGAATAGAGTTTGTAAACCGTATTTGGACAAATTGTTATTGTGTTCATCGACGACATATTGATTTACTCAAAGAGCAAAGAAGAGCACGAAGAGCATTTAAGGACAATTTTAAGGCTACTCAAGAATGAGAAGTTGTATGCCAAATTTTCGAAGTGTGATTTTTGGAATCACAAAGTGCAATTTCTTGGTCACGTCATTGATAGTCAAGGACTACAAGTTGATCCCGCAAAGATTGAAGCTGTGAAAGATTGGGCTACTCCAACGAATCCTACAGAAATTCGACAATTTCTAGGACTTGCCGGGTATTACAGAAGGTTCATCGAAGGTTTTTCGAAGATAGCAAGACCTTTGACCAAGTTGACACAGAAAAACAAGAAGTACGAGTGGGGAAAGAAACAAGAAGCTGCTTTTCAGTTGTTGAAACAAAAGCTTTGTAGTGCGCCAATTTTGGCACTACCCGAAGGGATTGAGAACTTTGTTGTATATTGCGACGCTTCGCATAAAGGACTAGGGGCTGTTTTAATGCAAAACGAGAAGGTGATAGCGTATGCTTCTCGACAACTTAACACTCATGAGAAGATCTACACCACTCATGATCTTGAGTTAGAGGCCGTAGTTTTTGCACTCAAGATTTGGAGACACTACCTCTACGGTACCAAGTGCACAGTGTTTACTGACCACAAGAGTTTGCAATATATTCTTGATCAAAAGGAACTTAATATGAGGCAACGTCGTTTGTTGGAATTACTCAGCGACTATGATTGTGAAATCAAGTATCACCCGGGAAAAGCCAATGTTGTGGCTGATGCTCTTAGTCGGAAAGAGAGACCTAAACCTTTAAGAGTTCGATCATTGGGAATGACGATTAATTCGCCTTTACCATCGAAAATCCATGAAGCACAGATTGAAGCACTTAAGGAGGAAAACCGACCAAGTGAAAAGCTTTATGGTATGCCCGAGAACGCAAATGGTTTTGTAAAGAGAGCAGATGGAGTATTATGTTTCAAGGATAGAATGTGGGTTCCATTGTATGGCGGAATACGAGAATTGATTATGCATGAGTCGCATAAGTCAAAGTATTCTATTCACCCAGGATCGGATAAGATGTATCAAAATCTTAAGAAACTTTATTGGTGGCCGAACATGAAAGCGGAGATTGCCACGTACGTTAGCAAATGCCTTACCTGCTCTAAGGTGAAAGTCGAATATCAGAAGCCTTCAGGTTTACTCCAACAACCGGAAATTCCTCAATGGAAATGGGAACGCATTACAATGGACTTTGTTACGAAACTTCCTAAGACATCGGGAGGTTACGACGCTATTTGGGTAATTGTTGATCGCCTTACCAAATCAGCCCATTTCATACCGATTAGAGAGACTTATTCCATGGAGCAACTCACTAGACTTTATGTCAAAGAAATAGTCTCGAGGCACGGTGCACCAATTTCTATCATTTCCGACAGAGATAGTCGATTCACTTCAAACTTTTGGAAATCGTTGCAAGATTCATTCGGAACCAGATTAGAGATGAGCACAGCATATCACCCACAAATCGACGGTCAAAGTGAAAGGACAATTCAAACGTTAGAAGATATGCTGAGGGCATGTGTGATTGATTTTGGAAATGGTTGGGCTAACCATTTGCCATTGATAGAATTCTCGTACAACAATAGTTATCACACTAGTATAAAGATGGCACCATTCGAGGCACTCTATGGTTGAAAGTGCCGATCACCTGTTTGTTGGGCCGAGGTAGGTGACGCACAACTTACTGGTCCAGAAATGGTACGGGAAACGACAGAAAAGATAGTTCAAATTCGAGATAGACTCAGAACTGCCCGAAGCCGACAGAAAAGTTATGCGGATGTTAGGCGCAAACCATTGGAGTTTCAAGTGGGTGACAAGGTAATGTTGAAAGTATCGCCTTGGAAGGGCGTGGTACGATTTGGAAAGCGCGGAAAATTGAACCCGAGATACATTGGACCATTCAAGATTTTGAGCAGAGTTGGTCCGGTAGCTTATCGACTTGATCTTCCACCAGAACATAGTCATGTGCACAACACGTTTCACATTTCAAACCTGAAGAAATGTCTTTCGGACGAATCGCTCGTTATTCCATTGGAAGAAATTCAACTCGACGACAAACTCAACTTTGTGGAGGAACCTGTAGAAATCATGGACCGCGAGGTCAAACAGTTGAAACAGAGTCGTATTCCTATCGTGAAAGTTCGTTGGAATTCTCGAAGAGGTCCTGAGTTTACTTGGGAACGGGAAGACCAGATGCGCCACAAGTATCCTCATCTTTTCACCGACACCGTTAGACCTAACACCGATTGAATTCAGGGACTGAATTCCTTTTTGGATGGGCGAATGTGACAACCCGTACTTTCAGGTCATTTCTCGACACAATTTATGCCTCATTATTTCAACATTTATCGTAAACTTGGTTTACTTGTTTCAAATTCGCGTAACCTTAAAGGTTTAGCGGCGAATTCATGATCATAACATCACATACATTTCATATGGACTAAGATTAGTCTACATTTCATTTGCATCATTTGCATCATATTAGTTCATTCATGACATTTCATTTCAAATTTAACGCGTAATTTTTATATTAAATAAACGTTATCGCGTGAGTTATTATTTTTAATATTTAATCCGTTACTTTCAAAAATGATCCCGACATATTTTTATACTTACATTTAGTTTATAAAAACTATATTTTGGCTTTACCTAGTGTTTTAAATTTATTTGGTACATAAATCGTTAAAGTTAAATTATTACGACGTTTTTCTTAAAAATTACTCGATAATTATTTTATCACTCAAATTTCACAAGGAATGTATTTTTACAATTTTTATTATCTCATTACATTCTATTTTGACCTATTAAAAACTTACTTGTACCAAAAATTTCCATTTACCTTTACTTGTACATTTTCTACACAATTACTTACACTTTTGTCAAATTTTACACAAATAATATGCAAGTTTATAAAAAAATAAATAAATATCTACATCCCTCCCCCCTTGGCCGACCAAGGGGGAGGGTTAGTCATAAATGTGGCATGGGTTGTGATTGATAATAATTCATACTCAAATTAAAAGTCTTATACTCCATTTATTTTTCTCATACATGCATCTCATTCTACAAGTTAACAAAAGGTTTTTCTCTCTTCTTTTGGTTCTCCACAAACCGGCCATATAGAGTTCCAAGGGATCATCATCAAAATTTTTCTCAAGTGTTTATACAATCTAGTTAATACTCTTTATTAGGTTTTGAAATAAAAACCAAGAGTGTTTAGGTTTAACCTTGTTACTTGCACCTCATCATATTCACTTGTAAGCATGTTTCTTTCATTTTTCATGTTTCCTTTTCATTTCATATGTATCTTTTCATTTTTGGTACAAACATGCAAGACATATGTGATTTATACCATTTTTACTTGATTTTTGGAGTTATATATATATATTATGGTCATCCTATAATTATCCCCTTGGTATACTTTGGTCTTGATGATGTTTAGGAACCCATGACACCCTAAGAAGGTGTATGGTAGGATTAGATTAGCTTTGGAGTTGATTTGAAGGGATTAGAATAGGTTTGGTACGAGAAAAACTATTTTCGATAAGTATATATTGTGTTCTGACCTTATTTTGATTTTCTGGAAAAACCGACAGTAGGCACGACTTTTTGGCCTTGATATTTAGAAAATATACTTTAAAACGAATCCGTGGCCGCTTGAACGGATAAAAACGGAGTTATAACGAAGAAGTTATGAATTTTTAAAGTTTGACGACGAAATATATAACTTTCTGAAATTTCAGCATACTATTTTTACTCTATTTGGGTCAAAAACGAGCCTTAAGCTTCACAAATTATTTCGACTTGTCAAAAATATATTAGTATACTTTGATACGAAGCTAAGGACGTATTATACGTAGAAAACGGATTTGAAACGACAAAGATATGCACGTTTTTATAAAATTGCCGTAACTATTATTTTCTGAAAAACTATATTATTTCTACGATACAAGTGTTACGGTAGCTGTAACGACCATGTTTGAGGCTGTTTTTAACCATGATGTGAAACTTTTTGAAACGAATTGTCTTCTAGTAAAATTAAGATCACCGAGCATATTTTTCAAAACGACAAGCCGTTTGTATAGCGGAGTTGTAATAAATTATTTATGGATGTCTAAACTTGGCCGAAACTCACTTTTTGCAATACAATTAGCCAAAATCACTATCTTTAACCCTTATTATCTTTATGTTCGAGACCTTTTGGACGAAAACTCCTGAACTGAAACTTCTAGATTTCGATACAAACTTTCCAAAACCGTCGAGTTCGTTCTCTAACGATCGACGTACACCATTTTACGACTAGTTTTCCAAAGCCATTTTTGTTACTTTTATAAAAATTCCGACGACATTGTTTTACGACGAAAAGTGAAAATTTCACCATAAATCATTATAAAACCATTGTAGGATGAAATTTTGACGTAAATACTTGTAAAGTGATTTTTGATTGGTCAAGACGTCAAACGAGTATTTTTCGACGATAAGTAATATTTTCAAAACTCGCAAATGGTATAAATAACATACGAAATGCATGCATAACATTACATTGCAACTCATTACATATCATATCATTCGTAATAGGTCCCGATTAAAGCATTCCGTTATACCTCGGTGTACTCACTCTTGTCATCACACCAGTTTACCAAGTGAGTTTTCATAGCCCCGTCGATCATGCTTTTAATTATTTTCAAACCTACGGGGGAGAATACATTGCACAACATTTTTATTACGATACCAAGTATGTTTAATTCATTTACATTGCTTAAGTTACCGCATTTGCCAATTGAAAGTCCCCATTACCTGAACATGAACCGTTAATCTTTGAAGCGAGGATGAGTGGATAGATCTATCGAGGTTGACGCCTCCATCCGGGTTGGTGAATCCCAACTAGTCATACGGATGCATTTCATTTAATAACATTACGGAGTTGTCTGGCAAACACTCTGCAGGGGCATACATTATGAACAGTCTAGTTTCGGGGTCATGGACTTACTGCAATTGTAACATTTTTACGTGACTTGATTGTCATGCCTGGTTTATACTTGTGTAGTCGTATAAAACATTTACATAAACCTATGATTTCTCACCAACATTATTGTTGACCCGTTTTAGCAATGTATTTTCAGGTAACTGAGGCATTATCATCATGACATGGTTTAGGGTCCTACCTTTTGAGTCGCGGCGTCGACTTACATTATTGTACATTATGGCACTTATTTCAAAAACATCGTTTGGACTTGTAATATATATATGTTTCCGCAAACTTTGTAACTTTTGGGACCATGTTGTAACTCTGAAAGCTTTTGTTAAATATCAAACGATGTGTTTTTAAAACGACACTTTAGGTCGTTCAATATAACTGTGATTGTGGTGCTATGACAGTCAATCCCCCAGGAATTCCATTCCGCTGCAAAACAGGTAAATTGGGGGTGTGACATTTTTGTAGTTTTGTTGCCTTTTTGGCTCTTTCTTAATAAATTTACCATTAAGAATAGGTGCTTGAATAAACGTAATAACCTATTGCATATAAAAAACGTATGTGATACTTAACCCTTAAACGTAAAAACCTCATCTAAGATTTTATAAAGTACTTATATAATGACAATCTTACAAAAATATAGTAAAATTCCGAGGCTAGTAAAACGCTCCATCAAGTGTCATTGTATACGTTTTTAGCTATACATACGTAGGGCATTTTCGATGATACAATTTCCTTAGTAGTAGGTGTTTATGCTTTAAGTTTTAGCCTTTTATATACCCAAATGTAGCGTTATAACCATTATAGGGGCATAACACCAATAGTTTTTTAAAATATTTAGACATTTATGAGAGTATTGTAGCATTTAGGTACTTGAATAAACTTTCTCTCTCTATGTGTGGGCGAATTGGGGATCTGGGAATACGTATCTCACTGTTCATCAATACATCCATTTAACCTTCATTTTATCACAATTAATATGAAGACTTATACTCTTCATATATTTTATATCACTTAATCCACTACTAAACAATCCTTTATTAGTTTAATTTTTCATTTTTTAGTTATAATATCCGTTTGATTCACTGTTCCACTTGTTTTATCCGCGCCTTTCATCTCTTTTATTCATCTCTGGGTTTTTGGTTTTTTGGGTATGTTTCACCATTGATTTCATCATGGGTGAACTAGATCCAGATCCTTTATCAAACCCTCAACCTAATTTGATCCCACCTCCTGTTAATAAGGATGATTTCCTTAAACCTAAAAAAACTACTCGTTCTATGAACCCAGGTAATAAAAGTACTATGAAGTATCACAATGTGTTGAGGAATACGACTAAGGGTACATTTAATAAGGTTTCAACTAGGTCTAGCACTAAGGGTAATAGTGCGGCCACTGATATGGAAGATTTGCAATTTTGGGATGCGTGTATGGTTACTGATGAGGGTAAGGGTGATTTGGAAGATGTTGGAGGAATTAAAGGTAGTGATGGAAGTAGTGTTGAGGTGGAAATGGGTGATTTAGCTGGTTCTGAAAGTGGTATGGGTGGTAGTTCAATTGGTATTGTTAATCCTTCTCTTAATAATGATATTGGTAGTAATAATTCTGCTTTTGTTAATACTGGTTCTACTGATGCTAGTGTTGGAAATGGTAATAGTAATGTTAATTTGCCTGATATTCCAGTTCCAGTGAGTGAGAACCCCATTTTAAATCCTAATAATAATAATACTAAGGCTAAGAGTTCTAAACAGGTTAGTTTTGGGGATGTGAGGGTGCCGGGAATTATCAAGGCTGTGTTTAATAATATGGGTAATGAAACTGATAGGGGTGGTAATGTTGCTAGCAAGTTAAGTGTGGATGAATTTTTGAAGTTGAAGGAGGTGACTGGTAATGTAGTAAATGGTGGTCAAGATAAGTTTAAGGTTGATGGTAGTACATTAGGAAAAGATAACGATGTTGGTAGTAAGTTTGAAACTGGTGAATGTAGCAAAGGTAAGGATAAAGTAGTGGATAATGATGGTGGTGTTATGAGGTCTGTTTCGTTTGCTAATGCTGTGGCTAAGGGGTTTGGTGGCAATGGTGATAATAAGCTGAGATTTGTTCCAACTATTGTTAATGAAGAGGGTAGGAAGGTTGCTGAAATGGATCCGGTTCTTGAAGATGGGTGTAAGAGATGGAATAACACTATTGTTGGTTTTTTTGTTGGTTTCCAAATGGGTTATAGAGACATTGTTAGTCATTTGAGGAAGATGTGGAGATTGTTTCAGTTGGAGGAAGTTATAATGAATCAAAATGGAATGTATTTTTTCAACTTTAAGTCGAATAATGGTTTGGAACAAGTGATTGAGAATGGTCCTTGGCTTGTTGATAATAAACCATTATTTGTTAAGAGATGGGAACCAGGTTTATGTATGTCAAAGCCTGAAGTTACGAAAATTCCGGTGTGGATCAAGATTCATGATATTCCATTGGAAGCGTGGAATGTTGAGGGTATTAGTAGGATAGCAAGTAGAGTTGGTGTGCCTATTATTATGGATCGGATGACTGCTTCTATATGTGAGAAACCCTATGGGAGGGCTTCTTTTGCTAGAGTGTTGGTTGAGATTGATGCGAGTGAGGGTCTGGTGGATTCGGTTGAGATCTGGTATAAGAGTCTTGGGAAATACTTGAAGTTGTAGGTTGATTATGCATGGGCTCCTCCTTTATGTGAGCACTGTAAGATCTTTGGACACTATGTTAATGACTGTGGGAAGAAAGAACGTAAAGCTGATGTTGGTGGTAACATGTCTAATGTGGGTTCTAAAAGTAACGGGCAGAAAATGGATAATGGCAAGAGTAATGGTGAGTGGCAGGATGTAGTAAACAAACGAAATGGTAGATTTAATACGAATGGTAACAATATAAGAGGAGGGATGAATGGTAGAGGTAGAGGAGGTATTATAATAGGGGTGTAAGAGATCAAAAAGGAAATGTTGCGCCAGTTAAAAGTGTTAGTAAAGATGTTAAGGATGATTCTAGTGCTGTTAGCAAGGATAGTAAAGTTGGTAGAGTTGATGAAAGTGTTGTTGCTAATGAAGTTAAAGGGAAAAAAAACAAAGATGGCATGACTGGTGGAAGTGGTAATCGTGATACTAAGAAAAATGAGTCCAAAAGTAATAGTAGTGGGGTTAAATCAGGTAGTGGTTATGGTAATGTTAGTACTGGAAACAGGTTTGTGGCATTGGCTAAGGAGGATGATGTTGATAGCGGTGAGGCTTGGAAAGATGTTAAAGCTCGTATTGATGTTGCTTGTGATCTTGGCATTCCTGTTCTAGAGGATGTTCTTAAAGATTGGACTGATGAAATGATTGAGTATTATATGGACAAGTGGAGAAGGTGTCCTGCTTACAGCAAAGCTCACGATAGGACAACTCGGTCATCGGATGTTGATAGCAGTGACAGAGTTCAGAGTATTGATGAGGTTTTAAAGTCAAGAATAGATGTGCTTCAAAAAAAGATTGTTCTAGGAAATAACGGTCTTCAAGAGTATGCTAAAAGGGTTGCGGAGAAAAGAGTTGTGGATGAATGTGGTGGTAGGAAGATGCAGAGTTCTTATAATGAGTTTTACTCACAAGCTTATAAGAAGGGGTTAGATGAGGTTGCTAAGATAACCCAAGAGAGGGATATGCTTATAGTTGATCTGTTCATTAGCTCTAAACAAGCGCTCAATGATGCTGTTAGAGAAGCTTGGTCTGATGAGATGCTGTTGTACTATGAAAATGTCTGTGAAGAGATGGAGAAGGATACTATCAATGGTCTTGGAGATGAGGTAGAGGGAGGGGTCAATTCCACTACTGAATTCATGGTTCAAGATGATGTGTCCAATGTTCATGATGAGTCAATGGCCAATATGGAAGGAGGTTTTGCTTCACACCCCTCTAATTTCCAATGTTAGTAAAAATAGCATCGTGGAACATCAAGGGGATGAATTCTTCCTTGAAACGGAATGAAATCAAGAGCTTGATTAATAGTGAGAAAATTGGTATGTTTGCTGTTATTGAAACTCAGTTGAGAATTAAGTCGGTGGAGCCTATGTGTAGTGAGCTATTTGGAAGTTGGTCTTGGGTTTCTAATTCTGCGGACAGTAAGAAAGGGTGTAGGATTTCTGTTGGTTGGGACCCTTTGGTGGTCAATGCTAACTTGATTTCTCATATTGATCAAGCTATGCATTTTGAGGTTACATTTGTTTATAGTCGTAAGAAGATGTTTGTTTCATATATCTATGCTGGAAATACTAGGAAATGTAGGAAGAAGTTATGGAGTAATCTTGTGGATCATAATATTTTGATTGGTGATTCTGCATGGGTATTGCTTGGTGATTTCAACGTTTCTCTAAGTTTTGAAGAATGCTCAAACAGTTTTAGTACTATGGATAGAGGGATGATGGAATTTGTTGAGTGTGCTCAGAAACTTGGTATTGAAGATATTAATAGTTTTGGCATGTTCTATACTTGGATTGAGAAAAGGAAGGACCCTGAACGTGGTATTCTCAAAAAACTTGATAGGGTGATGGGGAATGGTGCTTTCATTCATGATTATAGTACGAGTTATGCAAATTTCCTTCCTTATTTGTCTTCTGATCATTCTCCTGCTGTCTTGGTGTTTCCCGAAGCTCATCCTTTTAAGCCCAAGTCTTTTAGATTCATGAATTTCATTGCTGATAAAGATGAGTTCCCTCCTACTGTTAAGAAGAATTGGAACATGGATGTTCAGGGCTTTGATATGTTTGTGTTGGCTAAGAGATTGAAGAATATGAAGAGGTATATGCGCAAGTTAAATAAGGATAATGGTAATGTCTTTGATAAAGTTAAGCGTCTTAAATCTGAACTTATGAGGGTTCAGCAATGTTTGGACAAGGATCCTCATAACTCTTTGTTAAGGGAGGAGGAAATGATATATTCTAGAGCTTATAATGATGCCGTTTTAGATGAAGAAAGGCTTCTTAAGCAAAAGACTAAGATCGAATGGCTTAGGGAAGGGGATCACAACTCGGCATATTTTCACAAGGTTCTTAAGGGTAGAGTTAGCAAGTGCAGGATTGAGATGGTTTGTAATGAAGCTGGGAACATTTTTTATGGGGATGATATTCCGGGTCAGTTTGTCAAATATTTTGAGAATTTTTTGGGCGCTGAGGATGATGTTTTTGCTATTGAAGACTGTGATGACTTGTTTACCAATAAGCTGGATGCTGTTTCTGCTGATAACATGGTTAGGCCGGTTTCGGATGATGAAATAAAAATTGCCATGTTCGATATTAAAGATGATAAAGCTGCTGGTCCGGATGGGTTTACCTCTAAGTTTTTCAAAAAAGCTTGGAGTGTTGTTGGTGCGGATGTTTGCAAGGCGGTCAGAGAATTCCTATCTTCCGGGAAGCTTTTAGGTGAGCTTAATACTAACCTTATTTCTCTTATTCCTAAACTTAAAGTCCCTCTTAAGCTTTCTGATTATAGACCGATTGCATGCTGTAATGTGACTTATAAGTGTATTAGTAAGGTTTTGACTAATAGGCTTAAAGATGGGTTAGATAAACTGGTGGACGTTAATCAATGTGCTTTCATCCCGGGTAGAATGATTAGTGATAATATTTTATTGACTCAAGAGTTAATGGCGGGTTATGACTGGAAGAATGTGCCTAGTAAATGTGCTTTTAAGGTTGACATTAAGAAAGCTTATGATACCGTTAATTGGAATTTCCTTAGGAATGTTCTTGTTAAGTTTGGCATTCATGGCACAATGATAAATTGGATCATGACATGTCTTACTACAGCGTCCTTTTCTTTGAACATTAATGGTGAGATTCATGGTTTCTTTAGAAGTAAGAGAGGACTAAGACAGGGGGATCCTATATCCCCGTATCTATTTACTTTAGTGATGGAGGTTTTAAACTTGATGATCAAGAGACAGATTAGAAATGATGTGAGGTTTCGGTATCATTCTGGTTGTAGAAAACTTGGTCTGACCCACCTCTGTTTTGCCGACAACCTCCTTCTTTTGTGTCATGGTGACCCTATTTCTGCGTGTATTCTTAGGAGAGGGTTGGATGAGTTTAGTATGAGTTCAGGACTTTATCCTAGTATGGAAAAAAGTACTGTCTTTTTTGGTAATGTCCCGAATGAGGCTAAAGAGGAAATATTACTTGCCCTACCCTTTAAGGAAGGTTCTTTACCTGTTAGATATCTTGGAGTTCCTATGATTACCAAGAAGCTCCGTAATGTTGATTGTAGGGTTCTTATTGATAAAGTTAAGAAAAGAATTTTTGATTGGAAAAATAAGTCGCTTTCATATGCTGGTAAGTTACAATTAATCTCCTCGGTCTTATCCTCGTTAAATGTTTATTGGACTTCTATGTTTATGCTCCCTAAACATATTTGTGCTAGTATTGATAAGCTGTTTATGAACTTTCTGTGGGGTTTGGATGAGGGTAGTAGGAAGATTTATAGCGTTGCTTGGAATGTCGTGTGTACTCCTAAGAGTCAGGGTGGGTTAGGCCTTTGGAACATGGTTTTAATGAATGAGGTGCTTATGGTAAAACATCTTTGGAATGTCATTAGTAAGAAGGACTCTCTTTGGGTTAAATGGGTTAACACTCATAGGATTAAGGGTAGATGCATTTGGAACCTTTCTGTCTCGGATAGTACATCTTGGTGTTGGAGGAATATTATGAAACTTAGAAATAAAATCCGTAGTTTTGTTGGTATAAAGATTGGTAATGGAAAGGGTAGTTTTGTGTGGTTTGATAAATGGCACTCTAATGGCCCGCTATGCAAACTGATTTCTCATAATGTTCTGTCTTCATATGGGTTTGATGTGAATGATAAGTGTTGATGCAAAAGTTGGACGTTCCTTGTTTGGAGCTCCGGATTCTACACCAATTGAGGATTGTTGCTTGGAACCTGCGCACTAAAACAAAAGACACCGTTAGGCTTACCGTGGGATTGTTTCCCACGATTATCCTCCGGCGTGAGAGTAAGTAATCGGTTTTAGGGTTTAAGGAGAGTTAGGGTTTGTAAATCGTACCTTAAATGAGGGGTGTGATCCCCTTTATATACGCACGGAATCCTTGTTGGTTCCGTGTTCCTCAACCTTCGGTGTATCCCGCCTTAATTGGTTGAGAATGATTATCTCCTTGATTAGAAGATATCCCACATCCATTCCGTAAATAGATGCGTATTTGGGCCCCCGAGGGCCTAAACGCTTGTCAACGTAGCCCACATCGTGTTGGACTTTATTAATATTGGGCTTTGGGTCGGGTTCATAACCCGGATGTAGAGTATACGTCATCATGTCCCCCCAGTCTAGTATGCGCAGTGCGGAGCTGCGGATGCTAGACTAATAACCATAGGTAAAAAAGATACCAAGCGTATCAAATAAGCCCAAGTAAATTTGCTTTGGATACATTGTATCCGGACGTAAATAATAGAAAATGAGCGCCTCGGAAATCGGGGGAAAGTTACTGCCTGTGTGTCCCATCAAACAATCTCAACCACACAGTAATAAGTAGTGGAATCCACGTGTCAACCATCGGGTGGAGGAAGGAGGTTATATAACACCAATACTTCATTTCCACCGTCTTCACACAAAGTAAAAATAATCCGCCATTAACAAAGCTATCCATTGCTCCAAGCTTTCTTACTGAAATACCGCCAAGGTAACCACGCCCGCGCGTTTGTGTTTGATTAGAATAACACCATGGTGAAAGAATTATCTGATTTTACATCTGACATAACGGAAGAAGAACTTCAACAGTTCGCATCAGATTACTATATACCCAGCGCAGTACATCCGGAAGTTCCGGCTGCGAATGCATCAATATTGGATTTCCCCGATGGGAAAATTGGTGTATATACGCGATTTTTCGAATTCGCAAATCAGCGCATCCCCATATCACTATTTTTAAGTGATGTATTAAATTATTACCGCATTTACCTGTCCCAGCTGCACTGCATAGGTGCGGCAAAATTAATCAATTTCGAGGTGAATTGCCATTTATTGGCCATAAATCCGACCATCCATTTATTCCGGGCATTTTACCACACCACATGGTCAAATGGTTGGGTTTCATTCGCGAAACGCCCCGGATCCCTCCAGTGCTACACAGATAAGTTAGACGCACTCCGAAACTGGAGGGAAACATTCTTCTGGATTAACAATACCTGTTTTCCATCCCAATTCGATTTTTACGCTAAGAGGACATTGCCAAAGGATGAGCGCCCCCTCCCTGGATCATATAATGTAGAGGATGCGGAAACCATAAATACTAACCGCATCCCTATAAGCTCCTACCCCGAGGAATTCTTGGTGCATATAGGCCTGAGTCATAATTATTTCGGCAGCCCAGAGGAAGTACCTATTTTCTTGGATGCCGATGATCAGGGTGGGTGCTCATTCTTTCGCACTCCGTTGAATTACATGTCTGTAAGTTATGGACTTGATATATGTCGTATTGTTATAAACTATGTGTGTGTTTGTTGTGGTGCGCAGAAATGGATCTGTTCAGCGTGGTGCACTTGGCAAAACCAACAGAGGTGAAGGTGGGTACTCGAGCTCTGAAAGAGGGAGAGGAACCCGTGTTAGCTGCGGTAGTTGGTCGTACCGTAGCGATGGATCTAGGCGAGGCGGGTGAAAGTTCATCCGTAGCGCTCCAGGCAACTCCTGTCCAAAGCATGCCAAGTGGAATAGCACAAACACCACCCGTGCAACCAACGCCCATAACGGCAGAGCACGTGGAAGAGACAGAGGAGGCCGAAGAAAGTCCGGAATTGGAGCGAAAGAGGAAACGTACCGGCGATGGCGCTGCCACATCCCGGAAGAAACGCCCAGTCATTTTTAGTGTGGAGTCATCATCCAGTGATGTGGCGTCGCGCCCCCCATCACCTGTCACCGCCATTCCCGCGTAAGTAACCACGAAAGTGTATCTATCAAAATTTTTGCAAGATAGCTCTGAATAACTGTGATTATCTCATCTTGTGTGTAGGATTGAGCAATCTGCAGAGTCGCCCCCCCACACAAGTCCAATGCGCTCAGAATCATCTGGGCTAAAGGACCACAGCGCGGAGCCTAATACCGCGGAGGAAGTACCTACGGGTCTGCTTATTGACGACCTGGTTTCACTTGCAACTCAGATAAAAGTGAAGTATTTGGGTGAGGCTAGCCAAAATTCCGAGAAAGACAAACGTATTGCCTCTCTGGAGGCTCAACTGGCTACTGCGAGGGATGAGGCAAAGACTCTTGGGACGCATGCTACAAAACTAGCCGAGGAAAAGATGGCACTGATGTGTCAAATTAACCAAGAGCGCGCAGAGGCTGCGAGCTATAAGTCTACCTGTCTATGGGCTATAAAATACTTGGAAAATAGCAAAAATGCATTGACCACTCAGCTTGAAGACTTTGGTACTACGGTGAAAAATGCATTGGAGACACAGGAGGAGAAGTTGCGTAAACTCAGCATAGAATACGACGAGGAATTATATCCGCAGCTTCTCTCCACCATAGCTGAGCGCAGATGGCTCATAAGCCATGGGCTCCGCTTAGCAGCATTGAGTGTCTTGGAGTCTCAAGAAGTGCGTGACTCCTTTGGGGATGTGGTGAAATGCGCACTGGAGCGTGGAAAGTCCGAGGCCATTGAAAAGCTGCAAGAGGCGGATCTGCTAAAGGTACCTGTGGAGCAGGTACCGAATTATGATGTAAAGGCGTATGATAACTTAGTCGCGGCTATGGAAAAAATGAAGGACTTGGAACTCCCCAAGATCACTGAGTTGGAACGTGATCAGGACTATCCAATAAACATGATATTTGCAGGTCTGACCTTAGCTCGGCATCTGGGTGGAGAGGCTGTTGCGCAGCCCAACTATTATCTGAGGCCCGATGCATCCCAACTGCAGGTACCTGTTTTTGCGCGCCCCAGAGACATCCTGAATCCGTTTGTTATTGACAGGGAAGTCCCCTTGAAACAAGTATTGGAGGCGCATGCAACAAGACTTGCGGAAAGGAAGGGTATTAAGGGCAAGGCCGTAATGTGTGGTGTGGGCGCGGCGCACCTCCCAAGGTCGGACGGAGTGCCAGTGAGTGTGGCCACCGTAGCACGTCGAGATGCTGAGTTGTTACAGGAGCTAAATAGGATTGGGGAAAATACTAACCGCGTAGGTAGTTCTTCCTTGAAACGAAGTCATAGCTTTTAGTTTACTATCTAGTGATGTCTGTAAGAAATAATGCGTAATAGGTTTCCTTTTGTGATGTACACCTTTGTCATATTTTCCTCTGTGTAAAAGAAATATACATTGTGTTTATCTAGGATGTACGCCTTTATACTGTGTATCTTTGCGTAAAAGAAGTATGCGTTGTTATTTGTATAGGCAAGTGTGAAGAATACAAGGACACCATAATCATGTATGAAGATCCAAAAATGTTAAGTATAATCATGTATATTATTGGTATGCAGCGTACTGTAAATACCAGAGTGAGGAATCAAGTGTCTTGGTTCCCGATTTGTTAAACGTGCACATGTGCATGGCTGCGCATCCGTCGTAGGGTGCGCACCGAGCTTATTCCAACGTCTTGTGAACAAGGTGTTTAACAAGGATACGTAATCCGTTGTCGATGGGTTTGCAACCCTCTTACTCGACAAGTTGTTTATTAGGTTAACTTATCCTTTTGACCGTCGTGGGTTTATATATTGCATGCACGCCATGTAGGCAAAAATATGAAAAAAGAAAAATGTTAAGACATATGGTATATGGAAGTAACAAATTAAATGGTGTTACGGAGTTAGCTAGAAACCGCAACGTTTTATTAATACTTGCAAGTGTTTATGAAAAAGAAAAAACATGATACTAAGAAAAGTAAAAAAAAACATAGTTATCTATTGAGTACTTTGGTGAAATGGCTCAGCATCTGTGCGCTTGGCCATAGCCCATCCTATAGGTAGCATCTTTTTAGATTGCAGATGTTCCATGTGCGCGGCAGTTCACGACCATCCACGCCCCGTAGCTTGTACGCGCCGGTTCCTAGTGCTTCAGTGACCTCATAGGGTCCTTCCCACTTCGGTCCAAGCTTACCCATGTCTTCTGCGTGGCTCGCATCATTAGCGATAATACTGCGATTCCATTCTCCACAGAGGAAGTCCGGTCCACTGAAGCAGATAGCGCGATTACTACGCTCGGTGCGTCTTCTGTACCCATTCGAACCTGGCTTCACCCTTCCTGGGATACTCCAGTGACTTCGTGATCCTTGGCCGCGCATGTTCGATGCCCCGCACCTACCAGCACTTGACGGCGCGTGTACCTTGTAGACGTTAGATTTTTCTACGATGGATATCCTACCCGATACCGGTTCGCGTGTCTACGACTCGGTAAAGTGGTTTCATGAGTTATCTATTGATACAAAAAAAAAATGAAAAGAATCATAGTACAAAAAAGAAAAAGTATTTGTGAACGTTCATAATTATTTTGCAACGCCAAAGATCGATTGAGGCATTGTGGTAAATTAAACAATGAAGGTATATGGTATACAGAATTGTAAAAAGAAAAA
>BPTQ01000003.1:197177774-197339255 GCA_019973895.1 Chrysanthemum seticuspe
GCCAAAACGGCATACAATGTTATCCCACACGAAGCGCTTCACCTGGTTACCAGTGATGGTGACCACCGCCTTTGCTTCAATCCACTTGGTGAAGTAGTCTACAGCGACTATGAGGAATTTTAATCCCCCCGCTGCGACGGGGAAAGGACCTGCGATGTCAATACCCCATTTGTAGAATGGCCAGGGTGATGTTATTGGCGTTAGCTCGTGCTGTGGCTGGCGTGGGACAGGTCTATGCACTTGGCAATCAGAACACTTCCGTATTAAATCCCGCGCGTCCCGGTGCATGGTGGGCCAGTAGTATCCTGACCGCATGGCGCGTGCTACAACGGATCGTGGTCCTGAATGCATACTGCATGAACCTTCATGGATTTCGCGCAGCACATAATTTGCCTGTAAAGGGCCCACACAGCGGAGCCATGGTTGCAGGAAGGAGCGTCGGTACAAGATGTTGTCTCGGACTTCAAATCACTGTGCCATGCGCCGTATCCTGCGAGCTTCTTTCTGCTCCTGGGGTAACATTCCCTTATTCAGGAAGTCCATTATTGGTGTCATCCATGTAGGGCCGTCTTCCTCTATGATTGTGGAGACTTCCATCTCTGAGATAGACTTGTTTTTCAAAGTTTCTACCAGAACCTGCTTTGATAGGTGCGCAAAACTCGTCGAGGCAATCTTGCTCAGGGCATCTGCCTTGCGGTTTTCTCCTCTAGGGACCTGTTTGATAGTGAACCTGTCAAAACCTTTGATTAGCATCTTGGTTTTGGCCAAATATTGGATCATGTTGTCCTCCTTAGCTACGTATTCGCCCAATACGTGGTTAGCTACGAGCCGAGAGTCCACATTTGCTTCTAGGTTCTGCACACCCATTCGAGCTGCGATGCGTAGTCCAGCAAGTAGAGCTTCATACTCTGCTTCGTTGTTTGTCGCTGTAAATTCAAAGCGCAGTGCATAGGTGAATTCCATACCTTCTGGATTGGTAAGGATAAGGCCAGCTCCTGAACCATCAATGCAAGAGGATCCATCTGTAAACAAGATCCATGGATCATGCTGTTTCATCTTATTTGGTATGGGTGCCTCATTGGTGTCTTGCTTCTCAATTATGAAATCTGCCAGAATCTGTCCCTTAATTGCTGTGCGTGGTCGGTATGAGATATTGTGTTCACCCAGCAATACACTCCACTTCTGGAGTCGACCTGATGCATCTGGTTTAGAGATGACCTGTTTAATTGGTTGGTCGGTAATGACTGCTATCGGGTGCGCCTGGAAATACCTGCGTAGCCGTTTAGCAGCAAACACCAATGCCAGAACCAATTTTTCCATGGCCGTATAGTTCACCTCCGTCTTCTAAGCGCTTTGCTTATAAAGTAGATAGGAGTTTGCACTGAATCCCTATCTGTTAGTAGTACCGCACTGACTGCTCCATTCGTTGCGGACAAATACATGATCAGTTCTTCCCCTGGTCGGGGTGCAACGAGTGTTGGGAGCGTTGCCAGATGTTGTTTAAGCTGAGTGAAGGCTTCCTCTGCCTCCGTCGTCCACTTAAAATCGCCCTTCTTTATGCACTTCTTGAGTGTTTTAAAAAGTGGTAACGATTTCTCTGCTGACTTGGATAGGAACCTGTTCAGGCCAGCCAACTTCCCGTTAAGAGATTGAACTTCCTTCAACGTGCGTGGTGAAGGAAGTTCGATGACTGATTTTGTCTTTTCTGGACATGGTTTTATGCCGTTAGGTTCAATCAGGTATCCCAGGAACATGCCCTCAGTAGCGCCAAATGTGCACTTTTTTGGATTCAGCTTCATGTTTATCTCTCGTAGAGTTTTGAACGTCTCCTCAATGTCGCGTATTAGCTCATCTTCAGTATGGCTCTTGATGACTAGATCATCGACATAGACTTCAATGTTGCGGCCCACCTGTTTTTCGAAAGCGTTGTCAACCAACCGCTGATAGGTGGCCCCCGCATTTTTTAAACCGAAGGGCATTTTGGTGTAACAGTAAACACCTTGGCCTGTGTGGAAGGCCGTCTTTTCTTCATCCTCTTTAGCCATCTGAATCTGATGGTACCCCTTGTACGCATCTAGAAAACACTTCAGTGGATACCCGCACAGAGACTCTATTTTCCAGTCTATTTCTGGTAATGGGTAACAGTCCTGTGGGCACGCTTTGTTAAGATCCGTAAAGTCAACACACATTCGCCAGCTACCGTCGCCCTTTTTGACCATTACTGGATTTGAAAGCCAGTCGTGGTAATAGACTTCGCGCATAATCCCCGCATCTACCAGCTTGTGTACTTCAGCCATGATTGCTTGCGCACGCTCTGGGGCTTGGCCCCGTTTCTTCTGGCGTACAGGCGAGTATCCTTGTCGGATTCGCAGGTTATGCTCTGTGATTGAGCGCGGTACTCCAGTCATGTGTTTTGGCTCCCATGCAAAAATGTCTAAGTTCTTTTGCAGGAGCGCACATACAGCTGATTTGCCAGTATCTGATAGTGATCCTCCAATGGCAATTTCCTGCTCTGGGTATTCTGGGTGGATTGCTACCTTCAGATGTGGAATTCTGGTAGTCCGCTGTGCTGGGGTTGGTGTGGTCTCGCATGCAATCGCGTTGCATTCTCGTTGTGGTATAGTGGCATTGTAAAGAGTAACAATACCCCCTTCCACTGGGAACTTAAGCATCCCATGAGCTGTTGACGGCACTGCGCGCATAGCTGAAATTCCTGGTCTCCCAATAATGCCATTATATGGCGAGGGAGATTTAATCACCATAAATTCCATCCATGCCGTAGCGGAGTGTTCTGCATTTCCAATGCTGACAGGTAATCTTATTTGTCCCATAGGCCATATCTTCTCCCCTGTAAAACCGGTCAACGCTGTTCCAACTGGGGTTAACTGGTTGCGTATTTCGGGACGCAGTCGCTTAAAGCAGTGCTCGTACATGATGTCAGCGGAGGCTCCACCATCGACATACATGCGGTGGATATCGTGACCCCCCGCGCTTATCTCTATAGTAAGTGGTTCTACCACCGCGTTGTTCGCGGTTAAGGTGGGGAATGAAATTTCTTTTCCCCGCGAAAAATCCTGACTTACCTTCTGCTTTGTGACCCGCTGCCATGATTGTATCATGTAAATGGTGTCGGGCTTATCTTTAGGCGTTTCTTTCTTATTGCTACTCTTTTGCTTGTCCTTGCCTTCCTTGATATTCTTGACCAGATGGTCCAATCTACCCTCTTTGACCATTTTGTCAATGAGTTGACGCAATTGGACACATTCGTTAGTAGTGTGTCCCTTCTGCGCGTGGTAATCACAGTATCCACTGCCGACACGCCTCTCCTCTGGAGTGCGCATTTGTGGTGGTCTTGGGAAGTTAGCACCCTCTGTTGCGAGTATTTCCTTCGGTGTTTTGGTAAGCGGGGTATATTTGTCATTGTCGCGTCCATTCCCTTGGTTGCGATAGTTCCTGTTACGGTTGTTATTCCGGTCTGTGGATTGTCTCCCAGGTTGTTCCTGTGACCGGTAATTGGAGTAGCTTCTCTTGCTATCCGCTGCGGCGGCTTCTCCTTGTACGAAGGACCGTGTACGCTTCATAACCTCATCGAAGGATTGGGGAATCCTGTCATTTAACCTTTTAATAAGTTCAGGGTTGTTGATTCCATTCATGAACCCTGAGATTTTAAGTACTTCGGGACATGCTTTGACTTGCATGCACTCATCCTTGAAGCGCTCCATGAAAGCGTTTGTGGACTCCCCTTGGCGTTGTTTGACTCTAGCAAGTTCAATGGGGTTTTTAGCGCACTTTTTTCGTTGAGTAAAATTTAGGCGGAATGCCTTCCTCAACTCTTCAAAGCCATTGATGCTTCTACGTGGAAGCTTGTTGAACCAGTTCCGCGCATTCCCCACCAGTGTGGAATTGAACATGTGGCACCATACAGGTTGTGGCCAATTTTCAATGGTTGCTGCTGATTCAAAATTTTTTAGATGATCATCAGGATCACCTGCTCCATCATAGGTTTTAACATTAGTAGGCATGCGCCTCTTTTTGTTCTCCGAAAAATCACTGATACGTCTAGTGAACGCATCTACCTTCTGACGGCGCCATGGGAGAGACATATCCTCCTCTTCTTGGTCACGGTTTTTTCTTCTGGATTTCCAATGTCCAGTCTCGCTGTCCTCACTGTCTGAGGAATTACTAGAGGATAGTTCCTCTCCCCTTCGGCGTTTACGCCGGTTATCTTCAGAATTCGTGCTTGGGGGGCTCTCACTTGGGGAATATCGCTCCCCCAATCTATCTTGTACTCTGCGGCCACCGAGTCTAGTATGGACACTGGTGCGCTTCTCATCTTCCTCACTTTCAGTCCTGGGCTGTGAGTCAGACGTATTATCTTCCTCAACTCTCCTCCCAATTCTATTGAACACTGGGGGTCGGCGATTTCCCTTCCCGCGTCTCTCCTTATGACGACGCGTTGGAGATATCTCAAACTCTGGGCCAAAGTCTAGTCGAGCATGCATGCTTCGACTTGGTCTTTTCTTTGCTTCCTCTTGCATGAGGACAGCTAGGGCTTCGTAATTTTGAGAGACAAAATTACTTGGCTCTAACTCTGGAACGACTCCCTCTAGAACAGGGGTATCTGTTTCTGTCAACACGCCCCTGTTCCTGTCGGGTGCGTCGGGTGCTTTTGTGAAGTTAGCTTCTAGCACCGATTGGAGTGGAGTAAAAGGAGTGCGCGGCGGGTCTCTGGTGCTGGTGGTAGTCGTTGTTGTCTGGGTTGTCCCCGAGAGTGGTTCCACCAGAGGGAAGGCCGAATCCTGGCCTGATCCCTGATTCTTAGCAGCGCTGGTTGTTCCAGAGTTCTGCTTGGGGGTTGCCCCGCTGTGTACCTTCTTTCCAGTAAAATCTGCTTGTGATCGCTTCGTCATCCTAGTTCTTGGTTCTTAGTGAATGGTCCCACGGATGGCGCCACTTGTTGATGCAAAAGTTGGACGTTCCTTGTTTGGAGCTCCGGATTCTACACCAATTGAGGATTGTTGCTTGGAACCTGCGCACTAAAACAAAAGACACCGTTAGGCTTACCGTGGGATTGTTTCCCACGATTATCCTCCGGCGTGAGAGTAAGTAATCGGTTTTAGGGTTTAAGGAGAGTTAGGGTTTGTAAATCGTACCTTAAACGAGGGGTGTGATCCCCTTTATATACGCACGGAATCCTTGTTGGTTCCGTGTTCCTCAACCTTCGGCGTATCCCGCCTTAATTGTTTGAGAATGATTATCTCCTTGATTAGAAGATATCCCACATCCATTCCGTAAATAGATGCGTATTTGGGCCCCCGAGGGCCTAAACGCTTGTCAACGTAGCCCACATCGTGTTGGACTTTATTAATATTGGGCTTTGGGTGGGGTTCATAACCCGGATGTAGAGTATACGTCATCATGCGCGAAAGACTATTACAAAATGTGCATATCCGTATAACGTTAAAAAATAGCAAACAAAAGTGAAAAATAACATACACTTAAGGCATCAAGAACTTGCATAAAAGAAAAAATTGTAGTATACAAAGCAAAGAAAGCATGCGGAAAGATAAGTAAAAAAGGCTGAAAACAATCATCAGAAGTATCACGAAACAAACAAACAGGCATTGTTCAGATGATCACACGATATCAAAAAAAATGAAAAATATTGGATTTCACATACACATCAAACCATAACCAAAGTAGGCGTACAAGATGAGTTCTAGAGAGAGAAAGTTAGAGGTTTAGGGAACTTTAGTGAGAGAAAGAAGAAATATTATTATGAGCTCCAACTCTCTACCTTGGAGGGTAGAGAGTATTTATAGTCTTACAATAAAACGCCACACATCGGGCTGTGGATCAGGCATAGAGTGGGTAAAGACCCGTCCGTCCTCCATGGTGTTACTGAACTAAATACTACTTAAATTAAAATAACTACGACTACGAGCTTTCTAATGATTACATATACTTGAGGTGACCGACTCTTTAATACCTGGAATTTCTAATTCCTAACAATCTCCCCCTAAGGGAGGTCACCTCAATCATGTACTAAAATTACATTGAATACAAACAGATATTACATTAAAAATTGTTCTTGCATTCTTGATGTAGTACTTTGCTCCGAAGCTCGTAGTCATTGATTCTTCTCATTGCATGTTTGGTTAATCCAAGTGGAGGTCTTTTACTGATCCACGTGATAATAATTTTGAGCCAGCTTTTGAGATCATCAGCTATCAAAAAAATCTCTGAGACATCCATTGTGGGTTGGAATATTGTGATGTTGTGACTTTCGGACCAACATGCTTACATTCTGGATCATGATATCTTCTTATCAGAGTAGCGGAAGCTTTCGTTAACTCATGATATTGGCAGCAGCGTAGCAGAAGCATGGAGTGAACATATCAGAGTCATTGATGCACTTATCATGAATTCGTTTGAGATGAATGTGTAGAGTGAGCATGCGGCTATGGATTGACCGCTTCATTCTGATCAGCTGCAAACGTCGGGTGTACCTGCATAAAACAGTTAGCAATAAAGCGCACGAAAGTGTCTTTGATCACTTTCGTTGAATTGAGGTACACGGCCCACGGTTCCCCGTTGATCAGTACAAGTACTGCCTGTGATCAGGTATAATTCCGAAGAATTTCCTTGACAGGGTTTCGCAGCTGCTCTGACTGTTCTCAAACCCGAACATCTCAAAGAAGACAACACGGAGTGAGTGAACCAGCGAAGTAGAAATTCACTGATTGATGAAAAGAGATTTGAAAGACAATCGTGTATTGCTCAATAGAAATTGTTTTTGCAATACAACGAAGGTTTTAATGAAAATCAATTATCAATCATAAAACACCTTTTGATTTGAAATATTCGAACACGGTCAATGTGCTAAAGAAAAGAGTTTTTAAGCACAATGACCGGTTTTTCAAAGGTATCCGTCAATCCATAACCTGAACCAGGATTGATTCAAAAGATTGAATCGCCCCATTATTTCTGTTCAGTTGTCACATGGTTGATCTATTGAATAGATCTCACATGCCACCCACCAAGAGCTTGTTTGATGTTGGCTCCAGAGGGCTTTCCATCTTCATTGTGAATATGTTTGCATATCACTCAGATGTTCTGGCAATACCACAAGAATAATGTGTAGGACTCAAGATATAATCTCTCTTTCCACATTGTGTGAAATAGAGAGTCTTCATTGAAAGTGTCCTAATGAGATTTATTGATGATCTCGTGGCTCTAGACTCAATATGTGCATATTTGGATCCTGTGCCGGAGACTAGGGAGAGGGTCTCCTTCTTCAATATCAACAATCTCTAAGAGAAAGTCGATAGGTAATGTCGGTTCCCCGTGAGAATGAAACAAGTACTTTTAAGAGGAACTTGAGTGGTTTGGAAAGTTGAGGTGCAGTGCGTCACTGGGTCCATGACGTCTTGTCTTCAATACCGATGTTACCATCAGTAGCATATGAATTGAACCCGGTTTCTGCCCTAAGGTTGAATATATGGAGGGCTATTTGTTTTCACCCTTTTCTCATTCAATTCCTTTTAATTCTTCAACCCCTTCAGTGCTTACCGAGACTTCATAGCAAGAACCTTGTTAGGTTTGTTCCAGTACTTGCTCTGTTTCAGTCCGCACTCTTCCCATATCTCACTTTTCTCCTTTTATCATCATACCTAAGGACTTCTACACTAACTAGTGGATTGTCCCTGGGTAGATCCCTCCGGTTCTGGCGGATCATGGGAACAAATACCTAACCTTATCATCCTTATATCACCGTACATAAAGTAAAGTTGGTCGGTCTATTTGGTATTGTTCATCTGCCATTTGAACCAATTGAAAACCATTTGAAAATCAATCCAGATACTTGTGATATAGTATCAAAACATTTTGTACCTGAATTTTTTTTGATATTTTTAGAACAAGTGCTCCCCCTCAACATGTGCATCAAATGTTTGAAATCGTTTTGCACACGGAGGCAAGAGGAAGAATTAACTTCTTTGATTACCATTTTCAAAAAATATCAACATCACTTCCCTAATCGAATCAAGTAGATAAAGTATTTTGGGGAAGGATGAGGTTTTCATGATTTTGCTCCCCCTCAATATGTATGTGCTTCGAGATTTGAAAAGAGTTTTGCACATACTAGAGGGAACCTGCACATTGAGATAAGAGATCACGTTTCAAATCATAGGTTTAAGATAGATGCTCCCCCTCAACATGTACATGGAAAATTTGAAACCGTTTGTCACATGTGGGAAGGAGAGCATGTACATCCTTATAAAATCATTTACCGAATTATCAGTTTAAATCCAATTTAAATCACACATTCTCCCCCGATCACAATTATCAAATCATTTGAGATTTGTGATCTCTTATAGATTTAAATTGATTTTGAAAGCTTTTAAAGAGAATTGTGACTTGATTATGAAAGCGTTTTAACTGATAAGGATCGGATTTTAAGACTTTAAACTCCATTGATAAAACATGCATGAATATCTTTTGAAAAAAATTGAATGCCAAATAACTTTTTAATTTAATTGAAATCATTCTCCCCCTCAATCAATGACATAGGTTGTTGATTGAGAGATTGATATTTTGACAAATAAGTCTAGATGATTATCAAAAATAGAGACTGAGTTATTTTTCAAAGCAGTTAGTTTTCAGCAGATAAATGTTTATAGAATCAGAGCATGGAATTTTGAAAAACATGATAAAGATTGGCTCTGTTCTTTCTTTAAAAGGCGGGTTACTACCTGAAATGACAATAAGCCATCGTTTCTCTTTCTCACAATTTTTTTTTTTTTTTTTTTTTTTTTTTTTTTTTTTTTTAAGAATTCGAACAACATCTAAAGTCCCGTGTCATTCTTTGAATGACAGCACAAAGACCGTAGATATTGTTGAACCGAGAAAAAGCATAACAAATTGACAATATTTTTTGAAGATTTTTCAATTTTTCAAATTTTTATGGATTTTGAAGGTTTTATAATTTTGTATTTTGTTTTTTCGAATAGATATATACAAGATATAGATGAGCATAGACCTTTACTCCTCGTCCCTCCTGAAGACGTTTGAGTGTTTCTGGTTGAAGGCTTTTCAAGCCTAGTCGTGGAAGTATGAACTCAAAACGTTCTCTTGGAAGAGCTTTGGTGAAGATGTCTGCTAACTGATATTCAGACCTCACAAAATAGAGTTCCACCACACCTTTTTCCACTTGTTCCCTGATGAAATGATGTCGAATGTCGATATGCTTAGCTCTTGAGTGTTGAACATTATTGCATGAAAGAGCAATAGCACTTTTATTATCACAGTACAGAGGGATTTTGTTGAATACAAAGCCATAGTCAGTTAATTGAGATCTCATCCAAAGGATTTGAGCACAACACGATGACATGGCTATGTATTCTGCCTCTGTAGAGGAAATAGAAGTACTCATTTGCTTCTTTGAAGACCAGCTCACAAGCTTGTCACCCAAAAACTGAGCACCTCCAGACGTACTTCGACGAGTATCTTGACATCCTGCATGATCAGCATCTGCATAGGCTGTTAGTGACATACCGGTGTCCTTCGGGTACCAAAGTCCCATATTGATGGTTCCTTGGAGATACCGAAAGACCCGTTTAACTGCTTCAAGGTGCTTTTTAGTAGGCTTAGCATGGTATCTAGCACACATGCAAACAACGAACAAGATGTCTGGTCTACTAGCTGTGAGGTACATCAGGGATCCAATCATACTACGATATTTCGTTTGGTCAATCATGATCCCTAAGTGGTCCTCATCTAGTTTGGTTCGATCAATCATGGGAGTGTCAACAGGGTCACTTGAATCAAATCCAAATTTCTTTAAGATCTCAGTTGCATATTTAGATTGATTTATGAAAATGCCTCCGGGTCTTTGTGAAATTTGTAATCCCAAGAAAAATGACATTTTTCCCATCATTGACATTTGAAATTTTGAACTCATTTCATTTGAAAAACGGTCACACTCATTGGGGTCAGTCGAGGCAAAGTTGATATCATCAACATAAATTTGAACATGAATTAAATGTTTGCCTGACTTCCTGGTGAACAATGTTGGATCAACTGCTCCTTTGCTAAATCCGGTAGATAGAAGAAACTTTGACAGTGTATCATACCATGCCCTTGGAGCTTGATTTAAACCGTAAAGAGCCTTCTTCAAATGATAAACGTGAGTAGGATGCTCTTGATTCACAAATCCTTCAGGTTGGCTGACGTAGACGACTTCTTTAAGATCTCCATTCAGAAATGCCGTCTTTACATCCATCTGATAGACTACCATGTTCTTACTAGCAGCATTAGCCAAAAAGATTATGATTGCCTCGATTCGAGCAACTCGAGCAAAAGATTCTTCAAAGTCAATACCCTCCTCTTGACGGTATCCTTTAGCAACTAATCGAGCCTTGTTCTTCAACACATCACCATGCTCATCAAGTTTCACTTTGAAGATCCATTTTAGAGCAATAATCATAGCACAATCTGGAGCAGGTACTAACTCCCATACGTCAAGTCGATCAAACTCATGAATTTCTTCTTGCATGGCATTGAACCAGCTATCTTCATTCATGGCGGTTTTGACATCTTTTGGTTCAATCTTAGAGAGTACGGAGTTGAAGAAGCACCATAAGGCATCGGTTGCAAGTTGTTTCCGTGTGGATACTGGACGAGAGGGATTTCCAATGATGTTGTCTAACGGATGATCGTGAGTCCATTTTATGAGGTGTTCATGTGGTAGTTGCTGAGGGACTGAAGTAGCAGAGTCGACGTCTCCTGAAGAAGATGGTTCTGATGATGATTCAGGAGCAAATATGTTTTCAAATGGAGCATCTTCAGGAGTAGCAAAGGGATTAACTTCATCATTGATGCCAGAAACAGTTCCATGATGTACATTCGAAGATTGATGATTTGTTGATGAGACTGAAGGATCAGCAGCAGGCGCTTCTTGACTTAATGATATTGAGACTGAATGATTGACTTCAATCACAGGAATATGAGCAGCCTCTGTTGTAGGAATCGATACCTCATTAGTACTTGGCTCATAAAGTTCATCAAACATAGGATCAAACAATTTCTTTAAATCACATATGGAGTTGCTGGAGAAGAATTAGGTACAAGGGATGAACTAATGGGACTATTTTGAAGTGCGGGTCCTGAACTGGATTGTCCAGGAGCCATAGGACCACTGCGATAGAAACTCTCTCTGACTATCTTTATCAACCCATATGTAGACAGTTTGAAGTGACCACTGATGAAGAAAACCTGATATACCAAACTTGAAACTGAAGAAGAATTCCCTGCATTTGCATTTTAAGCTTGCACTAATGTTGGAAGAACAGTGTCGAGAATTTATGCTTCAAGCAAATCTCTAAGTACTCAATACTCAACCAAAGTATGAGACTTTAACACCTCTTGCGATTATCCACAACGTCATATTCGTGTGTCACTGAGTAAAACTACGTAACTCCTTAAAGTGATAGTTAACCAGATCTTCAACCATCCATCCCGACAGCTGGTAACTAGATAAACCAAGTCTTCAACTTAAAATTCTTAGACCCGAGCAAGTTATCAAATAAGAACACGCCTTTGAAATTTAACTTCAATCTCAAATAAGTGATAATTGATTAACTCCGAAGTAATCAGCTTGTGTCAAATGCCCAACACGTGAATAAACGTACAACCGGATGTACGTCGATCCACTGAATGAACCGGAACAAATGATTTCTCAACATTAATGCATTCTTCCTAAAGGTATACATGTAGAGACTGATCTGGAAAATTCACCACAAATGTCTTCGAGCGAATGAGGTAGTCATTTTCCTTAATGTTCATGTGGTTGATTTATAGCGTGCACAATGAGAGGAACAATAATCCGTAAAGATTTGGCAAAGGAATACCAAAGAGCGGATCATTATCCATGAACAACAATCCGTGAAGATTTGGCACAGGAATACCAAAGAGCGGATCATTAATCAATAGTGCAACTTACAATATCATGATAGTCATTATAAACGCCTTGTGAAATAACTGGAGATAAGGTATCTTGAGAATTCCAAGAAGTACTTCTTAGATGGTGAACCAGTTGAGTCAATAGAAACTGGAGCATGAGCTTCTGAAGCTGGATGATCAACATTCGTCGGATGTTGAAAGTACTCATCAAACATATCTTTGAAAAACAATGAATCCCAAACATTGATTCCCATTTATCCTTAGTAAGTGAAGCATTAGGCGTTGGAGGAGAGTCATCAAAAATCAAAACAAATCCTAGTTATACTTAGTATATTCACTCTTCATCAAAAAAAATATACACTCATCATCATCAAAAATTAAGTCGTATAACCATTATTCAAACATCCATCATCATGTAGTATATTCACTCTTCTCCCCCTAAAAAATTGCATCCGAAGTTGCCATTTTTGATTTAACAAGTGAATAAGAATAAACACCAATGAACGTAGATCCACTTGAAGGTTGAAAGAGCGTGGAAAAACATGAAGCTTGTTGATGAAGAATGTCGATGAGAATGGTCATACACATGAAGATTTCTCTTCTTTTGAAGATAAAGCGCACTGAAGCGTACACGTTTCTTTACTTTGAGGAACGGGGCATGAAGTGTTATCTACAAAAGCCATAGTGTTGAAGAACGAGGCTTGAACTGATGTGAACAGACGTCATCGTTAAGAGCCCAGTCATATGTTTAGAGCCGCCCGAATCCAAATACCAAGGGACGATTTGTACGACCTGCTTTGGACAACAGACGAAGACAGAGAATTGGAAACATTGGATCCCCACGTGCTGATGGGTTCCTTTTGGTTAGCACAAACAATCTTTGAATCAGCAGAAACCCTAGATGCAATGGCATTATTCCTAGGAGCTGAACTAGTAGAAGCATCGGACTTAGTCAAATGACATTTTGTGCTTAATGGGATTATTCTACCAGTTGGCTTCCAAACCTTAACAGGCACTATTCTAGGCATAGTGGATCTAGCTGAGGGGTAAGGTTTGCCATTCGTAAATATTCGACCTGTGGGCTTCCACTGAAATCCTACATTTGTAAACACATTCCCTGTAGGTTTCTAGGATTGCTTAATCTGTTTTTCTCTCCAAACTTTCTTAACTGGGTTATGAATCTTAGACCTCAGAAATAACACATCACATTTATCATGATTACCAGAAAATAAACATTTTTTACATGTTTTGCAGACAACATGGGGCCTCGAATTAATTTCAGTAAGCTTAGAGCTAATGCTAGAACTAACACGATTCTTTTTGTTCAAATCAAACTTCTTGTCCCTATGGTGTTCTTTCACTTCCTTATCATTAACATTTTTAGTTTGCGTAATCCTATCCTTCTTTGCATTGCTTCTAGGTTTTGACCCGCTAACTTTAGTGTCAATCTTAACATCTGTAGAAGTAATGATGGGAACATTACATGGTTTCACTGCTTTCTGCATTTCTGGTCTAGAAGTGCTGGGATCTGAAATTCTAGGAGGTACATCAAAGGTTGCTTGCTTGAATTTTGACATAGAACAAGGCATATCAAGGGTCACATGCTTGGCTTTAGGCATAGAACAAGGCACAACTATTCTATCTCGGCTATTGCTAGATTTCGGACTTCTGACAATTACATACTCTAAGAGTTCCTGAGATCGTTTGGCATCCATGCAGGCATAGGCTTAGTACTATCAAAAGGTTTTTCTAATCTTTCATCTTCAACAATCTCACGGAGACCCTTCAAACTGTCCTTAAGGTGTGAGAGATATGCTTTATGTGCAAGTTCATTATTCCTAATGGGCGGGGGAATATATAACATATCGATAGCATATTTATCACAAGCAAAAACCTTAGGAACAGAGTATTTGCAATTGGGGATTGGCAACTTTCCTTTCACCTCACGCTTCAGATTCTCAATATCGTTAAGTAAAGAAGTTATCTTTTCAATTTGTTTATCATGATTAACTTTAAATGAATCACATAACTCTTTGTTTTGATCATTAACCTTTGAAATTTCAGCTTTAAAACAATCATTTTCCTTTTGCAAATTATCAATTATGTTTTGAAGTTGGAAATTCTGAGAATCTAAAGGTGGAGGCATATGGGAAGCAGTCACATCCTTCTTTTCACCTTTCAGTTGTGAAATTTGGGCTTTCAATTTTTTGATCGTGTTATAATGAGCTCGAATTTGTTCATCACGTTTGCTAATTTCAAAAACTGCATCAAACTCAGGAGCATCAGAGGATGTCTTGATATTTGAGGTTTTAACATTTTCTTTGAGATGTTGATGTTTTAATTGCAAAGCAAGATGTTCAACTTCTAATTTAGAATAATGTTTGACCAAGTTATCATGATCATCCTGTTCTATTTTCTCATGCAATTTTGAATTTGTTGTTTCAAGCTCAATGACACGATCATGGGAGACTTTCAGAGCAACAAATAATTCATGAAATTGAGAAGCATTAATGGAACAATTTGTAGCAGTGAAAAACACATCTTGAGCAATACATTCATAAATCAGATTCTCATTCAGTGTATGCAAGTTCTTCCTCTCAATCTCTTTATATTTTAATTCTCTCTCATAGTCACTAACCTCAACAATCATTGCATCAAATTCCTTTTCCATTTCTTTAATATCATAATGCATCCCTTTTTTAAGACTCTCAAATTGATCTTTTAGTTGTTTAAAGAAAGGCATGACCTCAGTTAAATAGCATTCTTTAGTTTGCTCAAAACCCCTTTCCCCTTCAGTTATACCAGTGGGTGTGATCCTTTTCTTACAAGTTTTCTCAAAATCAACAAATAGTTGAAAGATAACATATTGACTGATTAAGGTCTTGCTTTTAGTGGCAATAGATCTAGGAACTAAGTGCATTGGTGTATTAGGAGGATACACAGTTGCTTTATGCAGTTTCCTACATGGGGGATTCTTTTCAACAAGATTTTCAGCTTTTTGCATTTCCATATCCTTTTTCCAGAACACTTGTTCAGGGGTTAATAGAGTCTGAGGCTTAAACTTGTTCAAGGAGATCCAATTTTCTTTAGTGTAATTATGTGGTTTGATCGTTATGTTATTCTTTTTACACTCAGGATCTTCTAACTTCTTATTCATTTTCTCCCTAGTGACTTCATCAGATTTCTTATCTTCCTCAGTGCACTCAACGCAACTAGGTTTCTGCCTAGGCTTAAGGATTTCATTACCATCATAAAGCACCTTATGAGCATTTCTAGCCTTTTTAATTACCTCTGGATTTGGTTCCTCAACAAGGGGAATGCTATGCTTATCGCTTAAGACTCGATGCTTAGTGATCATGTGAGCAGTTTGAATGGTATTCCCTTGTACGTACAACTTATTTTCAAGCTTGTTTTTCAAAGTTTTTAGATTGGAAAAATCATTCAAAAGTTTTGATTCCTTAGCCTTGAATTCTTGCTTAAGCATTTTAACATTTTCTTGAAGTTCGTGTTTTTGCTTAGCAGTTTTGGAAAGCTTTTCTTGTAAGGAGTTTAAATCTTGTTTTAATACTTCTTCTCTAAAATTACTTTTTCTAATAATTGTACGCATTTGGATATCCATCTCCTGCTCACGAGTGGTAAGTTCAAACTTAGCACGTTGTTCGTATATGGCAACTTGATCCTTATAGGTATTGAGTTCAGTGGTCAAGGAATCATCAGGCACAAATGCAGTGTACTCATGCAATTCATAGTCATCATTTTGAGTAGAAGATGCATACCTAGGTACAGCAGAAACTTCCATGCAACTTTCCTCTGCATTAACGTGCACAGGTTGTGGCCGGTGCATCTCTATCTTGGGTACATCCGAAGCTTCCATGGAGCGTTCCTTTGCATTAGCTTGCACGGGTTGTGACTGGTGCACCTCTCTCTCTTGTGAACATGAGCATGAAGATTCTATTTTAGCATTGTCCGACTCATCATTATTTGTTTTCTCTAACCTTCTGCATTCAGCAACACCCGATTCTTCCACAGATACATTACCCAACTTATCACAACGATCTCTTAACTACACCTGACACTCATTCACTTTTTCATCCTTTTGTGCAGTTTCCTCAATGTACTTTTTCACATTATCCATGAGTTGGATAAATGTCTCAATGAATTCCTGAATTTCCATTCCAGTATGTTTTTTGAAGGAAATTTCAGTCAAGTGTTGATAGTAATTTGCTGAATATTCCCCACTGATGAATGGCTGAAATTGTTTGTAGATTACTTGATGAGCTGCACTGGAACCACCCTTTTGAACCTCTTCATTGGTAAGTTGCAGCTTTAGATGCTCTAAGTTCAACAACAAGCTTTTTGTCAATGTAGGTAAGTCCTGGCGGAAAAGAGCACTACATGTTCGATCCCCAGCTATCGATAACAGCTGTATGAGGTGCAGATGAAGTAGATGATAGGGCTCAATGCTGCATTCCATTTACATGGCATTATGTAGCAGGTGCAATTCATTCTCATTGTACTCAGAACATGAAGATCTCACATCCTCATTGTTTAATTCAAACATCTTTAATCGTTCAGTATAGCTAATATTCTCATGGTTGTTCACATCATCATACAGTTTAAGTACTTCAGAAATCACTGGGTCAGTAGAGTAAGACATGATGTGGTAGAATGCACGGGATTTTACAAGTCTGTGATTTAAACCGAGAAATAGAATCTTTCCCGGGATTTTACTAAAATCAAGACGAAACCGTTAAGCAATGACCAGTAGAGTGTGTTAAGATGACTGATGGATCGATACAATGAAAGAAGATTGTGTGATAGGACTTTAGATTGTTCGTAGGAAAAGCTGAAATGTTGTTTGGTTGAGATTTGGATTGGTTGATGCACGTTTTTGCGGAGAATTTTTAGGTCTAAGAACTTAAAACCTCAATAACTTCCTTTCGGAGGGGATTTGGGCCTCGAAAAATTCGTTTCAAAACAGTGAAACCTCACAATATTCAGCCTGTTCCGCTCGTTTTGACAGTTATTTCGCTGAAAACGGAGTTACGGATCAAAAGTTATGGCCGTTTGAAGTTTTGACGTAAAAAGTCAACTTTGGTCAAACCTCTTCTTCGTAAACAATCAACCAAGTCGCTATAACCCTTGAACCAAGTCGCTAAGTCACCAAGTCGCTAAATACCAAGTTGCTATAACACTTGAACCAAGTCGCTAAGCACCAAGTTGCTAAGCAGCCAAGTCGCTAAAGAGCAACTCGCTAAGTATCCAAGTCGCTAAGACACAGTCAAGTTGCTAAAGAACAACTCGCTAAGATCCAAGTCGATAGTAACAAGTCGCTAACAATTTACACTACAACTCGCTAACACTTTCTGAAGCAAGTCGCTACCCTCACTAAGTCGCTAGCCGTAGTGGAGAATCCACTAACTTGTACTATTTCTCGGCTTGTCTCAAAAGACAAGTCGCTAGGACCAAGTCGCTAACAACTAACACTGTAACTCGCTAACTTTTACTAAAGCAAGTCGCTACGATGAAAAACACAACGAGAACCAACTCGCTACCAAGAAAAACTTCAAAAACACACTTTTCAATCCAAAACAAGTCCAACCACAGTGATTCAAGCTTACCAAATCAACACCCAAGCACATACAATGATTATAAACACAAAAGTACACCCAAAATTCAAAATTTAACACAAGAAGAGATCCAAATGATGCAAAAACCACTAAACTTTCTCAAACTCAAAAACCACCTAAAAACCACTAGAAATCCAAAGATATGTAAGAGATGATCTAACCATGGCTCTTGATACCAATTGAAAAATATTGGATTTCACATACACATCAAACCATAACCAAAGTAGGCGTACAAGATGAGTTCTAGAGAGAGAAAGTTAGAGGTTTAGGGAACTTTAGTGAGAGAAAGAAGAAATATTATTATGAGCTCCAACTCTCTACCTTGGAGGGTAGAGAGTATTTATAGTCTTACAATAAAACGCCACACATCGGGCTGTGGATCAGGCATAGAGTGGGTAAAGACCCGTCCGTCCTCCACGGTGTTACTGAACTAAATACTAATTAACTTAAAATAACTACGACTACGAGCTTTCTAATGATTACATATACTTGAGGTGACCGACTCTTTAATACCTGGAATTTCTAATTCCTAACAAAAAAAAAAAAAAAAAAAAAAACTAACTAAATCCGCACTAAAGCAGTAGTACTTGCTTAAGGCTCGGACGGAACAGCGGAGACCTCGCTAACTCCAGAAGATGGGTCATTTGCAACCTCAACAAGGGTGTTGGACCCACCAACATCATAATCTTCAACAAAAAGGGGTATCGCGGAAATATCAAAAGTACTAATAGGAAGAGGCGCAACTGGCAAAGAAGCAGTACAAGCAGAGGCCAGCTCACCAGCTCAAGTTGTTTCCATACCCATCATGTTACGAGCGGACAAATGATCAATGGAAGAATTGTAAACATCGGCAATAGACAACCGATAACCATCAAGGCGTTTTCTAACCTGATCAACCCTCCTTTGAACAACCTCCAAAGAGCAAGACAAAGAGCTGTTGCCAACAATAACATTACTACCCTTATCATAAACAGGGACAATGAGTTGCTCAAGATCCGGTTGTAACCCTGCAATCATGGGAGCATTCGCGGAAGGCTCATCAACACGGAGAAGGTCCATAACTTCAGCAATACCGGCATTCTTGCTAGACTTAAGCACGGAAAGCAAAGAAAACTCCACATTTTCAAGGCCCCTCACAGCGGAAACATAGTGATCTTCTGCAGAAAGATTATATGCAGCAAGCTCAACAAGCTCTCTTTTCTCCTTACCATGAACAATACCCTCAGCTAAGCCTTCTTGCATACCCTTATCAACGGCACGCTCAATAACCTTTGCCATTGCCGCAATATACTATGGAGAGTTTAAGCACTTAATCACAGTGAAGCTCATACCGTTCGTTAATAACCGACGACGGCTAGATAATAGTGTAAGGAATCAAGGATAAAACTCCTCATAAAGATGACTAGCCAGGACATACAAGTCAGCAATAGCCGAATCAACCTTCCGCATAAGTCCGGCCATCTTAGCATCCTGAATCTTACAGAATTCCTCCTCCAAAGCAGCAAAGGACGGAGCTCGGCTACGAAGCTCAGAGCATGACTCTTCCAAAGTCCGTATCCAAAGTCCGTATCTACAAACAAAACAAAATCAAGAGACAACGGAGAAAAAAAATGTGTATACATAGACAAGAGCACGACCGCATACCTGTTCGGAAAGACTGGAATTCCGAGACTTAAGAACAACAATCTCGGCTCCCAAAGTGGATGACTCAGAATCCTTGGCATCAAGGGATGATTGAAGTGATGCTACCTCGGCTCGAAGAGAATTTCGTTCCCCCTCAAACGCAGAATTCTGGTCCTTTAGGGACAAAAGCTCGGCAGCATAAGCTGTTAAGCACGCAGCAGCAGACGATGCCTCGGAAGAAATAGCATTGGCAACCTTAGACTTCAGAGTCAAAATCTCCTTATCCTTACTCGCCAACAAAGACAATAAGTGTTTCCGCTCCATAGAATTATATTCTAAACGCTGACGAACTTCAGAACTAAAGCACAATTGTCGCGCCACGGCAACATTAAACTCACCCAGGAGGCGTTCATACCCCATATCACGGATAGAGGAAAATAAGGTCGGAGGAGTGAACTCGTCTACCATAACACGACACTCATCAACATAATCAAGAAGCGATCTTTTGGTAACATTCCATTTCTAAACATGAACATTAGAGGGAGAATCAGAATCCGGACCATCAACGATACGGATGTCCCTAGCTGAAACATCAAGATCCGAAAGGTCATAAAGAATGGGATAAACACCACCAACTAGAGAAAGGCTATCCGAAAGAAAGGAAGGAACATCCACTTGACTCTTCCCCTTCTGGATAAAATGAACAGTAGTAACGACGTATCCGTCATAACAGGCGCAGAAAAACTGTGAAACAAATAAAGAGCAAGTAAAGGAAGGAAAGACAAAGGAATTATGAAAGGACAAAAGTATAAAAAACAAACCTGGAAGGAGAGCCATCAAGATGAAGCAAACCAAAGCCAGAGTCAGTGGATGTCCCAGCTTCACAAAAAGGAGTAGTTGAAAATAAAGGAGAAAAAGAAGAATGAGTGGGCAAAGCATTCAAGCAATACTCAAGAGTTTGCGAACTTTGAGCTAACAACTTCTTAATGGACTCTGAAGACTTACCACCAGTAGAAGCCCTACCAGAATCGTTAAGATCACTCCTTGCCTTCTTAGGGGGGGTGGACAAAGCTGATGCCAACTTTCCTCCTCTTCCTACTAGAACCAGAGGATACCCCACTATCAAAACCAATATCAGAAACCAAACAATCAGGTCGAAGAACAACACCACTGGATGATTGAGAAACTCCGATTCCAGAACAAACAACTACACGCTCAACTTCACCAAAAGAAAGAGGAACAAGAGAGACAGTACGACATTCGGTTAATTTTAGCAAAGGAACTTCATCATCCTTCTGTGGCCGAGTATCAACAAGCAACTCCAAAGGGTTCTCCTGCTTAACCAAAGACAACAAATCCATAGCTGCAGCAAACAAAACGGGAAAGAAACAAAGGTAGGGGCAAAATAAGAATAAAGTAACAGAAAGAAAAACATAGATACGGCATACCCACCCCGATTCTCTTGATCATAAAACACGGGATAAAAGTCGCTGCCCAAAGTATAATTACGGCTCAACCCAACCAAACAGAGGAAAGGTTCCGGAAACTTAACAAAAGAAGAAGCATTGGTAATAAGGGAGGCAACATGTTCAACATTAAATTCAGTATCCCTAGGGGTGGCATCCTTAGGAAGACGTCCACCAACGAAGAAAGGATGAATAGAAGGACAAGCAAATGAGTCAATCCAGAAAAAGTGGTCATTCTAACTTTTAAGGCAATCAAGGGGCTTGGTATAGCAAACATCAAAGCTATCAGCACGTTTACTAAAAGAAAGCCAGCCATGGCTGCGAGACAAGATATAAAAACACCTAAACAAACCAACTGAGGGTTCAATACCAAGTGCAAAACAAAGAATTTCAAATTGAGAAACCTTAGCAGCACCAATAACGGAAAGCTGTGAGATATGAATGCGATAGTAGTTGAGAATCGAAACAAGGAAAGAGGACAAGGGTAGGCGGAAATTAGCAAACTCAAAGAAACGGGTATAAACACCGATCTTTTCATTTGGTGCTTCACGAATACTTTTGTCAGGATCAGGCAATTTCGGATGAACAAAGCTCAGAATCGAATAATCAACACAGAAACGATCAAGTGCCTTCTAGGATAATTTAGACTTGGTAGAAGAAAAAGTACCCATAACGGAAAAAGAAAAAGGGAATCAAGAACCTAACCTGACTGCGGAAGTTGGAAAATGGATACAGCCAAAAGCAAAACCAGATTGAAGAATAGCCTTCGCAACAGAAGAGCAATAAAAAGAAAAAATGGCTAAAGTCAAAATGTGGGGTATTTATACAAACGGAATGACGATTAACCTAGAAAACCCTAAGAGAGGACACGCGTCCAAAAACAATCTAATCCAACGGTCAAAATCAAAGCTACGCGGATAAGGATGGTAGAAGACCAAGGGCCCACGAGTCAAATAAACCAAAACATGAAAAGCCGTAAAACGTCCACGTTGTAAAAAACACTTCCCAAGGAAAGGGAGCGTCAAAGGAATGCTTCGAGAATGCGGAAGAAAAATAGACCCGCAAGATGTAGTCTAAGTAAATCCACCGCGCGCGACAATATCCGCACGCAGTGCACATACTAGACTGGGGGGACTAGATGGTATAAGCAGTTCCTAAGGGTAGAAAAAAGTATTTCCAGAAAAGAAAAAACGCACGACGAAATCCTTAGTCAACCCAAGTCAAGTGACATCCACCGCATGCGACAATATCCGCACGTAATGAACGTACTAGAGTGGGGGGACTTGATGACGTATAGTATGTACAACAGGCCACTAAGCCCCAAACATACTCTACGCCCACTCTAGGCTCAGGCCCAATGACTGCAAATCCTGGACTCAGGTCCAACAATCACAAACCCTGGGCGAAAAGTAAGCCCAATGACTAAATTGGCTACGGCCCAGGCCTTGGAATGCGTGCAAGGTACATAACGGGCTGAACCTTCAACCATTAGGCCTCTCACATCCGCATCCGCGATTAACACGGAACCCTTGTCCGTTAAGGGTCCAGCTCCGGCGACTAACCACTATATGCGATAATCCAGGAAGTCCCGACGGCAAACCTCGCCTATAAAAGGGGTTCTAATCCCCATACAAGGTACAACAACTTTCTCTCTCATAATTACACACACATACTTTCACTTTCCCTCTCAAGAATGTATACTTACTCTCACGCCGGAGTCTAATCGTGGGTTCCGTCCCCACGGTAAGACTAACGGTTTACCTTTCTTGTGCAGGGATCTCATCCAAATTACTTGAATTAGTACAAGATCAACCCACTGGACATTTTTCGGCCTAGTCCGATAAGTTACAGTCACATATATTACCACCCATCGCACAAATTGTACTAACAGCTAGCAAAGAGTAATACATCATAAGTAGATACGCTTCACTTCTCTTGTAGATCCCTAATTCCCTTTGCTTGCATTTTAGTTTAATTAGTAGCTTTTGGGTTAGTTGACTAGCAACTAATTCTGCCCTCCCCTTCAAAATCGAGATTTTAATTGCTTTCATAAAATATAAAAATAAAAAAATAATCATCCTTCACCTTTCTCTTATATCGACATACACTTCAGCCTAACGACACTATTCCAATAGATAACGATCAATCCCCCGGACTTACACATACTACACTACAACGATCAGGTACGCTGCCTGCAGGATTTCAAAACTTCTTGAGATCCCTCGAGAAGTAAAACTCCTTGTGAGGTTGCAATATCTCGCATCAATTACTAATGGAGATCTTAACTCTTATTTTGAAACGAAAGGTTCGAGAGGATGGCGAGTTCACGTATCATCATAAGTGTGGTGAACAAAAATTACTAACATATGTTTTGCTGATGATCTAATTATGTTTGCTTGTGGAGATATGCATTCTGCTAGGGTTTTATTGGATTTGTTGGATGAATTTAAAAGGGTGTTGGTTGTTGTGCCTAGTATACCCAAAATACTATATTCATTTGTAATGATTCTGATCATGTAAAGGCCTCTATAAAGCAACTCTTGTCGTTTGAACGAGGTTCTCTTCTCGTCAAGTACTTGGGTGTTCTTCTCATCTCTTCTAGACTCTTCTAAAGGATTGTAAAATCCTCGTTGAACGAGTTCGTAAGAGGATTACATATTGGAAGAACAAATGGTTATCCTTTGCAGAACGGTTACGGATTTTTAGTTCAGTATTGCCGTCTATGCATTTCTATTGGGTGTTCGTTTTCATTCTCCCGGCAGGTATTATTCATGATAGTGAACAACTAATGTGCGGGTTTTTTATGGTGTCAAGGAGATATGAAATGAGGTAACTCGAAAGTTTCTTAGGAAGATGTTTTTCTTCCAAAGTATCAAGGTGGGCTTGGAGTACGAAAGTTAGAAATGGTTGATATAGCTTTAGTGACATCGTATATGTGGAAGCTTATAACGCACAAGGAGTCTATGTGGGTGCCATGGGTTCATGCTTACAAACTTAAAATTCATAGTTTGGAGGATGTTCCATTAATGCCCATTAATGATCATGTATCATATAGAGCCTCATCATGAAACTGTAGCAGACGTGGTTTCTAATGGTGCATGGACGTAGCCTACTTCTTGGTTTTGTTCGTCCTCTATATTAAATCAAGTAAGTGCTCCATCTTTGCATAATGAACAGATTGATACGTTACATTAAAAGCTTCATGATGGCATATTATCCACTTTTTATGTCCGTCATGCATGACATAGTGTTCGTGTTCTTGGTAATGAATTTGATTGGTTCAAGTTAGTTTGGTCGTCTTATAGTATCCCAAAACACGTTATACACTTGTGGATAGTTATGAGGAAACGGTTATTGACTCAAGATCGAATGAGGCAATGGGACGTCTGTAGTAATATCAACTTAAACCTACTTCGTTGTCCGCTATTCAAATTGCAACCTGACTCTCCTGATCACCTTTTCTTCGAGTGTGTTTATTCGTCGCAAGTTTGGAATCAAGTGGTTAACATGGCTAATATAAGTTTTGTTTCTTTGAAATGGAACAACCTTGTGGCTTGGTTACTTCCTATTGCAAATAGGAATAATTTTACCGCCATTGTTGATCGTCTAATCATGGTTGCCTCATCCTATTTCATATGGCAAGAACGTAATAACAGAGTTCATGGAAAAGGCGAAAGGAGACCGGAGCAGTTATCTAAGATTGTGGTTGATCTTGTGAGGCTAAAGCTTACTTCAGTTCACTTCAAAAAGAACATGCAAGTTTAGCAGATGCGTAGGATGTGGAAGATTTCAAATACAATCTCGGATAGAGGCTGATTGATGAGTATCTAGTGGTCCTAATGTTTATTGATTATCTTGTTAAGGTCCTTTAGGTCATGTTTTGGTGATGGTTGTTATGTTTTGAGCAGGTTCAAAGCATATAGTGTTTTACGTTAGGTTTAAAGGGTGGCTCATTGAATGAAAGAACTTTCGAGGAGTCATCTTCCGAGATCTTCAGAGACTAAAGAAAGTCTCACCACTTCCTGAGGCGGAACTGAGCAAGTGAAGCTTGAACATGAAAGAAGATCATAGAGTAAGTGAGTGACAATAACTCACTGACCCCCCTTGATCTCCTCAACAAACAAAGACATTCTGAACTTAGATATTCAAGAAAAATATCTAAGTGCCGGAAAGTTTGTGCGGGAACTTTCTTTAAAAGATAAGTGAAAGTTAAGTATCAAATAAAGTCAATGAAGTAAAAGAGTTGGTAGAAAAAGAAAGAGAGATGCTAGACCAACAAAAAATGTTTCACAAAAGAAATCCACAAAATGAGGTGGAGGTATTTGATTGGTGCAAAAGAGAAAAGAGAAAGACCCCACACCCAACTTTTGTGGAACATTTTTTGTGGGTCTATCACCACACAAAAAGAAATACAATTGTCAACACTGTTCACAAAAGTGGATTGGACACATTCCAAGAAAAAAGGAACGCAAATGTCAACCTTGATCTGATACCACATGTTAGGCCACATATTCTATCATTGTTATCTTTGTTATGATGTTATTTCTAGAAAGAGAAAGTAAAGTAGAGAGAGAGAGAGTGGAAAGATCTAGTGATAGAAATAAAAGAGAAGATGAAATGTATAACTAAAAATCCAATACCTTTTTCATTATGGAAAGGGCTATTTATAGTACATAAGCTAGGTTAGGCTGCCCATGAGCTTGTTTGATGGGCGGGCCTGTGTAAACTAACATACAAGCCCGATATTAATAAACAACCTATTCTATTACATAATAATTGATCGTTTCCCAACAGAAGCAGTAAGGTTGTAGTGTACCTTCCTAGTTAGATGCTTGACACGTCTCTATTAACCCACGGGTATCCATTTTGAACTTTGACTTTAAAAGAGAATGTTGTAACGTAGTAAATATTATCTTGTAAATTAATGTGATACACATTTACGAGAGCATTTACTACTCTAAAAACTAGTTCTAAACGTTGAAAAATTTTGTTGTGTATCTTTTTAAACTGCTTTACGTATTATTTCTTTAAACTGTTTAAACATACATAAGATTATAGGAAGAGTGATTTAACTTATTATCTTAAGTTTATATCACTTTAAAAGGAACAACAATTAGTCGTTATTAATTAATGTAAGGGCCATCTCTAACATCTGGTATGAACGGGGAAGGCGGTAGGTATAAGTTATAAAACTGGAAGGGTTAGGGAAGATATACTTTTCAGCCGACTATTCATGGCCTGGTCCTGGACCCATTGCTTCATTGATACAAGCATTTATTGCTACCATGTTCAGACCATTTAAATATGAATCTAGCATCAGCTAAATCTACAACCACACATAAATATCGGTATTACGGGTGAAAATGAAAATTTGAATAAAGTTTGTCAGATTGCAAGGTAACGGTTAAGTATGCTTCTTATAACAAATCTGAATGTTACCTACCCAACTTGAGCCGCCTTGCAAAGACACTCTTACGAAGAAAATTATCGCTCTAGGCTTAAAAAGTTGAACCCATTGTCGATCCTAAGCAGGACGTAACTAGGGGGTCCTACGGTGTCATGGGGACCCCGATAGAATTTTCGTTCGTAGTACTAATTTTTGTAAGAAACACTTTTTCTAAAATGAACCCAGTCCCAACGTACGCATTGTGTTTCAATTCTAGTTATTGTTAAGTTAATCCATCAATACGTGAAAACTGAAAATTGAACTTAGTTTCACTTAACTCAATAATTTTAGCTAAAAATCGTTTTTTTTTTTTTTTTTTTTTTTTTTTTTTTTTTTTTTAATCTTTTTCCTTATACTACGATTAAATAAACTGTGCAACCGATCACTTTTTCTGTCTCTGTTGCAAACGCTCATTGTAGCATGTTAATTGTTATCCTTTAGAGTTTTTCAAGATACATATATTTTTCTGAAAAAAAAAATAAAAAAACTACTATACAAGTTACACCTGACTAATTAAAACTATGTTTTTGTAATGATGAAAAATTAAATGAGTAAACGACCCACAAACAATTCAGAGTCACACTTAATACTGAATGAAAAATGAAATGAAGTAGCATTCATTTTGTGCAGGCTTCAATGTTTGAGGTTGCAGATATAGGCAGCTAAGACGAAAATGACTTGTATGGTCGTATAAAGCATTTTGAGGTTTAAAAAGCTAGGCCCCACCTCCAGATTTTTGTTCTATAAAAGGAACCTCTGATATCTCTCCTATTCATTGTGGTTCAATCCAATCAGCTCTCTTTTTGGTGCATTGCAGAGCGAGAGCGGTTTCATTAATGGAAACAAGCTCAAGTTCAGGCGATGATGTGATGAAATGGTTCGAAGAAGTGGCAAAGAATGCTGGTGAAGTTCAGATGGAAACACTGAAGAGGATTCTTCAAATGAACCATGGGGTGGAGTATCTCAAGAAATGGTTGGGAGATATCGATGATGTCGATAACATGGATGCTGAAGAATTGCAGTCGCTCTATGTATCAATGGTTCCATTGGCTTCTCATGCAGATTTAGAGCCTTATATTCAAATGATTGCTGATGGGGATACTTCCCCTTTACTCACTAAACAGCCCATCACCACTCTATCATTAAGGTATACTCCACCTATATCAAAAAAATCTTAGCCACAACCATTGATTAAGGTTTAATAACCATCGATTCACAGATGGTTAGTGAAAATGAATCCGGGTTTTATAAGTGATATTAAAAAGATTATATTTTTCAACTCTAATTAACCTATATATTGTTAACATTTCCCTTTAATGATTAAACAAATGTACTTTAGGTACTTTTGTGTGACTATTTCTTCTTCAATTGTTTTATTGCTGGTTATATAGCTCTGGAACAACTGACGGAAGACCAAAGTATGTTCCGTTCACATCCCATAGCTCCATGACCACTCTGCAAATTTTCAAGCTTGCTGCAGCTTACAGATCAAGGTCCCTTAATTTCTCTTCTCGTCTATCTTTAATGTTAAATGTAACTTGAAATTGTTGGCGGTCCAAATAATATATTTTATATGACCTGAATTTGGAAACAAAACTTGAATTAGAAGTTCAAAAGGTATGAACAAGGACTATCTTTAAAAAGAAAAAATCCGTTCATGCTTGTGAATCAGAGTCATCTCAATGTGTCGAGAAGTCTAAAGTGAGTTCTCCAACTGAACTCGATCTTAAAACAATTTATAACACAGCTTGAATTTGGAAACACAACTTGAATTAAAAGTTCAAAAGGTATGAACAAGGACTATCTTTAAAAAGAAAAAACCCGTTCATGCTTGTGAATCAGAGTCATCTCAATGTGTCAAGAAGTCAAGTGAGTTCTCCAACTGATCGAACTCGATTTTAAAACAATTTATAACACGATAAAAAGTACTTAAAAAGGTTTTTATAGTTTTATGAAATTTATTTTTCACCTATCTTTTATACAACTTACTGAATAAAAATTTAGGATGTAAACGTCTTAAATCTGATATAATGTTTATTAAGCTCATCTACAATAGCATCAAAACATCATTGATCTTACTTGGTACCATTAGAAGTTCTAATTCTAGTATTAGTAAGACTACTTGATGAAATAGCTAGCTTCTCGATAGCTATTTCAAGACATATTTCTTTGCCGTTCAAAAAAAAAGAACTGAGACAGTCATGTGTGAAACGTAGGTTGACGTCAGTTGTCTTAGGTGATTGTTTTTCCTCTCTTTTTCATGTGTTTTACCTACCAAGTTTCTTACATTCTTTTATCTTATAAACATGATGAATTCATTTGAAGGGTTTATCCTACAAGGGAAGGAGGCAAGATTCTTGAGTTTATATATGGAAGCAAACAATTCAAAACTAAGGGTGGGTTATCAGCCGGAACGGCCACAACACATTTCTTCGCAAGCCAAGAGTTCAAACTCAGGCAACAACAATCTAAATTATTCACTTGTAGCCCAGAAGAAGTCATCTTCAGTGGTGACTACAAGCAATCTACCTATTGTCACTTCCTTCTTGGACTCTTCTACTCTCCGCAAGTTGAGTTCATTACGTCCACTTTTGCTTATTGCATTGTTCATGCACTTAGCTTATTTGAAGAGTATTGGAAAGACCTATGTGATGATCTTTCAAACGGTACTTTAAGTCCTAAAATCACGATCCCGAGTATCAGAAGTTCAGTGCTCGACTTGCTCAAACCCGACACATGTTTAGCAACGCATGTTAGATCAAAATGCAAAGAGTTGGATGAATCGGGATGGTATGGTATAATCCCAAAGTTGTGGCCAAATGCAAAATATGTGTATTCAATAATGACGGGTTCAATGCAACCCTACTTGGAGAAACTTAAGCATTACTCAGGGGACCATTTACCGTTGGTGAGTGCTGAATACGGGTCCACGGAGAGTTGGATTGGTGTGAACATGGACCCGTCTTCTGCACCAGAGGATGTAAATTTCACGGTAGTTCCCACATTTTCTTACTTTGAGTTCATACCATTGCACAAGCAGGATCATAAAGCTAGTCCTGTGGTTGCTGCTGGTGGTAGTGGTGATGACTACCTAGAAGATGATCCGGTTCCATTATGGAAGGTGAAAGTCGGTCAGCAGTACGAGATCGTCCTTACGACCTTTACAGGTAAGCTCATGGTTAGTTATACAATTTTATTTTTTTATTTTTTTGAAAGAAAAATTATTCACACACCTAAATTAGATACTCCACAAGTTATTGTCATGATCTCTGAGTAACATAAGTTTCTTTGAATAAACACTTTAAGAGCATGAGGTAGCCTTCGTGTCATTGGGTCGGTGTTATGGAAAAAGTGCTGCCATATCAAGCACCGTTTCTCATAACACAAAAATCACCACAACATAAAAAACAACCCTCCCTCCTATAACATTAGATTTTCGTACGTACCGTCATGGACCCCTCAACCCCACATAATTGGAAAAAAAATAGAAAACTTTAATGAAGGAAAAACGCAAGCCACGGTGTGCACGTGGTACCGTCTGGTTGCGTTTTCTTAGACCATTTCGGCTGGTCACGATGGCGCATGATGGGGAACACGAGTCACGGTGTGGACCTCGCGCCGTCCGGTCGCATTTTGCCGGAAAACACCAACGAAAACGCTAGGTACCGAATACTGATGATTAAAAACAAGCTATTAATTATATTTTTATTAAAAAAAAAAAAAAAAAAAAAAAGGAATAAACAAACAAATAGTTATCTTAGATACGAACTAGGATTAGCACCACCATCAACATCTGCCAGTGCAACTACCAGCTACAGTTCAAAATATCACATGGCATCTTGGTGCAATGATACATCTACAAACAAAAAAGAATGGATTTAATAAGACATAAACTATCTCTTTCATGTTACATAAAAGATTCCTTTTAACATTATTATTCGCCATAGATATATTTTATAATAAGAAAATGTTTTTCTCCCACAATGTATTACTATTTGTATTTCTATTAATTTATTGGTACATATGTAAAGTTGATGTAACAATGCTCTTTAAAATAACAACGGTTTAAAATCCTCTAATGTTAATACAAATGTTAGTAAATATAAAGTTTAAAATCTTCTAATGTTTATTATTGCTACTGTAACGATTATCCCTTAAGTTTTTAGGGTATCGGATTTGGTATGGGGTAGAATGACAATGGTAATAAAAAAGTATATCATTACGATTGTTTATGTTTTGATGACAAAATATGAAATGAAAAAGTGTATAGATATTTGAGTTTTGTAGTGGAAAAGAGAGGGGCCCACAGGAATGGATTTCATAGACACCAAATAGGTGTGTAATGAGTCTATGGCTATGATATACTCATTTCATTCCCTGACCGACTAAACAAACACCTTTAATCGGAATGAAATCCATAGACTCATTCCGATAGGGCCATACCAAACGCACCCTTAACTTGTTTTAATGTATCTATCTTTACTACACATATTAAGAGAAAATGATCAAACATTAATCTTGTTTAAAACTTAAAAAGTCAAACGAGGAAAATAATTTTGAAATGAAAGGAGTATAAATTAAATAATGTTATTTAATTAAAATACTCTTACTTTTAAAAGATAATACAAAATTTTGATTATTTGGATATTTAATTACAATTTAACTACAAACTTCTTTTATTCTCACTTACACTTATATATACGCGAAAATAAATTAAATACAAACACAAAAAAGAAATTAACGTAATTATACATTATCGCTGTCATGATGCATACAAAATTAGCAAAGAAATGTTAAATAAATAAAATTGTTAAGAGAAACAATTATATGACCGGGTCACCCAATGCCCAAGCTAGCCCCTCAGGTACCTTTCAATGTGTAGCATACACGCATCACCACCCAACGCCACATGCCGAAAAAGTTATTACAATAATCGTACACGAAGAGTTTAAATTTTATACTAGTATAAACTATAAAGTATGCATTTTAATTCAGTTTTATTGGCTAAATATTCATGTGTAATAACAAAATTCTAAAGTTCTATACATGCTTAGGTCATTTGAATATTGACATGCATGGCAGTATGGCACTGGTTAAAATATACCCCTATTTTTACGTGTACAAAATTTAATAATCCCTTTTTATGTTTTCTGTTAATTTTCTTGATATATGCTATAATTAAATCATGGTAGATGTATAATCTCTTACTTTCAGGTCTTTACAGATGTAGACTGGGGGATGTGGTTGAGGTGACTGGTTTTTATAAGGAAACCCCGAAACTTAACTTTTTATGCAGAAGAAAGCTAATTTTAACTGTGAACATTGACAAGAATACCGAAAAAGACCTTCAACTAGCCGTCCAAAAGGGTTCCCAGCCACTGATTAAGGATCAAGCCGAGCTAGTTGATTTCACGAGCCATGCCAACATCACAAACCGGCCCGGTCACTACGTAGTCTATTGGGAGATCAAGGGTGAAGTAAGCGAGCATATTTTAGACCAATGTTGCAAGGAAATTGATGCAGCATTTGTGGACCATGGCTATGTTGTGTCGAGGAAAACCAACACAATCGGGCCTTTGGAACTTTGTATCGTGGAACGAGGCACCTTCAAGAAGATCATGGAACATTTTATTGGCAATGGTTCAGCGATGAGTCAGTTCAAGACACCAAGGTGCACCAGTAATCATTTTTTATTGAAAATCTTAAATCTATCAACTATCAAAAGTGTTCGTAGTAGAGCTTACGAGTAATTTGTGTAGATGATATGAGAGCTATTATTCAAGGGTGGTATAGACAAGTCATATATGGGAAATCATATGCCGATTTGTTGGTTCTTTAACTGGAATAAAAATCGTATGGTTGGACGCAAGTAACATTTGTTTATGAACCAAAGTGATTTAACTTGTGTCATTATATTTATGACAATAATACATTGTTGGATCGATATACTTTAATCAAACTATCTTTAACTAGCTTGGTAAGGTTTAATAACCTCGGATAAATCCTAAGTTATTAACAAAGAAACACTGAGCAATCTTTATCAAATACGCGGAATTTACTTAACAAAGCTAAGAAGAATAACTTTTATTATAAACTCTAAATCTGCTTATTATGCAGATACTCTAAACAACTCTAAGATTATCAAACTTCTCTCTAAAACACTAAATAACTTGTGAATTCGTAGACTCTAAAACTCATAAACTCGTTCTCTAAATCGTATCTCTAATGCCAATCTAGGAGTCCTTTTATAGGCTCAAGGATATCCTAGTCGGTTTACAATTTGTATTCTTGTACGACAAGTAATCTAAACATGGAATACAATACTTTCCATAAACGAATATAACAGTTCTTGTGTTCTTGCAGTACTTTGACTTCGTAGTGCAGTACTTTGACTTTGTCTTTAGCAGTACTTTGACTCTTTGACTTCTTCCAGTACTTTGCAGTTTACAGTACTTTCATGTCTTCAGTACTTTCATATCTTCAGCACTTTCATATCCCAACAATCCTCCCCTAACTTGAATTCTACTTGCTTGACTTCAAGTTCCCTTTTGTGAATATATCTTTAACAACTTCATCTTTAAGGACAGATTGTTTCTTAGTCTTTGGATTGTATCTCTGTAGTGTCTGTACTTGTCAAAGTATCTCTAAATTATTCTTTCATAGCAGCATCCAGCAAACTCCATCTTTTCAGCAACACAGCAACATATGACAACTTGTACATTAATTCAGTTTAAAGATGCATACTATTCTCATCACTTCCAGGTGTGTTAACTCCTGTGAGAGGTGAATCATTGAAAACTTAATGGATTTAGATCTCTTTACCAAAGCCATTATCTCTGGAGTAGCCAAATGTTTTGGTGTGTAAGACCATGGTACATTGATAACCATATGATTTTTAGCAAATCATCAGCTATCAACAGATTTGTTTTGTCTTTACCAAAAGCTGTACCCTTCTGGACTAGTTAGTTCTTCTATCTAATGGTGAACTAATTACCAATAATGGTTTTTCCACAGCCTTTACCACAAGCCATTTTCTTGTGGGCTAGTCAACTCTTCACATTACTGATATGGTGAGTTGATTACCATCCAACTTATTAGCAAGTTGTCAACTAAAAACGGATTTGATATATCTTTACCAGAGCCGTTTGCTCATGGATTAGTCAATCCTTTTGTAACCATGGTGGATTGATAACCTATTGATGTTATCATCACAAAAACCATTTATCCAACCTTTATTTCAAAATATTATTACTTAGCAAAATGTTTCTTCTAAAATTCATTTAACTGGTTTATTTCTGCAAACAGTACTTTGATGAAAGTACTGTATGATAAGCAGTACTTTGAATAAAAGTACTGATATATCAAAAAGTATTTATTCAAATAAAATTCATACAAGTTATTGATCATTCTCAGCAATAGTAGTCCAGTTGATAAATAAGTTGAAAACCATGCAAGCAGTTTCATTATCCTCTTCTACTTCCATTCCATGCTCTAGCATTCTTCTCATGATTTCGACTGTGAGAGGATATCTTCTTTCTGCAAACATGTGTATCATTGTTCCATTTTCCAGCTCTAAAACATGAACTCCAGATTCTTCAAAGAATCTCCAGCAAACAATTTCCCAGCTTTCTTGATTCTTCCAAATATCATCAATGCTCTCTTCTTCAGTTTCCCATATAGTTATGAGATCACCATGTAAAACTAAACCAATTCCTTCTGCTGGATTGTGTTCAAAGTAATCTCGCACCACATGATATAAATAGAATAAATCCACTCTATCTATGATGTGCAATAAATCCCATAGCCTGTTGAACACTCTAGAGCTTTCATCTTCTCTATGAAACATCAGATAATTTCCTTCCTTTGATTCTACAATTTCAAAAGCAATAATTTGAGATCTGTTCATCTTCATCTCAACATCATCTTTTGAATAATCAAAATCCACTATCCTTATGTAATTCCTTAGTTCATCATTAGTATCATATCTTAGTTCAACTTTCTCTTTCTTTGAAAACTGAACATCTTCAACTTCAGTTGTTCTTTTTCTTTTTCTACCTTTTTCTTTCCAAGCATCATCATCTCTAAAATCTTTGATGCTTTCAACACTTTTCTTATATGCTTCCCTAGCAGCATCATACAATTGTTTCATCTCATAATAATTAAACCTCTGCAATCCTTTATATCCTTGACTTTTCAAATAAGCCATCATTGCATTCCTCTCTTTAGCAAGATTTGGTCTTCTTGGTAGAAAAGAAACAGGAGTAGGTGACTGTAATGGTTCAGCAGCTTCAGCATCTAATTCCTTTAGTACTTTCTTAGCTGCTTCTCTATTCTGAGCTTCTTCAATCTCCCTAGCTTCTCTATCTTTAGCATTTAGTTCTTCTTGTACTTTTCTAGCTGCAGCCTCATTCCTAGCAACTTCAATTGCTCTAAGATCAGCTAAAGTCAGCTTCTTCTTCTTAGTTTCTACTAAAATCCCCTTTCCTTTATCTTTAGGATCTATTGCAGGTTGAGATGTTCTTGGTTGTTCCTCTGCAACTTCAGAAATAGTAACACCCCTTGGCTTTGATAAATCATGCAATATTTCAGCAATGGTTTCATCATCACTTGCAGTTCTTACAGGTTTGGGTGTGTCAGCTTCTTCTGGTATGGCAGTTGTTGAAGGACCAACTTGTTCTTCATGAATAACTGTTGAAGGACCAGCTTCCTCTTCAAAATCTAATACTCTTGGAGTAATTAACTCTTGTCTGAAGGTCCCATGAAAAGCAGTACTTTGTTCTTCAGTACCTTGAACTTCAGTCCTTTCTTCCTCAGTACTTTCAATGATAACATGCTCTTCAGTACCTTGAGGTTCTTTCTCCTTAACATCATCTTCTTTCAAATTCTTTTCTTCTAAATTCCTCCCCAATTGGACAGAAGATGGTGTATGAACCTTTTTGCCTTTGGTTTTCTTCTTAAATTCCTTAACAGGTCGTCCTTGCTTCCTTTGAGACTTGACCCAGAGACGATGATGTGTAACCAATGGCCAGACAAAGTTTTTGAGTCTTCTAAATTTATGCTTCAATCTCTTAATTGCCGTAGCCTGATCTTCATAAGATTTCTTTAACCTTGTCAATTCCCTTGTTAAAGCATAGTTATTGAAAACTTGACCCTCAGGCTCCATAGAGACGGCATCTCCTTCAGATGGTGAGTGTGCTTCTTAGTGAGATGCATGTACAGATACCTTGTGTTGATGCAGTACCTTCTCATTCTCCTCTTTACAATAGCAATCACTTCAAATAAACATGAATATCCTCCCCTCAAGCAATGCATAGGACTATACTAATACTAAATAGTCCTCCCCTTAAATGTAGCTTACTAACTAATAATACTCATCTGACAGAATCTCTTTGTCTTCTGTCATGCTTCCAGAACAACCATTATCAACAATAAAATGATCTTTAAGCTCCACTTCTGGGTTGCCCTGTTCTAATAAGATGAAAAAGTTAGTTGCTTTGAGGAACCCAAGCCATTACTGACTTGTGTTCCCCTAGTGGAGTGACATACTTACATTCTATAAGTATGTAGTCTCCACTGTTTTTTAAAGCTTGATCCAGTATTATCTTTTGATTTAAAGCATGTGGATTTTCAAAACTTTTTGGATTTTCAACAAAACTCTCTTTTTCAACTTCATTCACATTATCTTGTATCACAAAAACATCTGATTCACTTTTTGTTGAAAGTACTGTTTGTCCCTCAACAGTACTTTCTTTCTGAACCCATTTGGTTTTAACACTTGGTTCCTGTGATCTAGATACTCTATGTGAATTGTAATACCTTCTAGGTTGATAGTACCTAGATCTCCTAGAGTTTCTGTTCCAAGAGGTGTTAGCAGTACCTTGGTTTGACTGAGCAGTACTCTGAAAAGGTACTGCTTGTGAAGGTACTGGTGGTTTTGAAAAAGGTCTTCTTTGGTGAGGGAACCTATGATCTGGTGAAAAGTTACTGTGATTGACCCTATTTGAATTATTCCAGACTGGTTTGTTTTCTCTAGGTTTCTGATTAGCAGACCTATTCTTTGGAAATTTCCTAAGGTATTCTGAGTGATGTTCACAATCCTTGATTAAATGAGTAGGACTATAACACACAAAACATAATTTTTTACCCATACTCCCAACATAACTTCTTCTATGCCTATGACCAAAACTATTATGTCTTCTAGGTGGATGATTAATCCTGTTTTGACCAAAGTTATCCCAAAAAGGTTTAGCAGTACTGTTTTGAAAAGGTTTTCCTGAAGGTACTGCTTGTGGAATAGTACTTTGAGTTGAAGGTACTGCTTGACTTTGAAAATTGTTTTTAACAGTTTCTGTTGGGGTTTCAGACCTAGATTGACCAACTAGCTTTTTCCTAAACTCTAGACTGTCTACTCCAAAACGAGAAACATCAGGCCTAGGGGGTTGATGACTTCCAGTGGGATGAGGGACCGCATGATAACCATTGTCTTTCTTAAACTCAGGAGGTGAGTTACTTAATGAATCCTCATTACTAGATGTGTCTACATAATTAATGAGTTCATCATCACTAGTGGTTACATCCTCAAAATCACCTTCATCCTGATCACTAGGTGGGTTTTCTTCTATTTTACTAAAATCCATTCCGAAACCTAGACCAGTTCTAATGTAAGTCCTTCTCTGTTTTTTAACATAACTAACATGAGAAAGTCCAGATTCTCCCCATGCAGCAAACTTAGCTAACAAGTCATCTCTTTCCTTAGTTAATTTTTCAATTTCAGAAATCTTACAGTTTAGTTTCCATTCACTAAGTTTTAACTGATAATCCTGTTGTTCATATTTTTCTGCCCAAGCCACTTCATTATTTTCATGTGTTAGGATTTTGGCTTCCATTGATTCTAAGGTTATTTGATAACTTGCTACCTCAGACCTAGCCTTAACACAATTATCTCTTTCAATCACATAACTGTTAAATAATTTTAGATAAAACTCATAACAGTTTGAGCATACCTCAGAGATAGGAGACTGAGTTGGTGAAGTAGCCACCATAGCAAGAAGAACAGGATCATCTTCACTTTCTTTGCTCTAATCAAATCCTTCAAAGCCATCATCAGATTCCAAAGCAGCATGTTCAGATTCTTTATAAAAAACAGTACTCCAGTCCAATGCTTCCACTGTGTCTTTAACTACATCTTCCACTGCTACCATACAGTAAGTCACCGGTTCATCATCAAACTCTTCACTCCAGTCAACTTCTGATAACTTCTCTTGAGCAACCAAGGCCTTTGTTTCAGTAATAGGAATTTCTTTAAGCTCAAGTTTTGGCTTCTCAGATGTTCTGTTTGCTTGATACTTAGCAAACCTGCACTCCCTTGCAAAGTGACCAGTCTTTTGACAATTGAAGCATTCAATTTGTGATTTGTCAAAAGTTATTCCTTGTTTTGGTTTGAAATCAATGCTTTTGCCTGTCTTCTTCATATATTTTTTGATCCTTGCAGTGATCATAGCAACTTGCCACCTAATATCAATTTCTTCAAGTGCATCTTCTTCAATCTGTGCTAGATCCTCTTCATAAGTGACAGGTAAACTGGCTTGTTGTGCAAAGAAGGAGCACACAACTTCATCTGAGTGCAAAGTGGTAGGTGATGGGGCCTGCTGAGCATATGAAGGGGGTTATAAACAGCAGTACTTTGAGAAACAGTACTTTGAGGAGAAGCAGTACTTTTGACAGAAGTACTGCCCTTCTTTTCAGAGGATAGAAAAGCTATACTGTGAGACTTAGAATTTGTTTTACCACTCATCTCATGCTCATACACCTTCAGTTGATGATAGAGATCATCAAAGTCCATGACATCCAATCCTTGTTGTCCTCTGATCATAGTAGCAATCACATGCCATGTAGACGGCAAACTCCTTAGAAACTTCAAATTAGCATCCTCAACTGATACTTCTGCCTTGTATAACTCCAACATGTTGAGGAGATTTTGAAACCTATCATATGCAGCATCAAGATTCTCTCTTTCACCAACTGTGAAAGTTTCAAATTGTTGCTTCAGCAAATTTCTGTGCATCTTCTTAGAGGCTTCATTCCCTCCAAATCTGGTCTTGAGAGCAGCCCAGAGCTGCTTAGCATCTTTAGCATCATGAAATTTGAGAAGATGACCATCTGGAATGGCAGATAAGAGAATGTTTAGTGCCTTTTCTTGATTCCTTAGGGTTGCTGCTGGTAAGACTGCCTTTGGTGCTATTTGTTGTCCAGGAACATGAATGGGTTCTGTAACTACTTCATTCCCATTCACAATTACATTTCATAGAGCATGGTCTGTAATGGCAATATACTGCCTCATCTTCATGCACCAGAGATCATATTCTCCCTTCTTGATTATTGGAATTCTGAGTGAGGTGATTGAGGGTGGTGGAACAGCTTCAGTCGACATCTTGAATATTGTTGAAGTAGGATTTCATCCTAGTCAGAGTTTCCACACAAGCTCTGATACCACTTGTTGGATCGATATACTTTAATCAAACTATCTTTAACTAGCTTGTTAAGGTTTAATAACCTCGGATAAATCCTAAGTTATTAACAAAGAAACACTGAGCAATCTTTATCAAGTACGCGGAATTTACTTAACAAAGCTAAGAAGAATAACTTTTATTATAAAATCTAAATCTGCTTATTATGCAGATACTCTAAACAACTGTAAGATTATCGAACTTCTCTCTAAAACACTAAATAACTTGTGAATTCGTAGAATCTAAAACTCATAAACTCGTTCTCTAAATCGTATCTCTAGTGCCAATCTAGGAGTCCTTTTATAGGCTCAAGGATATCCTAGTCGGTTTACAATTTGTATTCTTGTACGACAAGTAATCTAAACATGGAATACAATACTTTCCATAAACGAATATAACAGTTCTTGTGTTCTTGCAGTACTTTGACTTCGTAGTGCAGTACTTTGACTTTGTCTTTAGCAGTACTTTGACTCTTTGACTTCTTCCAGTACTTTGCAGTTTACAGTACTTTCATGTCTTCAGTACTTTCATATCTTCAGCACTTTCATATCCCAACATACATTATATCGAATAACGTTTCCGGTTAGGCATCCATGTTCGTGACTGATGTTTACCATTATAGAGAAACTCCTTTACTTAGCTATAACATGAAGTAGTAGCTGTTATGGTAACATAGTTGTATAACCATATCTATACTACATTATAAAGCATTTAAGACATTTATGTTGTTCCCTATTCACTATTGTATAAAAACAGTTTAAGTAAAGTAAACACAACTAATAGTGAATCAATGACTGAAAATATATAAATAAAACACGAGAGTAATTTTCAACGTCATATTCTTATTAGAAATGAATCAAAAGAATACGTTACCCTAGTACTTGCGGAACAGTACTAGGGATTGAAATGACAAAGTGTTGTAACTCTTCACTAAGCTCAGGCTAAGTCTGAGCACAACTACACGGAACCACTGAGCTATCTCAGGGACACAGTTGTATTTGGAGGAGTGAAAGATGGCTTGTGTGTGTGTGTGTTTTTACCATTCACAAGCTTAACCTTTCACTCCATCTCTTATGCTATTTATACAAGTATGAGTTTTAACTCTTTCCTAAGTGACAAACTGACAATTTGCAGAAGACAAAATACTGATGTATTTTGTCTCTGTTTACAAAGACTATATTAGGTAAAGGGACCAAGTCACTTTCTTCATGTTAGTACTGATGCTGATACTAAAAGGGAAACTTTCAAGATAAGTACTCCGTCTTATTCGTTTTCAACGTAACCGTTTTATCCCGCCCATTCTTCAGTCTTCATAGTCTTCAGTCTTCAGTTTAAGTTTGTATTAAGTGTTTGTAGTTGGTGAGGAGTTTGAGGGATTCAGTGAGTTATTGTCATCACTCACTGAATCCACCATCTTCTTCTTGACTCAGTCTTCACCCTTTAAGTTCCGCCTTACTGAGTGGAGAGACTTCTTCAATGTCTCTTACTGAGCGTCCTGAAGATGGCTCACTGAGAGACTATGCACTTAGTGACCTGTTAGTGTTTAACGATATAAACACTTAAGGTATTTTCTATTCAAATCCATGACTTAAGGGGTTTGGGTATTTATTGAATCCAACAGTCTCCCCTTATTTGGATATACAAATAGCCTACGTGTTTGATCAGTGTAAGTGAGCAAATGGATTCTTCTTACACTGAATGTACTAATGAATAAAATAAGAAACACTGAGTATTTTAACAAAACATACATCGTTTATTGATCAAATTACAAGATTCCTATCACTAGTACAAAAGATAATGAAAATGATGTCAGTCAAGATGGATCCCCAGTGCTTCAAGCTTTACTTTCTTGGTGATGAGTGTTTCTCTGTCAGGGTGCTCTCTTATCTTGGCGTTAGGTCAGTACAGAACCTGACGTTTGCAGGAGTCTGAATTTGAGAGGCCACTTGTATGTAGCTTAGCGTTGCAGCCACACCTGCCTGATCAATGTCACTCCATCTTTGAAATGTTGGTTTTCCATAGACATCAATGTGGAATAGCCCTCTTTCAGGCTTTTCAATCACCAGACAGTTTATGAACTTTACACCTTCAGGCAGCTCCCTGTTACACTCCAGTCCAGGCACTTTAATCTCAGGCTGGAACTCAACTCTTTTCCTTTTGCCAGTGGATGATTGTGGTTGAGATCCTTGAGGTGCAGTTAAGGCAGGTTGAATCCCCAATTGTGCTGGTGCATCCCTCAGTCTTTCATACCTTTTACTGAGCATTTTCATCAGCTCCTTAACCACCGCATTCTTCTTCTTTTCAATTATTAGACCCAGTTCATCGAGTTCAGTGATCCCAAAGTCAGTGAATTTTAGGGGATCATGAACCTCGAAGTATCTTTTATCATCCCCTTTGTAAACATTCATGGCCAGCGGTTTGGTCTTGGGGATGATTTTGACATCTGTGATTTTCTCATGCAGCCTTCTGCTAGTCATTGTCCAGTTTTAATGATCAATTCTTAATTGCCTGATGGCTGCCGTTCTTTTGTTCTTTTCTTCCAACTGCTTTTTCATTTCAGCCATTTTTGCTGCATGAGCATCCTTGAACTTTTGTGCTGCCTGACCCTTTTCAAGCTTCTTAGCATCTATTCCAATGTTTTCAGCTTCCTCAGCAACGACTTGTACCAGTGCTTCTCTGCTCTTTCTTTCCTCTTCAGCAAGTTTCTTTTTCCTATCCTCCTTAGGAAGGTATGCACTTAGCTATTGTGGTGTGAGCAGGTACTCAGTGTTGCCGATCTTAAAGGGAATCTTCTCAGGCTCAGGTGGTGTTATCATTATGCCTTTTCCTTTGTCCTGGCCTGAAGAAGAAGATGCTACCAGGGGCGGTGTTGTTGCTATGATTGGTGTTGTGACTGTCAATGTTGTTGTTGTTGATGTGGGTGGTGGGATTAATGAGATGGGTATAGCTGAAACAGGTGGTGATGATGATATTGGAGCTGCAGATACTGGTGGTGTTGGCTCCCCCTCAGTGTGAGAGGAAGTCTCTTCAGTGCTCCTCTCCCCCTCAACTGTTGTGGCAACGTCAGTGAGAGCAAGAGATGGCTCGGACACTAGGGGAGCTTGGGTGGCTTGACCTTTGAAGGCTTGGTAGATTTCAGTAATCATAGCCTTGATATCAGATGTATCCTTTTGGAGACCAATGACCTTTGTTTCTAGATTATCCTGAGAGAGTTCCAAGGCTGTCATCCTAGGCCCAAGATTCCACGCCATTGATGAGGAAGCCTTAGCCCTATTGGTCACCTGAGCATCCAAAGAGCCCAATGTTGTCTGAAGAGATTGAATCGAAGATTGAAGACCCTGAACATTGGCAGACTTCAGCATGTTGATAAGTTCAGTAAGGCCTGAGGAATTCTTCAAGTAAGCCTCAGTAGCCTCCAACACTTTTGAGTTGAGCACTGGGTCTTCTTTGACAGATTCCCTGATTTCATCTATTTTTGTGCTAACACCCTGAAGGTGTCTGAGAAATTTAGCCAAGTTGTCATCCAGTCTGTGAAGATTTTCATACATCATATCCCTGTGCTCATCGGTGTTGATGTTGAAATCAGAAACTTCAGCCTTCAGATCAGCATAGCTGGCAGCAACTTCAGTGTGTTGATCCCGCATTTGGTCAGTGACCCCAGAGTATATCTTCCTTGAGGCTTTGGTGATCCACATGACTAGCTGCCGCTCAGTGATTGGAAGGATGTTATTATAGCGGCTAAATTCACTAGAACTGGATGATGATGAGTCCGAGTCATTGTCTTCAGGTTGAAATGGTGACTCAGTATGATCCTGTGGATGAATGGAGTACTTTGATACATCTTATTACACCCAGGATGAATGGAGTACTTTGATTTATGAGATTCATGCATGATCAAATCTCGTAGACCACCAAAATATGGTAACCAACTTCTATCCTCGAAGCACAATGTTCCATCTGAATGTGTTTCAAATTTCTTCTGTATCATGCCATATAGGTTCTCGTTCTCGAGGGTTGCTGTAGTAGACAAGATGGCTTCTGATGTTCGACTTTTACTTTAGAGCATGTGAGACATTTGCCGACATATGTGGTGATGCCAACTTTCATGTTCGGCTACCAATAAAGCTTCTTAAGGTCGTGATACATCTTATTAGACCCAGGATGAATGGAGTACTTTGATTTGTGAGATTCATGCATGATCAAATCTCGTAGACCACCAAAATATAGTAACCAACTTCTATCCTCGAAGCATAGTGTTCTATCTGAATGTGTTTCAAATTTCTTCTGTATCATGCCATATAGGTTCTCGTTCTCGATGTTTTATTCTTTCACTGCTTCAGCTTGAGCATTGGTAATCTGAGCGAGAAAATTTGGGTTTATGGTAGTAACAAAAGCTCGAACCCATAGCTGCTTAACCCATTCCTTTCAGCTTAGGGCGTCATCTACCACATTTGCTTTCCCTGGGTGATAGCGAATGTCGCAGTCATAATCACTTAGCAGCTCTAACCATCGACGTTGTCTCATGTTTAGTTCCTTCTGATCCAAAATATAATGAAGACTCTTGTGATCTATAAACACAGTACACATTGTACCGTATAAGTAGTGTCTCTAAATTTCAAGCCCAAAGACCACAGCTCCTAACTCAAAGTCATGAGTCGTGTAATTCTCCTCGTGAACTTTGAGTTGTCGAGAAGCATAAGTCATAACCTTCTCCCATGTTATCAACACTGCACCTAAACCTTGGTGCGAAGCATTACAATAAACTATAAAATCTTTGATTCCATCCGGCAATGCTAAAATAGGTGCACTACAAAGCTTCTGTTTTAGGATTTGGAATGCTTCTTCTTCATCCTCGCCCCATTCATACTTCTTGTTTTTCTAAGTCAGCTTGGTCAAAGATTAGGCTATTAAGGAAAAACCTTTAATAAATTTTCTTTAATATGTAGCTACCATTGATGTCAATCACATGCCCAAGGAGTTATATTGTACGAATTCAAAATTCACACTTAGAAAATTTTGCATACAACTTTTCATCCTAGAGAAATTCCAAAATTGTTCTCAGATGTTCTTCATGTTCTTCTTTGTTCTTGGAGTAGATCAGAATGTCGTTGATGAATACGATAACGAAGTTTTCCAAATACGGTTTACACACCCGATTCATGAGGTCCATGAATACCGATGGTGCGTTAGTTAAGCCAAACGACATCATTTGGATCATAGTGACAATACCGAGTCCTAAATGCCGTCTTCAGAATATCTTCTTCCCGAACCTTGAGTTGATGGTAACCTTATCACAGTTCAATCTTCGAATAATGGCTTGAGCCTTGCAACTTCTCAAATAAATCATCGATTCTTAGTAATGGACACTGGTTCTTTACTGTCAACTTGTTTATTTCACGGTAATCTATGCACATCCTAAACGATCCATCTTTCTTCTTCATGAACAGGACCAGAGCTCCATAGGGTGAGGAACTTAGTCGAATAAATACCTTGTCTGAAAGTTCTTGCAATTAAATAGACAACTCTTGCATTTATGAAGGGGCTAATCTGTATGGTTCTCGGGCCAGTGGTTCAGCTCCTGACACCAAATAAATTTAAAATTCCACCTGTCGAGTTGGTGGAAGTCCGGGTAAGTGTTTAGGAAAGACTTCGGGAAAATCACTTGCAATAGGTACATCTTCAAGTCATTTCTCTTCTGACTTCTTCTCGGTTACATGTGCTAGGAAATCATGACATCCTTTCTCAATGTACTTCTGGGTCTTGATACAAGAGATAATGTTTAGCCGGGTTTCACTTCGATTGCCACGGATAATCAAAGGTTTACCGTCATAAGGAATATGAACAACCTTTCGCCATAGATAATTCTTGCCTGATGTTTGGATAGCCAATCCATACCGATGACAACATCAAAGCTACCAAGTTCGATGGGCATAAGGTCAATGTTGAATGGATGGTTAAGAAAATTTAGGGTACAGATTTGGATTACGGTATTGGTGTCTACCAAGTTGGCATTAGCTAGCTCAATATTGTATGTAGTGTTTAGTGTGGTTGGTGTGATATCAAGTAAAGGGTTAAATGCAACAGACACAAAACTCTTATCGGCACCCGAATCAAATATGACCTTAGCATAATGATTGTTGAGTAAGAACATACCCGTAACCACATTCGGGTCTTGCTGTGGTTCTTCGTTTCCTATCACATATGCTCTGCCGCGAGCACCTTCGACTTACTGACCAGGGTTCTGGGGACATTTGTTCTTGTAGTGCCCTCGCTCTGCACATCCGAAGCAAGTCACTATTGGCTGCAAGTTGCTTCCAGTAGTAGGACCTTTACCTTTAAAATCTCAGGTCTGGTGGCCTACCTTCTGGCAACTTCCGTACTTAACAGTGCAAGGGCATGTGTGATACAGTTTGCCTCAGTTGCACAAGGGTTGGTTTTCAGCATAACCCCTTCCACTAGCTGAGGCAGCAACAACAACATAAATTCTACCTTCCGTTGATGCAACAATATAAGCTCTGGTGGCTTCCTATCTTCTATTGTGTTGGTGGTGATGGTCATTGTTGCGGTGTTGAGTGTTGTTGTTATTACCTCTTCGATTATCTTCCCACCTTTGATTGTTGTTGTTGTTGCTATTCTGATCAGTTCCAGCTCGTATAACCTGGTCTATGAGGTTGAAAGAGATTTTGGTGTCTTCATCGATGGTGTTGAGGTCGAGACAAGTTACATTTACTTGAATGATGGGTGGAAGTCCCCAGACAAACTTCTCCAGCAACTTCTCGTTGGTCGAGACCATGGCTAGACACAACACCACCAGCTCTTGAAATCGGTTGACATAAGTAGTGAGGTCCACTTCCTTAACAACATGATTCCATAACTATACCTCTATCTTTTGCACCTCATTACGAGGTCAGTACTTCTTAGTCATCATAGATTTTAGTTCAACCCAAGTTATCCCATAAACAGTCTCGATGCCCACAGATTGAGTGTAAGAGTTCTACCAAGATAAAGCACTATCGAGCAGAGTATGAGTAGCATATTTAACCTTGCAATCCTATGCACAGTTTCAGATTATAAATATTGAATCCAACCTTTCAAACCACCGGGTTAACCCGACAACTCCTTAAGTCCCTTTGAATTAGGTAGGTTTGCAATTCAAGTACTCCTTGTAGGAACAACCGCGTCCTACAGCACCTCCGGCTGCTCCAACGGCTCTAGCAGCTCCAGCAGTTCCAGCAGCTACAACATCAGCAAGTGCTGCAGCCACTCTATCAGCGGTCATTCGCTCAATAGCGGCATTGCTTATTCTTCTTTTTTCCCTTTTTGGCGAAATGATTCTTTCAACATCAAAAAAGTACAACACATTAAGTATCGGTACATTGTTAAATCACAACACGTAGGAATAGTACGACATCAAAAAATCAAGACAACATCATAAGACAACATAAATTAACATCATCTGTTAATACAAATAAACCGTAAAAACGTTTATTAATATTTCTTGATCTTTCTAAGTTTCGACGATAACAACATAAAATTATATCAAATACAAATCTAAAAGATTACATGTTACTATATACATTTTTACTACTTACTTACATTTGTTTAGTTATATATTATTTTGTAATAATAAGTAATGTATGTAAATGTATTGGGAAAATCCAAAATCCATGACCCATGACCCATGTGCATTACATCATGCATAACATCAAGTTGGGTAAAGTCCATAACCCATGACCTAAAGTCCATGACCTAAAGTCCATAACCCATAACCCAAAGTTTGCATTGCATCATGCATGACATCATGTTGGGTACCATAGTCCATAACCCAAAAGCCGGTATTATAACCTAAAATCCAGACTAGACTGACCCAGTTTCCGAATCCCTCTGGTAAGGGATCCGACGGAACCGGTTGAACAGTGAACAATGTTTCCTATAAATAGTGAATCATTTCTTCTTGACTCACCACCCATTCTTGTATAAATAGTGAATCATTTCTTCTTGACTCACCACCCATTCTTGTTTCCTAAAAATAGTGAATCATTTCTTCTTGAACAGTGAACAATGTTTCCAAGGATCATTTTTATAGTTTTCTTCTTGTGTTTCTCATGGTTCTTCTTACATGACGAGATCACATTTCTTGCATACGAGTCATCCATTCTTCAATAAAAGAGTTTTCTTGGCTTCTTCATCACCACAAGACCATTGAATTTTTTCTTGTTGTTGATACATCTCTTTGTATTCATAAAGTAGTTGTGATAGTTGTGTAGTTGTGTTGGATTGGTTCTTCTATGTAAAGGACCTGGTGTTGAGCTTAGTATTGAAAAAATTGTAATCGACGTTGTGAGGTTTCTACACTGGTTAAAGGAGCTTATTGACATAGTGCTTAATAACTCTCGAGTTGGGCACTTGGGGAATGAAGTAGGGCAAAGAAGGTATCCTTGTAGCCGAACCACTATAAATCATTGTGTCAAGCTTCTATCCTTTTTCTTTCTTTACTATTCTCGTATTTATTCTTGTTCATACTAACTTGCATTATCTATATCTCAACATCCGAAGGTTTCACATACTATCAATCTTAAGGTTTTCGTAAACTAAATTTAAATCAGAAAAAACTATTCAACCCCCTTCTAGTTTTCTACATAATCAAATAGTACTATCACCATTATAAGAAATAGATTCAGGGCCCGTTTGGTTTATAGATGGGTTTAGGATTCAGATTTGAATTTGGATTTGAATTTTGGATTGAGATTTGGATTTAGATATGATGTAAGAAAGATAAAATATATTTATTAATTGTACAATAAATTGCACTACCAGGCTTCAATGGTGATCGAAGGTAAGAGGGGTGTATGTTCCAGCCAAGATTGTCTTTCACCTGAGGATAAGAAATACGAAGACACTACATTAAGTGATTACGCAGGGGTTGGACCCTGCGAACCACCTTCGGCGTGAGAGTAAGTATGAGTTATGGTGATGTAAATGAGTATGAGTAAAGAGTAAAGTGTTAAGTGAGATTACCATAATATTCTGCCCGTCCTACCTATTTATAGTAGAGGAAATAGGCTTGAGGGCACCTCTGCCCAAATATCGGAGAACATGGGGGCGTCCCATGTTTTTGGGTAACCGCTAGGGCTTAGTGACCTACGTTCTCAAACTTGGCGGGAAAGCTAGGAAAGAGAGGGAGATCGTGGGTTTGACCAAGTCAGGATGGTCCTGTGTTCCTTGTTTCTTCGTCAACCGTACCCCGAAGGGCTTAGGGCTTCGAGTGGCGAATTCCCCGTAGGTAACCTTCGTGTGTACGAATGGTTTGACGCCAATGAAAATCTAGGATAGCTAACTTGGGCCTTCGTTCAGAAGGGATTCGACTCATATCGAAGGGGTGTCCATCAAGATATTCGGAGGGTACATCATCAAGCCCCCTAGTCGAAAGTGATGCATATGAACGAGGAGGCATTGCTTTCGAATTCATCCTCCGAGTGAAATCAGCTGTGTGTTGCAATGCAAAACGTAACCAAGGTGATTACGCCTTATCTTGCGCATTAAATGCTACCTAATTATATCTAACTACCCGCTACGGTGATTCCTATTCCCCATTAACCCGGTTGACCAAAAATGACTTTTCAAAATTTAAAAACCCTTTGAAATCCGGATAAGGTAAATGTTCGGGACACGTGTTCGGTTTAGAAAAGAAGTAGAAAAGGGTATTTAAGATGAGATAGATGAAACCCTAAATCACTTTACCCTCTCTGCACACTTTTCACATGCAGTAAATTTCTATCATTCTCTGGCTTCGAACATAAAAGGTAAAGTGCTCTCTTCATCTTTTCATAGCTTTAGGTAGTTATGAATTCAAAGTTTATTATCAAACAACAAAAATGCACCTTGACTTCCAAAGATTTACATGATCATCTTGCCCAATACCCTATCCCTATAAAGAGTATAAAGTTATGCTTCCAAAATCAAACCAAGGAATTTTTGATGCTCCTGAAAACTTCGTAGGGATGTACACCCACTCATTTAGTCATTCGAACCTTAGGATTCCTATCCATCCTTTGATTTTAGAGTTAATGCAATACTATGAAGTACATATCTCTCGATTTAACCCATTTGGATTAGCTAAACTTACCACATACATCATTATGTGTAAAGCTTACGGCTTTGAGCCAACTCTTAAGGTGTTGAGGGGGTTTTTAAACCTTTATCCTGGTGGGAACTGGCTAACCCTGGCAAAGAGGCCTGAAGGGGATGTTCCTAACCTCATTCTGAGGCCTTATACGAACATAAGAAACTGGAAGGGTAGTTTCTTTTATTTTCAGAACACCATTGTTCCACCCCACTATCCAGCATTGCTGAATGAGGCATTCAGGTTTGATGCTAAACGTTTCAATGACCCCCTTCCTTATGAAGTTCGAAGGAATCCGTTGTACCAACGTCTTGCTAGGTACCCTGCTGATGTTCAAGCTTTTCCTGAGCCAATTCTGTATATGGATGGGATTGCACAAAGCTGGGAGGGGTCTCCCAAGAAGCCCATGATCATGTATCATGGAAAAAGTATGGGTACTTCCACTTTTATTTAAGTAGGACCAATGTAGCGCTGATATTTATCTTTTCTTGTTCCTTGTTTTGCAGAGATGGCGTTTAGGAACTTCATGCATCAGGATTTGGATGAAGACCTGAGTTTCATGCCCGTGGAGCAAGCCGAAGGATCTTATGGCGTTGGTTCGTCATCTATTTCTGTCAACAACAATGATGTGGATGCTACCAGGATTGAGCTTGCCACCTCAGAACCCCCATAAGCACTATTGGAGGGCCTTCCTAATTGGTTGAGAATGTGGCAGATTCGGACGATACAGCAGATGAGGAAGTGCGGATTACAGGCTCTACAGGTATTGCTGACAGGTTAAAGAGTAGGAAAGGAACTTCTGGCAAAGCTCTCAAGTCTGCCACCAAAAGGAAAACTCCTCTTCCCGCATCTGGGCCCAGGGTTGTTCGACAGAAGGTTGTCGAAAGTAGGAAGGCTGTAAATTCTGCTTTCGAACTGCCGGATGACACTGAAGAAATGCATGGTAAGCAATTGCTTCTTAAACTATAGAAAATACTTATTGGCATGCCTAACTTTTCCCTTATGTACTTCATTTGTCGCAGGCCTTCCAGACACCAAGGAGCTTCCGAATGCGCTAGCCTGCCATCGCATTGTTGATCATGTCAACCCCCCTACTTGGAAGGGACTGCTGGACAAAATGTCCATAGAAGGGGTCTGTGATCTACATGATAAGGTGTTATGAGGCAGGCTGTTCTGGACAACCATTTGAATGCTCGTACAAGGGAGTTGCTTCGTACTGTGACGAAGGCAAGGCAGGAAATGGACATGATGTTGGAGAGGGAAAAGCATAGGGATCAAAAGTAGGTTGAGCTGCAGGAAAAATGTGAGGAGATTGAAAAAGATTTTGACAAAAATCCTCTCACCCAAGACCTCCGAGACAGGATCGCAGAGCTGGAGAAGGAGCTGGCTGCCACCACAACAGAATGTGGCAAGCTTAAATTAAATGAGGCGAAGGTGGTGAGCCTCACTGGTCAAGCTATTGTGCTGGAGGCTAAGTGTGCAGGTTTGGAAGCGAAAGGTCTAGACTTGGAGAGTTAGAGCTCAAAATGAGAGAGGAAATGGATGGCCTACAGATGAGATACAAGATGCTGCAAAAGGATCATGCAGAGGTTGTATCAAAGGTGATGCCATATATCGCCATGGAGTTGTATCATAGTGATGAGGTTGGAGCTGCTATGTGGAAAGTGATTAAAGCAGCTATTTTCCATGGACTGTGTCTCGCTCTGGAGGAGGTGGCTAAGATAGGTAAGCCCGTGGACCTCTCCGAAGTTGACTGTTACCGTCCCTCATCGAAGGCTGAGTATGAAGAGGCAGGAAATGAATCTGCAACTGCAGAGTACCCCTTCCTGCCCGAAGCTACAAAAGATCCCATGGCACCTCTCGAAGATCTTCTCTCAAAAAAGCCTCGAAAGATCAAGCCTTTGACTCCAACAAAGAAAACAGCTTCTGCTAAGCCTGTGTCAGCTCTCCCATCTCCAACCTCATTTTCGAAGAAGAAGGAATGAAGGTTGTCGTGTTGACAGTAATTTAGTCTAAAAGGGTGGCAAATACCCTTGTTGAAAATAATTTCTTATTATGCTGTTACTTAAACAATTTCATGGTTGTGGTATGCGGCTTCGGCCTCTATTGCAGGTATCTGGGCGTAGGCCCTTCTTTTGAATGAAATGATGTAGGAAAATATTCCTACGTACTTAGAAATATTTATCTTGTGCACTTCTCGTACGCCATTTTTCCGACTCTTAAATTTTACAACCTAAGGTCTAAGAACCTCATTGTGTGTAAATTACAACACCAAGAACACCAAGAACCTCATTGTGCACTTCTCCTTCCCCATAAAAACTCCCACCATCTTTCATTCCAACAAATCTCCATTTTTTCAAATCTTCCAATTTCAAAAATTTCCTCTCATTGAAAACTTCATCTTCCTCTCCATTTCATCTCATCCGAAACAAAGAAGGCTCGCCATCAACATGGTTTACATCGCCCTCGTGCTCATCTCCTTAACACTCATCGCTCTTGTGTCCCCTTTGATGAAGTTCTCATACGGAGACATATACTTTGTGTTGTTAATCTACATTGGGATCATATACCCAATCCTTTGTATCATTCTTAGCATTGAAATGAAATATTATTAATAGTCTAGTTTATCTAGGTTATTATTATCATAATGTGTTTGTCATTTCTTTTGATTTATATGTTTCGTATTCTCTCATGATACATTAGAAGTCATGTATGCATGCTAAATGAAAATGTAGGCTAAATTTGTAAAACCTATGTTTTTATCAAATTTGTTTCTGTTACTACAGACCTACGGATCCCGGCAAGTATACTAGCCGATTCCCTTTTGAAAGGGAACCGTGGAAACTGTACATCTGGACATCAGTTTTTTTTTAATCATAATAAAAACCAATTCCTTTCTAAAAGTAATATCCCACTGGAATGTCAAAACCATAAGTGAGTTAAGTGTCATTGTTGTTAAAAACCATTGTTAATAAAAATATAGTAAAAACGTTAGACAATCATTGGTTGACCATAAACATTGCTTTCTATTAACTCATCGTTTCTATAGGTTCAAATATGACGCATTGATGTGCTTCGTCGGTGCAAGTTTTAAAAATTTATAAACACGATTTAACCGTCTAACCTATTAACACATACGAGCAAGTATACTCGTCCGTAATAGCAAAGTTTGGTAAGTCGAGATCGTCCCAAGGGATTTTGTGTATGAAATTGATTTGTTTGAAAAGATTCCAACAAGAAAGCTTGTCAAGGCTTCCTCAAATAATTATGTTCTAGTGAAATTCAATAAGAAATATATATATACTTGTGTGTAGTCTATAATCAATCATAAATAATATTCATGAAGGTTTGGTGTATACTCTTAATATGATGCACAAATCATAAGCAAATGATTCCCCAACCATGGTATGTGTTTGTAAAAATCATTCTAAGAACAAAAACATTTAGGTAATCCTTTCGGTCCTTATCCCAATGATTATCCTATAGAAATTCCATTTGTTTGCAACATGTTCTTATTAAATTTGTTCTTACGAATCTTTCGACCCTTCGTGATGAAAATGTTCCTAGTCTTGTTTTAATAAGCAAACATGGTGGTTGTCAATCACCATATCCCGATACTAGTTTGTCACTTCACTTTTTGGAATAAAACACAAGAGAAATCCTTTCGGTCCATTTTCTTAAAACATGTTTTATCAACAAATCAAACCAAGACTAGTATTTTTCCAACAAACTCATTTAAACGAGATCATATGTACATGCATCACATTTTGAGAACACTAATATGATTAACTACATCCCAACACACAAGTATATCCCAAAACTACTCCATGATAATAATAATAATAACTAAACATAAATAGTAACAAAGTAATTCCAACAATTCAAGAGAATAGAATTCCATAACAAAGTTCATAGAATACCTAAACTTTTGTGATTACAAGAATTAGAATTCGTGGATTGTAGCAACCACGCGCCTCCAATCACCTAGATTCACCGTACAACTCCAAACTACCAAAACTATGGATGAGAATTGTTCCCTCCTTGCTCCTGGACGTTTTTCAGTAAGTACTAAGCTTTTGGGCTGAATAATATGGTTGGTATTAGTTTTGGTGTAAACTAATACAATTTTGGTTGTGTCACACCTAGTATACTTGGACTAGGTTCTTTATATAGCCAAATGTGCTTGCTTATCTCTCCAAAAACATTCCCAACAAGTAAATGTCAAGAAATGATCGGACTCCAATGATTATGGGGAGTTAAAGCAACAATAAATGCAACATTGTGTAACTGCAGCGTGAGAAACCGGATCGGTTTCTACTCCAACCGAATCGGTTGGATTTTGACCATTCGCCCAGCCGGATTCGGTTATGGGTTGTGACCGATCGGCTGGGTTTGTGCAGTTTTGACTTTTTGTTGACTTTTCTCCTATGCGCTTCATTCTTTGCTCTCGCTGATGATTTCCAAGGCAAAACTTGATCTTTCCTTGCCGTAGATACTTAGAAATCATTGTGTTTCCCAATCATTGAATCCAAAAGCTTCCTAGCTCGACTTCCTTCCTCGAGAATCTTCCAAATGTGCATAAAAACTTCATTTCTTCATTATTCGTGATACCTGGCTACATATACATGCACAATATGCATCTTTTCACTTTTGCAACAGTTATGAGTAAATATAGCCGATTATCATGCACAAAACTAACAATAACGCTACTAAAAACATGTTCATTTTAGGAGTTATCAAATTCCCCCACACTTAAGCTCTACTCGCCCTCGAGTAGGTCCAACATTTGCAAAGATTGATTTCAATGGTCTTTGACACCATGGTTCTAAAAATGTAACAATTATCCCAAAAGAGATAATCATCGGCTTGCTTATAATATGTGAAAATTTTAAAAATGAACCAAACACTTTAGATAATATAACTAGAACACCTCACGAATGATTTTAAAAATTCACTCAACACTCATATATTGGTGGGTATATGTAAATCACTCAATGCCTAGTCATGATCAATGCTTTTTACCATAAGCTTGTACAAGTATCAAAACAAAGAAAATAAATTCATCAAAGAGGGCTTTTATTCGGGTTATAACGTTAAGGCTAAGGGTTCATAAAAGGTATGGATAAGGCATGGGATAGTTTATGAAATTGTTGTTAAAATAAAAATAAAATCAAGTCTATACCTCCATGTTGCTAGCCATCATACAAACCACAATCCCGAAAATGATTATTTCACCTCTTCTCATATCGATCTCCGCAAATATGTATAACTCAATTTAGCTCATTGGCTAATCAATATCCTTCATATAGCTCATTGGCTATAACCATTATATATATATATATATATATATATATATATATATATATATATATATATATATATATATATATATATATATATATATATTTTCATAACAAAGTTCCCCCACACTTAGTGTAAGCATACACAAAAAAAAATCGAGAAAGACGTCTCTTTCATCTATGATGGAGAATGGTACACACTATAAACAAAGTGTAGCTTCTTCATAATCATCAAAAACGATCCAACATTCCAAACAACTAGCAACAAACCAATAGACTTGATAAGGGTTGGCTAAAGCTTGAAAGTGTAAAATATTTTTGTATTTTTCTGAATTTATCAAAACGAAAAGATTGGCTCGAAAGGGTGTACTAAGGGTATCTAGTGCTAAAGATGAGCACTAACAAATGGGTCCATATGGGTGGTTAACTAACCGATGTGGTTAGCTAATATATCATTAGATGTAAACGGAAGGCCATTTGGTTTAATTCCTAAGGTGCCTCTTATCATTTGAACATATTTAGACCACTCGAAAGTGATTTTAACCGTAATGCATAACTAGTACAAGTTCTAGAATCGACATAATCACCGGCACACTCATAGCAAATATAAAACAAAAGATGTGTTTTATACAAAAAGAAACCTCACAAATGTGTGGAAAAAGGCTATTATGCATGCTAGAAAATGCTATCGAATCCAAAATGAATTACTTCTGTAATTTGGTTCAAATCCAAAATTTCAAAAATCCTCATTTTACCATTGAAATTCCAAGTTATATATTTAAAATATCAATAATGCGTGAAAACAACTAGACCATCAAGGGCGAATTTCTTCTAATCACTTGCATCCAAAAGTTATCTAAAAAAAAAAAAAGCGCATCATTTTTCCTATTTTCTTCCCTCCCCCATACTTAAGTTTTGCATTGTCCTCAATGTAATAAAAATGAACTTCAAAGTAAAGAAAATGGGAAAAAGAAATAGTTAAAAGATACCACGGGATAGAATATGCAATATGCATATTGGGTCATTAGAAAGCATGTGAGTTATCCAACTCCAAACATTTGACCATCAATAAGCTTCCGACACATCTATCCTACAAACAAAAACTGCAACACGCAATACACAAAACAAACAAATGCAACTAAAAACTAGATAAAACCAAACAAAACATGTTAATCATCCTAAAAAGATAGAAATAATATTGTTTAACACATCATAACCGGTTGTCTTTGAAACCATAATTCACGAATGATCCACGATCACTCTTCATCCTCGCTCATGTCATCTCTTTCTTCATCATAATACTCATCATCATCACTTTCGATTACGTAGTTTTCGTCCACAATCTCCGAACGAACTCTCCTCTTCTTCTTCTTTCCTCCAACTCCTGATGATGATCCTCCAACATCGTGGCTTGCTCCACCAACTTCAGGTAATCGACCATATGGGGGTACTAGATCAGGAAATGGTGCGTACCCACGATATGGATACGGATAGGGTCCAGGATAAGAAGTGTAAGGGAAAGGATATGGTGGAACATTGGGTGGATTGTAGGGTGGCAACTCGTAATTGGCTTCACGAGCCATGTTTTGAAAGATAGGCATGGAATAATCATTGATGTAGTTGTTTTTCAACATCATCGAGTCTCTCCATACATCCCTACATTGAATCTCATCTAAATGTTGGTTCCACTCTCCCAAACCCGAATCAAAACTACTGGACGTACTCATTTGCACGTTCTCCATTGGTATATTCCCCTGCTGTTGTGGTGGTTGTTGTTGTTGTCTCGGTTCAATCCATAACCCTAAGGTTTTCAATCTCCTATTCAAAGCATTACCAAAACCTTGTGCAGTCCACGTATCACTATACTTTGGCTCTCCACACTTAACCAATTCCTCATCAACAAAATACCCAAGATTCTTCGCCAATTTTGTCACAAAATGTCCTCCACAAATGTTACTGTTGCTCTTGATTCCCGGGGCTCTCCTAGACAAATATTCGGCTATCTGCCAAACTGCATTACCGTCCTTAGTTTCCTCCAGCAACTTCATAACCCATAAGTCCGGTTTCTGACATTTGTCCCTGCTTCCAAATCTATTAAATGGCCCGGTCACTATCAACTTGTGAAGTATCCTCATCAACGGATTCCTGATGGTTGAGGCATTCCTCCTAGTGGAGGAAGGATCTCCCACTTGATTCCAATAAGCGGGAATACTAGGATAGTCTTTTTCAAACCTCCGAAGTCTAGAAAAGTGAGTTTCAAATAATCGATGATTAACCTCATGTGGCTCATACAAACCAAGAGCCACGCCAAAAGCTGGCAAAGTGTAAGCATGATCCCTTCCACAAAGCCTAAACCAAACACAAATTTCCTTCATCAAGTTCCGAACATCCACCTTTCTTTCAAAATACATGGTTGAAAAGAACTCCATACACCATTCTCGATAGACCTCTTCATTGACGCTAAATGCTCTTTCCCATGACAAATCATTGAACGAATCTCCATCCCCTGGATATACATAAGATGTTCGCATCATTCCTCTTAACTCATCTTCACAATCACATTCCTCAAATAAATCCCAATCAATCACCCTCGGAACCAAACATGTCCTATGTTGCAGTTTCGACAACCTTTCCCGAAAAGCATGTTTCTCCCCGTCGGTGAGATTTTTGAACTTTAAATTAGCATTTGCCTCCGTCTTCACACTATACTTAACCTTCTTCTTCTCATTCCTTTGACAAAATTTCGTAACAAGCGGGTTTATAGGAATTGCCTCCTCGCTCGAGCTACCTACAATAATTCTCTGTAGAAATCACAAATAAAAAACCTTATGAAAGTGTTAGAACAAACAAGAAGGTTCATGGAACCTCCTAATATCCATTTCAAAATTTAAAAAATTTAAACACAGAAACCGTAACCGGATTCGGTTCGTGAGAAACCGAATCGGTTACTCAAATCACCAAAATCCAACCATTCGGTTGCAATGCGCAACCGAATCGGTTATGCAGCATGCATAAGGCTTTTGCCTCTAAAAACCCTTCTATACTCGAGTTTTCTAAGTCCAAACCACTCCTAGATCGCATTCTATCATCGTCAATGATTTCCACATCCTTGAATTACTCTAAACTCGCTTTTCAAATCATCAAACATTATTCATCACCATCTTAGAACTCAACTTGATAAGCCTATATCCTTCAATCATTAGTTCTAATCAATAATGTGGCATCTATCACTCCTAAAAACGCATCATCTATCATAAGGAATCACTAATTGCAACTTATCTTGATTCAATAGCACAACCCAATTAAATCCGAAAATTCAATCATCTATTATTCATCCTATGTTGAATCAATCAATCCAATTCTTCTTGCAATGCACTCCTATATCAATTACCCACTCAATCTTAAAATATTACAACTTAATTCGAATTATAACAAAAACCCCCAAATTGGTGACCTAATATCCAATTCGAATCAAATGCTCTAATAAAACCTTAATTGAGTTAATTGACTGTAGATGCTTACTTGTTTGGGTGCCATGATGTTTTCCTACAACTTAAACAATCTTCAATCAGCTTCCCTTGGACGAATTTTTGCAAAACCCACTAGAGAATTAATGTGTGTGTGTTTTTCTGGAAAAGTGATTTTTTTTATACTCAATTGCAACTGGTTCAGTCAAGGACACAACCGTTTCAGTTTGCATTTCGCCAAATTTTGCATTTCGCCAAATTTTGCATTTTTACATGTTACTTAGGCATTTACCTTCCAAGCAACAATTTTTACTCAAAAATCCTGCTAAAATTCACACAACATTCATCCACCATATGAAATTTTGAACAATCATCCAATCTAAAAATCTCAACTCATCATACTAATGAACTAAACCAAAATTCATCTCAAAACTCATAGTTATAATGCTTAAACCAAATCACCTCAATCATAAAAATAAAATGAAAAATTAAATAAGAAACAAAAATCCTAAATGCATCAAATCAAAAAGAAATAGTTCATGAAATTCAAGCAATAATTGCTTGTTTATTACGACCTCTTATCTTCTCCTCAAAATTCCTCAAAATACTCTTGTCTTAGAATATCCTCGCTTTGAAATTTTCCGGTCAACTCACGGAACGTTTCTAAATTTTTGAATTTTCTCATGAATCTTCGTCCGTCCGGACATAGTATATCGAACTTAACATGCCATGCTCCATCTCCGGTTTGTCTCTTGTAAGTCCCCGACCCTTCGGGTCTCCACTCCAAATTCTTAAGTTGCACCGGTAAAGAACCTAAAAAGTCGGTCAACTTTTTGTAAACTAGTATGTTTTTGAATGGGTTATAGAAAGCTTCTACCGCTAACGCACGTTCCATTTCGTCCTCTATATCAAAATAAGGCGGAGCTAACGGTCCGTACATTGGGTTGCCTTGGACATCACGTCCCACTTCAATACATGTTAAATCCTCATCTGCTTCCATCAACTCTAACTCCTCCATAAATTCCAAAGTTGGTCCTCTTGGTTTTGGGTAGTATGTTTGCCTCGAAATCCCATCATCAATAGTCAATGTGCCTCTTCCCATGTCTATAATCGCACCACAAGTTCGTAAGAATGGTCTTCCCAATAGTAGTGGTAAACTCTTGTCCACCGGAATATCTAGGACAAGGAAATCTGCCAAATACGGTTGATATCCAATTTGCACTCTCACATTCTTCACCTCTCCCATTGCCTTCGCTTGAGAATTATCCGCCATAGTAAGCTTCAAATGATTAGGTTGCGGATTACTTAGTCTCAAAGTTTTAAACAATGGATACGGAATCACATTAACACTCGACCCCGTATCGGCTAAAGCATAAACAGGTGTAGTCCCATTCACTTTGATCGGCAACACAAAATTACCCGGATCCTTTTCCTTCCTTGGCAAGCCTCTAAACAAAATTTGATCTCGCTCCTCCTCCGTGAGATTCTTTTCTTCCAACCTAGCCCTTGCTAGCATCAATACATCCAACTTCTTACGGTAAAGCACATAATCTTGGAGTACTTCTATCACCGGTTTCTTTTCATTAAGCTCAAGAAACTTTTGTTCTAGGTTCTCTAAAATAGCTTCTTTTTGTTTGTCGGTTAAGGGTTTGAAAGTAGTGGTCGGTGATGATGGTGTGGAGTCATTTTTGGTGGTGGAGGTTGTTGTTGGGGTTAGTTTGTTTGATGTCGGTTTCTTCCGATTTGCCTTTCCCATCTTAACTACTTCCACCTCTTTATCTTCCATGTTTGCACAAACTTCCACTAGCATCTCGTTTACTCCTTTTCCTTCTTCCAAATCAGTTATATTAATTCTCATTTCTCCCATTGCAAAATCCACTTGACACTTAGTCGTGACAAGAAAATCTCGACCAAAACACACATTAGGTTCATCTGCATTCCCTTCTTCTAACACAACAAAATCAGTTTCAAAAATATGTCCATGAATATTGACCTTCAGATTTTTGACCATCCTTCTTCCATATGCTTCATAGTCCAATCGTACATGACCAATTTCGTCAAGAACCTTCTCCAAAATGTAGTTTTCTCTATAAGCCATATTAAGCTGCGCGTCCCAAGCACTTATTCCTTCCACACTGCAAGGCGTTCCAAACCTCATTAGCGGCGAATCATACATCGTTAAAGGTGCTTGTGTGAACACTACGACTCTTCCCTTCTTGGGTAGTTGAACCTTATTTTCACCAGTTTCCTCCATATTACCCGTATCAATTCCCAATTCTTTCTTACTTTCTTCCAAGATACCACCAATCTTTTCTAGTGAACTTCCGGTATCCTTGAACATTTCATCCAAAGTACGAAGGTATTCCGAGATTCCGCTCAAACTATCCATATTACTAGACAACTTGACAAAGCAAAACAAAACAAAACCCGAATATATTAGCGTTAGAGTTAGTAAAAACAAGAACAAACTATAGAAACATAGACTAAACAATGTAAGACACTTAACAAAACTAAAAACACAAGTTAAAACTCAAGACCTAAAAATAATAAAAATCAACACAGAAACACCAACCGGATTCGGTTGGCTCACCAACCGAATCGGTTAGTTGAAATAATTTAGACAGAAACTCGAACCGGATCCGGTTGCGGGTTGCAACCGATCGGTTTGATCAATTTTTTTTTAAAAACAAATTAATTCCAATTCTACCAATTTTACAGAAAATCAAAGAAAATTAAAGAAAATCCCCGGCAGCGGCGCCAAAAACTTGATGTGCTTCGTCGGTGCAAGTTTTCAAAATTTATAAACACGATTTAACCGTCTAACCTATTAACACATACGAGCAAGTATACTCGTCCGTAATAGCAAAGTTTGGTAAGTCGAGATCGTCCCAAGGGATTTTGTGTATGAAATTGATTTGTTTGAAAAGATTCCAACAAGAAAGCTTGTCAAGGCTTCCTCAAATAATTATGTTCTAGTGAAATTCAATAAGAAATATATATATACTTGTGTGTAGTCTATAATCAATCATAAATAGTATTCATGAAGGTTTGGTGTATACTCTTAATATGATGCACAAATCATAAGCAAATGATTCCCCAACCATGGTATGTGTTTGTAAAAATCATTCTAAGAACAAAAACATTTAGGTAATCCTTTCGGTCCTTATCCCAATGATTATCCTATAGAAATTCCATTTGTTTGCAACATATTCTTATTGAATTTGTTCTTACGAATCTTTCGACCCTTCGTGATGAAAATGTTCCTAGTCTTGTTTTAATAAGCAAACATGGTGGTTGTCAATCACCATATCCCCATACTAGTTTGTCACTTCACTTTTTGGAATAAAACACAAGAGAAATCCTTTCGGTCCTTTTTTTTAAAACATGTTTTATCAACAAATCAAACCAAGACTAGTATTTTTCCAACAAACTCATTTAAACAAGATCATATGTACATGCATCACATTTTGAGAACACTAATATGATTAACTACATCCCAACACACAAGTATATCCCAAAACTACTCCATGATAATAATAATAATAACTAAACACAAATAGTAACAAAGTAATTCCAACAATTCAAGAGAATAGAATTCCATAACAAAGTTCATAGAATACCTAAACTTTTGTGATTACAAGAATTAGAATTCGTGGATTGTAGCAACCACGCGCCTCCAATCACCTAGATTCACCGTACAACTCCAAACTACCAAAACTATGGATGAGAATTGTTCCCTCCTTGCTCCTGGACGTTTTTCAGTAAGTACTAAGCTTTTGGGCTGAATAATATGGTTGGTATTAGTTTTGGTGTAAACTAATACAATTTTGGTTGTGTCACACCTAGTATACTAGGACTAGGTTCTTTATATAGCCAAATGTGCTTGCTTAACTCTCCAAAAGCGTTCCCAACAAGTAAAGCAACAATAAATGCAACATTGTGTAACTGCAGCGTGAGAAACCGGATCGGTTTCTACTCCAACCAAATCGGTTGGATTTTGACCATTCGCCCAGCCGGATCCGGTTACGGGTTGTGACCGATCGGCTGGGTTTGTGCTGTTTTTACTTTTTGTTGACTTTTCTCCTATGCGCTTCATTCTTTGCTCTCGCTGATGATTTCCAAGACAAAACTTGATCTTTCCTTGCCGTAGATACTTAGAAATCATTGTATTTCCCAATCATTGAATCCAAAAGCTTCCTAGCTCGACTTCCTTCCTCGAGAATCTTCCAAATGTGCATAAAAACTTCATTTCTTCCTTATTCGTGATACATGGCTACATATACATGCACAATACGCATCTTTGCACTTTTGCAACAATTATGAGTAAATATAGCCATTATCATGCACAAAACTAACAATAACGCTACTAAAAACATGTTCATTTTAGGCGTTATCACGCATGAATATGAATTTGATTTTTCACTCACTAGCGTTTACACTCCGAACATCTCCCTTGAGCCCAACACACCTGGCAATCATGTCCGTGGGTTCAATAATCTCGAAAACCGTCACTTCCACGAAGGACGTATTGTAGACACCTCTCTACAATTCGAAGAAGGTATCAATACCTCCTTCCGAGCCATAGGACTAGAATGTCTTCTCGAAATCAACGAGAAGATATGTCCAAGGTTCATAATGGAATTCTTTCGTCAAGTTGAACTCGTTCGTAACGAGGATCGCTCTCTATCTCTTTGGTTTTGGATCAAAAACCAAAAGTTTGCTCTAACCCTTGGGCATTTTGCTCACATCCTCCGAATTCCAAATCATGGACAATGTGCCTTCACCGAAGATTGGTCTCTTGATTCTCTCTTCAACTTTCATGAAGAAAATAGTCCATATTGTTCTCACATACCTTCCCCGGAGGATTTAAATCGCATAATATTCAAACCTCGACCATATTACTCCGATCCAAAGATTATCTTTACACGGGACATCCGAGAAGAGTACAAGCCCCTTGCACTCATCCTACGTGAAAATGTTTGGAGTCTTAGGGGAAATCGAGAAATCCTTCCCGCTTGTTGTGCTCACATAATGTATTGTTTGCTAACACAACAACCATACAATCTCGCTTACTTCTTCGCAAGGCGAATTGTAAATCTTCAAGGCTCCAAGAATAAACTCATCCCTTATGGAATGTTCTTGACCCGCCTCTATCATAACGTCATGCATTTTCATCCTCAATTTCCAAGTCCGTTGTACGTACTTGTGAACAAGATGATGGAACCGCTAAACATATCTCTCATGAAGACTTTCTTCATTCTTGATTCCACCAACACTCATCAACAATTTGATGAGCCTTCTAGTGATAACGCTCAAGGAACTTAATAGTCTTTCAAATAGGATCAATCCTTAGTATTCATGCTTTATCAATGTAATCCAATTTCTTTCATGAAATAAAACATCTTACATTTGATATCTTAGTGTTAGAACCTCTTAAACTAACCTTGGAATATAATGCATTGTCAAGATCATTGCATACCTTTAGTAAAGGTTCTGCTTAGCAGATGGACGGATCCCAAAAGTTGTGCTAGACGGATCCCTACACTTAGGGAACCGTGGGATCCGGCAAACATAAAATGCAATTGCAAACATTGTATTTCAAACATGTCCTTAGAACACCTCACACTAAGCTAGACATAGTGTCTTAAGGAAAATTAAGTCCTTATCAAGTTAAGTAGATCCTTCCTACTCACACATAGATCACACTCAAGACGTTTTTAGATCTATCGTTTCACTTTAACCCATTACTCTTCCGCTCTCAAGCTCACTCATCATGTCTCACATGATCCCTCACATCTAGCCTTAGAAATCTTTCGATTATGGCAAAATTTATCATAATCATCCTTACCTCAAAATTGGTCAAAATTGATCAAATTATAGTTTTCCCATCTTAAGCCTTTAGGATCTTCTCCAAAACATTATCCTAAGTCAATATCTGATCTCTAGGATCATTTAACTTCTCTTGACACTATAAAAAAATTCTTTGGTGTCACCTTTATTCATTCATCGGTACTCATGAAAGTTCCAATTTGTTCCATAAAAGGCAATCATTAGCTACATCACTCATTACCTTCAAGTATTTAATCACCCCTTCATTTAAGACACTTAGAAGGACTGAAACACTCAAGATGATATAGATCTTAGACCTTAGAAACATCATTTTTACTCTTTCATAGCTGATGAGAGCCGGATCCCTAGGATTAGCCTAGAAGGATCCCTCTGAGGAGGGAACCGTGGGATCCGGGTGACAAATTATGTCAACTCTAGCTAAAACAATCATTTCAAGCTCATATTTCTAACTTAAACACACCATCTCATCTTAAATGAGTTCCTAGATCAGTACAAACTCTGAAGTTGACTCTTGTGCATGTTAATCATCACATTCCAATGAATTTTAGTGGCTTAAGGCTTGAATGGACTTGCCAAATCTCTTGCTTTATAAACCACATTGTTAGGACTTCTAAAGTCATCACCTTCATCCTCATTTTCAGCCCTTAAGAAACCTTTACAAACCTCTTGATCTCATCATGAGGAAAACTCCAAGTAGTAACTTATCCACCAAAGAACCACCCAAGAAAATTGCTCGTGTTGTACATGAAATTTCTTCAACCGAATCATCTTCGGTCAAGCCAACAAATCCAAGGATTTCTTCTCAACCAATCAAACCAATTCCTAAAAGGATAGTACCCACAAAACTACCTATGCCAAACACCACCATACCTCCTAGGCAAAACAATATCATCTCCACTAAACCATCACCATTGGTTCCTAGAGCTATCTCATTTACATCTCCACTATCATCACCACACCTCTACAATTTAGAGGATTTACCTCCTAGGCCGTCTCATCCTCCTCCGCCAGCAACATTCTCCTCATTAGGAGGAATAATGGTACATAATCAAGGTGTTGAGTCAACATTAGCTCCGGCTTCCTTTTCGCCGTTTCCATCATATAATCCCATTTAGATTATGAGAAATCATCAAAGTCAATCACCCGACCATATGGAAGTTGACACTTCTCTACCACCACCATCATTCTTGGTCGAGCCATCTTCAAATGCGCCTCCACCAATCCCTCCATCGTTTGAGGGTCCCCAACCTGCTTCACTTGATCAAGCAATCTCGTTTCTTCCACCACCACTACCTAGCCATGACAAAGATTGTTATCATTGTCAACATGTTGAAAGTTTGATACATGAAGTACGAGAAGATCAACGTTTCATGTTCTATCACCTCCTCGAACGTTTCGACGAGATTAAACCTAAACAAACTTGAGCTAGAGAATTTTAGTGGTGTCCTAGTATCAAGCATTAGCTAGATAAGTCTAGTAATTCCAAGTCATGTATCGATCATTTTCTTAGTTTTTAGAGTCATGTATATCATATCTCTAGTTTTATTAAATGAAAAAATACATGCTACTTGCTATATTTCTGAGTATATGATTATGTTATATAATACATATCTCACTTTGATACTAACATAATGTGTTGTATCATCATTGCTGAAATTAATCATCAGCCAGACGGATCCCTTAAATTAGCCTAGACGGATCCCTACAAGGGGGGAACCGTGGGATCCGAGAGACAGAAAACTAATTTTCTACTAACTTGAGTATTCTTTGCAGGAAATTATGCATTATACTTGTTTTTTAACCTTTGTTTTGTAGTTATTCAATTTACACATGAAGACTTTGACACCCTAAATCTAGGGGGAGCTTTTTGTCAAAGCAATACATTGCACATTTACTTGCAATATTAGGAGTACATCTCATGACATCCCTTTGCAAAATTGCAATCATCAAGGGGGAGCACATTCGTCACATAGACAAATTTTTTTTTGCAAACTTAGTTGCAAATGAACTAGCTTAGTATTACTTTCTTGACGACCTTACATAGGGATGGACTCGTCAAGGGGGAGTAAAGACGAGATCCTTTCCCGTTACTTGCTCTCTATTTTTTATTTCTTTCACATGTTTTTCTTAAAACAATGTGTTAGTTTCCTTTCGAAGCTCTTTTTGTTTCGACAAAAAAGGGGAGATTGTTAATACAAATAAGCCGTAAAAACGTTTATTTATATTTTACGATCTTCTAATATTTTGTCGATAACAAACGTAAAGTCATTTTAATGAAACAAATAAAATACGTAATTAGTTTGAACTAATAGTTTCTAACACACTTACATTTTCACATAAAACACTAAAACAAGTATAAGTGATTTTATGATTTAATATTACATATGTACAACAACTAGTGTTTACATATTTGGGTAAAATATACACATAACTAGTATGTAGTATATTGGGTAATATAAATGGGTAGAAACTTAAGTATCATAACCCATTGACCAAATACATTGAATGTAGTTGGGTACAACCCAAAGTCCATGACCCAACCCATTGAACAAATACATTGAATGTAATTGGGTACAACCCAAAGTCCATGACCCATATCCATGGAGCTTGACCCATAACCCATTGCATGATATCATGCTTATATCATATATGGATAATATCCATAACCCATGGTATTGACCCATACCCATGTGACTAGGTGCATTGCACTCATAAGATACATTATATCTAGTATAAGACCCATGGATCAACTCATAACCCATGACCCATGACCAAAATACCCATGGGTAAAAAGGAGCGTCCCACGAATCCCTAGCTTTACGCTAGACAGATCCCTTGTGGGAGGGATCCGTGGGATCTGGGGAACAGTAGAATTTTTCCTCTATAAATAGTGAGCCATTTCATCATTGTTGCTCACCCCTCTCCAACACACTTTCCCTTTGAGTTAAAAAACTCTTTAACCTCAGATCCAAGAGATCTATGTTCGTAGTTTTGTTTTTGTGTGATTCTCTAGGTTCCTCTTAAAGGCGAGATCACCACCTTTGAAGTCAAGCAAGCTCAAGTCCATGAGTTGCTATGCTTCCTCATCATCAAGACTACTGAAGTCCTCTTGTTGATGGTTCTTTTCTTTCTACCAAGAACTGTAGTGTTGAAGACCTTAGTGAAAGATGTCTCAAGTGTCAAGACGAAGACATTAGTGAAAGGTGTCTTGAAGATCTAGTTAAAGGCATTAGTGAAAGGTGCCTAAGATGTACGTTCGATATGGTGTGTTTCGATGTACAAGATATATTAGCATTAGATCCAAGGATATTGATATCCTTGATGATGTTGTAATAAGGATTGGTCTCCTTTGGGATTAGTCGTTGGTGTAGTGTTGGGTAGTAGTTCCTCCATTGCAATGGAACTAGGTACTTAGCCTAGTACCTAATAAATGGTAGGCGACGTTGTGATAGGTGTGGTTCACCTTGGTGTGAAAGAACTAGGTACTTAGCCTAGTACCTGATAAAGGGTAGGCGACGTTGATAGGTGTGGTTCACCTAGGTGTGAAAGAACCCGGTGGTTAGCCTAGTACCGGAAAAAAAGTAGGCAACGTTGTGAAGGTTTCTCCACCATAAGGAGTTGGTGTCGTGTAGTGATTACGAACTCTCGAGTAGGTGACTCGAGGAGTGGAGTAGGGCAAGGAAGGTGTCCTTGTAGCCGAACCACTATAAATACTCGCGTTGTGGTTTTGTGCTTCTTACTCTTATCTTTTCATTACATACTTCTATATGTTTATTTATCAACATCCAACACACATCCAAATAGATTGACATAAGTTAATCTAAACGTTTTAAAACGAAGTTTTAATTGGTAAAACTATTCAATACCTGATCGCTTCCAAACTGTCAAGTTTATTACACAAGTCAACCACTTGTGAATGGTCAACCGTAATAAAATTCAAACAGTCTAAAACCAATGCAATTAAGTCCAGAGGAGTATAGTGTTTCCCCAGGTCGTTAAGTCCCACAGAGGTTTAATGGTGTGTGAACACGTTCAGAAGTAGAATGATCACTAAGGATAATGATCTGTAAAGATTTTGGTGGATAATTACACTACTGATTGATTGGAATTGTATTTGGATATAGAACTATAAAGCACAACAATCAGATTAAACAAACGTAAATGCGTACGTTTATTAAATTTTACGTAAACGTACAAAATAAAACGTGAATTTAAAAGAATAAAACACCTATGGATATGAAAATGATATTTTTACAATCCTAATAATAAAAAAAATTATTGGAAAATTAAAATTATTTTTATAACTATTTATTTAATTCTTATTAATTAAAAACTATTTTAAACTATTTAATAATACCCTAAAATATAATAAAATATGAAATAAAGCTAGAAAAGTGAAATTATGACTTAGAAAATCTAAAATATTAGAAAACTAATTTTAAAACTTAAAATATATTTATTACACTTTTTATCTATTTATTATTAATTAGTTACTATTTATTAATTATTTAAAATACACTTAAATACAAGAAAATATAAAATTAACCTGGAAAAATGAAATTTTAACTTAGAAAAATCTAAAATATTATAAAACTAATTTTAAAACTGAAAAGATATTTTTTATGCTTTTTATTTATTTATTATTAATTATTTAATACTTTTTAACTATTTTAAATTCTAATAAATACTTCCAAACTAAGAAAATTCTGAATTTTTTTCTATAAATATCTTATGATGACAGAAAGCTAAGAAAATTATAAAAACATAAAGTGCTTAATAATAAGCTGAAAAGAAAAATTAAAAAGCTAAATTCTATTAAATAAATGCTATCACTATTTTTAAAATGATGTTTTTGTGATTTTTCTTTTACAAAACTATTATACTACTGAAATTAAGCAACTTTAATTAAAACAAAAATTTTGGAACTTGAAAATAAGCAGTATAAAAGCTTAAGAGCTTAACAGCTTGAGCTTATGGCTTATTTTGATTTTTTAAGCTCAAACAAGCTTCACAACAAGCTTACAAGCTGAACCAAAAGTGAAATAAGATGCAAGCAATCTAAAAGTACTTAAATTAAGCTAAAAAGCACAAAGAAACACACTGATAAGCTATAATAAGCAAATAAGCAATTCACCTAAATCTATCTACCAAACAGGCCTGCAAGGATCTTTAAGGCCAAATTAAGCTAGGGGCAAAAGCTCCAAAACTCAAAATGAGCACTGACACAACAAGCTTGTTAGGTGAGCTTCTCAGAAAACCAAAGTATACAAGGTGGGGCCCACTATTAAGCTCTGTGTGAGCTTGTGAAAGTGGCTCAAGTACACTGATTTCTCAGTGTATACTGAGTGAATTGGGACAAGGTAAAAGCTACTTGCAGCCCTAACAAATAAGCTAGAAATGGAAAAAATAAGCACTGGAACTTTAAGACAGCTAGGTTAGCTTTCCAAAAAGCCAAAATACACAAGCTAAGGTTCACTAATGAGCTTTTTATTAGCTTGTGAAAAAGACTCAATCAGCTGTGCACAGGGCACCTTTTTCAGAAAAGGGTTTAAAATAAGCTAAGAAATAAGCAGTTTAACTAGCTATCTAAAAATTATTAAAAATACTATGATTAACATGAGCAGCTAAATAATATTAACCTAAAAGCACAGAACATGAAACTTAATATTAAATCCTATAAAAAATTATCTATTTTATTCAAAAACTGCTAAACTGAAATTTTGACTTTTTGAGTTAAACACTAAAGTTGACTTTGATGAACTTTGAATCAAATCTACTTACTGATTATGATGTTATAAGCTATAATAAGATGAAATTAAGCTTTATTACCAAGTTCTATGCAACTGTGATGAATTTGACAAGCTAAATCCTAACAGTGAGCTAATATTTTGAGATTAAAGGCAATTTTGACAATTTCTCAAACAAGGACTGGTTTTATTGTTTCTTTGAGTTATTAAGACCAAGTGTGACAAACAACAAACAAGAACACTGTCTTGAACACCCTCTAACACAGTTAACAAAACAAATCCAAACAACCCTTTAAAAGACTGTTTTGAAGCTTTAAGCACTAAGACAGATTTTTAAACCAAGAAATCTAGTGATTAACTTAAATTAACTATAATGAAACAGGATTAAGCTAAAATTAACACACTTTAAACACTTAAACTAGAAAATGCAAATTTTTAAGAAATTGCTTACAAATTGTGTCCAAGCACAAAACAGAGAACCAAGAGCCAAGAACACAACCTATAGCTTCCCAAGAAGCACTAAACCAAGGGCAATCCAAAATCAACCCTGCTCCAGCTTCTTGATCATTTCTTGATTGATTTTTGATTTATAACTATTTTTTTTTGTATTTTTTTTATTTTTGAATTATAACTCTAAACTGATTTTAAAGGTATCTAATAGCTTTCATAAGCTATATAAGGAGCTTATATGGGCTTATAAGTCCTTAACAACATCTAATAACAACATTTAAAACATATTGAAAATTTAAGCTTAAAATTTGCATAAACTGAATATTAAACTAAAACTTGAAATTGATGACTGAAAAAGATTCACAATACACTGAGATTACTTAAAGAAAATACTTGAAAGCTTAAACATACACTGGAATTTTAAATTACTCTAAAACGACATACATTAACTAAAAATAACTAGATATCTTCCACCTTGCTTCTTTTCTTCTTTATAAAGATCTTTTTAGACTCTGTCGACATCTCTGAGACTTTCCCACTTCATTTCAACCATTGGATCCTTCAAATTCATCATAACTGTCCATTTAGTATTTTGGCGCCAAATTTATTTGAGCAGGTTTTCTCAATTAATGAATTTTTGGGAGATTGTAGAGGTGGAAGGGAGTGGTTAAACAGCTGGGAGACAGGTGGAAAGGTGGTAGGAGCAAGTGGCGAGAAACTATGGTGGTTTCTGGTTTGGCGGGATTTTGTGAGGGAGAGGAACAGTGATGGTGGGTTTGACTTTTGTTGACCCTGTTTTATTAATAAGGCAGGGGGTTCAAAATGGGGGTTCACAGGTTGTTTTGGCCTGGCTCAAGGGTCAAGGGTTGTTTTTGGGTTAATAATACAAAAGGACCAAAACTGCAATTCCACCAAACTTGAGGGACCAAATCTGTAATTTTCTAAAGTTTATTATAGGGACCAATTATGACAAGTTTAATTTTCCCAAGGACCAAAAATAATAATTTTCAAATTAAAAATGTCCAGGGGTAAATTCTGTCAATCTTTGAAACTTCAAGGACTAAAGTTGCCATTTTGCAAAATTGAATTTTATAAGGCTAATTTTTGACACTTTGAAAATCCCTGAGGGCCTTTTATAAAAAATTACATGTTTTGAATAACCAGGGACTAGATTTTGACAATTATTGCATAAAATACAGTCTAAATATTTTTTCTGTCTTTTTGAGACTTTTCAAAGTGTTTTTGATTGTTTTTGCAGTGCAGATGGAATAAAAATGATGAGTATTTAGACACTCATCAATACCCCCTTCTAGTTTTCCACAATACCCTTTGTAAGCATCTATGAAACACTTCAGTCGGAAGCCTGCCAAGGACTCTACCTTCCAATCGATTTCTAGCAAGGGATAGCATTCCTTCGGGCATGCTTTGTTGATGTCAGTAAAGTCAACATACATGCGCCATCCTCCGTCACTTTTCTTTACCATCACTGGATTGGCCACCCAAGTTTGGTATTTGACTTCCCTCAGGATCCCTGCTTGTGTCAGTTCATCTACTTCTTTGCAGGCAGCGACGTTCCTTTCAAGGGCTAGGCTTCTCCTTTTTTATTTGATGGGCTCAATGCGCTTGTATTCATTGAGCTTATGTTCCATGCCGAAGGGCTTTCTGTCAATCGTTAGTGTTCTCAGGACTCCTGTCATGTCAGAATATGTCCAAGCAAAAACTCAAGGTTAGTTTGTAATAGCTCCGTAAGCTTCGCCTTGAATTTTGCTGGAAGCTACTTCCCTATCACGACTGTCTGCTCGGGGTAGCTGGGGTTTTCTACCACCCGTTCCTCTGCATCTGCACAGCTTAGGATGGCAATCGGAGGCTCCTTCAGTCCTTCTTTAACTTTCTTGACACCATATACCCCCTGTCTGCTCCATAATTGGAATGAACAGTTCCTACTCCGAAGGGAGTTTGGAATTTGATGGCAGCGTGTATGGTCGAGACTACAATGCCCATTTTTTGCATGACGGTTCTTCCTATCAGCAAATTGTAAAGAGAATCTGACCTGACTATGATGAAGGTGAGGGTTTATGTTCTGGACAAGGGTCCTTCTCCGATAGTGATTTCCAAAGGTACCCCTCCGAGGGGCCAAGAGTGTTCGCCGGAGAACCCTACCAAGGGTACTTTTGAGTCCACCCTCTACGAGCATATCGATGGTTTGAGCTTTAGGAAGCAGTGCTCGTAGATGATTTCGCAGGAGCTTCCACAATCCATGTATGCTCGGTTCACCTCTCTGTTGGAGACCCACACCTTGATGACTACGGGATCAGTTGAAGGTGTCCACCCCAGAATGGACGGGAACGTTATCTCTCCCACACTTCAAAACTCTCCATCTGCTTCTTTCCACTTTAAGGTTGGATCTTTCATGTGCACCATCAGTATCGGGGCTTCTGCAAGGGTAGTTTCCTTCTTGTTTCCCTTCTACTCGCCCAACTCAGTGTCAGAGAACTTGTCCTTCCCTTTCTTGATGCCTTTAACCAGATGCGCCAATTTCCCGGAGAGGACTGCCTCTTCAATTTGCTTCTTCAACTCTCTGCAGCTGTTAGTGTCGTGCCCATGGTCTTCATGAAAGTGGCAGTACCTTGACATGTCCCTGCCTTTACTTCGTGCTGACATGCGAGGGGGTGGGTCGAAGGACTTGGCAGCTTTCTCGGTAGCGAGGATTTCCTTAGGAAATTTGACCAGGTTTTCCAAGAGTCCATGATTCGAGCCTTTGTTGTAGGGAGTGAAGCGGTCTCTGTTCTTCTTCCTATTCTTGGATCCTTCCCAAGAGGACCCTCTGGAGAATTTTTTGGAGGCCTCTTTTTGCTCGATCGGGGCTCCGTTGGCTGCTACTTCCTTGGACTCGATCCAAGTGTATGTCTTTTCCATAAGTACCTTGTAGGTGGTAGGGAGGTCGGTGGACAAAAATTCCATCGGGCTCCGAGTTCGTAAGCCATGTACGAAGCCAGAAATCCTTTGCTCTTCGTGCAACCCCAGAATTTGCAAGGTTTCATCGGTGTACCTCGTGACGAAGGCCCTTGTGCTTTCGCTTTCCCTTTGGTTGATAGTATGCACAGCTAGGTGAGTCTTGGTATACTTCTTCTGCTCGTTGAAGTGTGATCGGAACTTAGCCTTGAGATCATCCAGACTTACAATGGTTCCTACCTTTTGCCCATTCCACCATATTCGTGCGGAATCTCAGAGAGTGTATGTGAACATGTGGCACGCCACAGGCATAGCCCACTTCAGCATCCGGATAGCGCCTTCGAACAAGTGCAAGAAGTTGTCTGGATTGCCTTTCCATCGTAGGTGCCTATGTGAGTAGGCATCTCCAAACCATCAGGTAGAGGGTAGTCTTCGATCCACTTCATGAAAGGTGTGCAAGCTCCAGAAGCTTCCGTATAGAAAGGGTTGTATGGAGGTGCATAAACAGGTGTAAGGTTGTACGGATTATGAGGTGGTTGCGAAAACGAAGCATAGGCTGCAGGAGGTTTGTACGAAGGGTTTCCCCCCATTGGTTGTGTAGGGTGCATAGGAAGGTCCCCGTAAGGCACGTGCTGGTAACTCTGGTTGTGAAGAGACCCATTCGGAGGATAGGCATTATAGGACTGAGTAGGCAGGTAGGGGTTCATACCTTGAGGTGGTAGTTGGTTTATCCTAGAGTATGGAGGAGGTCCTCCGACACTCGAGACGTATGATGGAGGCATCGGAGCCCCCATCCCTTCTCTTCCCAAGTAGGCTGCCAGGAGAGGTGGTAGGTTTACCCTTCTATTTCCTACCGGGTTGCTTCCTCCGTTGGAGTTCTCACTCCTTATTTCTCCCTGCATTCTTTCCCTTCTTCCCGGATCTCCTCCAGGACATTCTTCGAAACCTGCAGTTCTTCCATTAGGTCTCCTCACGGAAGGAGAACCATTTCGTAGGGCTGAGCGCCCCCTGTTAGTTGGTCGAGGCCTTTCATCTACCTCGGTCTCCTCATCATATTCCTCGCTGGAATATTCCAATTCCCTCCGCATCTCGATGTTGCGAACTTGCCTCTTGTGAGCCCTTAGCAAGGACTCTAATGCTTCGAAGTTTGTCTCAACGAAGGCAGGGCTAATTTCTGGAACAGGTTTAGCGGAAGTTGAGGCGTGATGTATGGGAGTTGTTTCTAGGCGAGATCGTGTATTGAAGGTGGAGGCAGTTATCGGGGCGAGATTATCGGTGTTAGTTGTGGTGACGGGTACCAGGGTAGAAAAACCTGGTGGAGGTGTATCTTCTCGTCCTGGTTCCATGCCAGAAAAGCAGCGTAATCAGTTAGGGTGCTAAGATTTGGTGATTTGGTGATTATGGGACTAATAGTAGCGTGTCCCACGGATGGCGCCACTGATTGTACAATAAATTGCACTACCAGGCTTCAATGGTGATCGAAGGTAAGAGAGGTGTATGTTCCAGCCAAGATTGTCTTTCACCTGAGGATAAGAAATACGAAGACACTACGTTAAGTGATTACGCAGGGGTTGGACCCAGCGAACCCCTCCGGCGTAAGAGTAAGTATGAGTTACGGTGATGTAAATGAGTGTGAGTTTTGAGTAAAGTGTTAAGTGAGCTTACCATAATCTTCTACTTGTCCTACCTATTTATAATAGAGGAAATAGGCTTGAGGGCGCCTCTGCGCAAATATCGGAGAACATGGGGGCGTCCCATGTTTTTGGGTAACCGCTAGGGCTTAGTGACCCACGTTCTCAAACTTGGAGGGAAAGCCAGGAAAGAGAGGAAGATGGTGGGTTTAACCAAGTCAGGATGGTCCTGTGTTCCTTGTTCCTTCATCAACCGTATCCCGAAGGGCTTAGGGCTATGAATGGTTTGACGCTAATGAACATCTAGGAGAGCTAACTTGGGCCTTCGTTCAGAAGGGCTTTAACTCATATCGAAGGGGTGTCCGTCGAGATTTTCGGAGGGTACATCATCATTTATAAATAAAAATAATATATTTTAATACGTTTCCGTTTCAAACTTAAAACTTTTTGTTTCAAACTTAAAACTTTTTGTATCAAATATAGTATAAACCATTGCATTTGCTAATCTCGACGCGAGGATGCATTTAACGCATTACGGCATGTAAGGCCAACCCCTTAATATCACATAAGATTCCGCAAGATTAATGGTTCATTAAAAATCAAGTTTCACCATTATTAGTCCGGTTTCTTTTTCTTGATCAAGCGTGTCATAATATGTAAAGTGTTAAATATAGTTTATGACTATATGAAAGACCAAGTATGTGTCACAAACATAGACATCAACCACATAGAAAATAAACAATGTAATGCAAGAATAAGAGTAAAGCGATAAGTAAAAGGATAGACAAACCAACACGAGGATTTATAGTGGTTCGGCTACGAGGACACCTTCCTTGCCCTACTCCACTCCCCGAGTCACCTACTCGAGAGTTCGTAATCAGTACACAAACTCCTTATGGCGGAGAAGCCTTCACAACGTCTCTTACACCTTTTTCTGGTACAAAGCTAAATACCGAGTTCTTTCACACCAAGGCGAACCACACCTATCACAACGTCGCCTACCCTTTATACGGTGCTAGGCTAACCACCGGGTTCTTTCACTCCAAGGTGAACTACACCTACACAACGTCTCCTACCCTTTATTAGGTACTAGGCTAAGCACCTAGTTCCATTACTATGGAGGAACTACTACCCATCACAACACAACACCTAATCTTAAGGAGATCCACTCCTTATTACAACACCATCAAGGATATCACCATCCTTGGATCTAAACAAATATTATATGTATAACGATGCACCTCATCGATTATATGACCTAGGCATTCTTCACTAATGCCATTTACATGATCTTTTAGCACCTTTCATTAATGCCTTTAACACGGATCTTCGGCACTCTTCACTAACACCTTTGACACATCTATGACACCCGTTATGCTTTGTGGCCTAACATAACAAACCTTGTGTTTTATGGCACAAACACATAAACCATCTAGTCTAGTCATAGATACAAGAATATGATACTAGACAATATCCAAGACAATGTGTCTAATGGATATGAACTCCTGGACTAAACATCAAGAACCCAAAGCATGATGTAGTTAGTCTTCTATGAATGAAGATGACAAGTTTCCCAAGCTTGTTGTATAAGATCTTCATGTTCTTGTATCTTGTGATGGGTGATCACTTCAGTAGCTAAGGAAGCAAGATCTCTAAGCTTGCTTTGGAGGATCACTTCCGGAGTATGCTTACAACAAATGAGAGTTAGAAGCATTATGATCATATGAGATGAGGGTGGTTTACATGTTTCCTAATGATCTAAATATCCTAGATTTGGTGGAGAGAAACTATGTGTGAAGGTATGAAGAAATGGTAAGAAGTGGTTTGCTATTTATAGGCAAAAAGACCAAAACCATGTTCTGCCCCAAGGATCCCTCCTTGAGGGATCCGGCCCTTGTAATTCCAAGGGATCCGTGGGTCATTTAAGGGATCCGTGCACGCTCCTCTTTACCCATAGTTAATGGGTTGAAACCATGGGCTATGGGTTATGGTTTTGAGTACCCACCAAGGTACAATGTATCTAGACATTGGGTATGGGTCTTGGGTCATGGTTCATGGGTTTTACCCAACACATTTACTTATGTTTATGTATTTTATAAAGTGTTTAACTAAACATGTTTAATGGTTTGTTAGGGGTTTGATCATAACGCAACATAACAAACATGTACGAACCTGTGTTGTAGCATACAAGGACTTCAGTCGTCGAGAGGTGTTGAGAGTATGTTGAGACAAAATATAATTACAAGTAACTTATACATTTTACGTTATGTATTACAAGTTACATGTTTGTCATCAACAAAACAATGAGAATGTATAGATTAAATATCGTAATATTTGCACTAACAATCTCCCCCTTTTTGATGATGACAAAATACATGTAAACGTAATAGATAGTTAAAATGTCAAAGTTACTTGTGTCCGTATTTCCTATATATTACCTTCTTCGTTTACACTCTTCTCCCCCTTTTGTCAAAACAAAAAGGGTGTGTCCTTTCTCCCAAGAATGGCGAGTTTGCATCATCCCTAGTGAAGTTAAAATAAAAACACCTTATTGCTCCAATTGGCACACCACGCCAATACCTTCAACATGAAACACTAATGACGAAGCTTAGAAACTCATGACCTTGAGCTTGCACGTCTTCAAAAGGTGGTGATCTCGCCTTTAAGAGGAACCTAGAGAATTACACACAAAAAAATAGAAAGATCCTTTGAATTATAACCATTATTGCCAACGGCTCAATGGATCAAATTTTTGAGGCTTAACCTACATCAAGGTTAGTGTTAAGAAGAAAAGAAAAAGGAAAAATATGTGATGAGAAAGAAATCTCCCTTTTGTTGAAACATAAAGGAATTTTGAAGAATGAATGTGTGCATGCTCCCCCTTGACGGTTGCTCCCCCTTGTTAAAGGCGTCAAGTATTTTAGGAAGGCTAAGACGAAATTATTGCAAAATTTGCAATGTTTTTGCTTTGACGAAAAACTCCCCTTTATTGAGAGCGTCAAGTTCTCCTAGTGTGTTTTGAAAATCTACAAAACAAAAAGTTAGTGCAAAATTATATTCGTCCTTGGACGAGTAAGTCATATGATGCACTTTATAAACGCTCGACCCCTAGCTCGAGGGCGTCAAGAAGAACCTACAAAAAAAATTAGTGTAAAATTCGTCCATAAATAGACGAGAATCCCATACACATCAAAGTGTATATATATGAACCTACAAAGAAAGGATTAGTGTCAAAAAGAAAATAATCCTACTACTTGCATCATCATGTTTGGTTTAGAGGTTGTAAGGTTTGTTCAAGGTAAGAAAAAAATGTGCTTAGGGATGAGACGCATTTCATTACGAAATTCACTTGACTTTTGACAACATAGATGTTTGTGAAGGATGGTTGAGAGACCATGAATTGTAGTGGTACTAAGACACTTGTAGGATGTGGTTGACACAAATAGGATGTGGTAGAATATGAGACATACTTCATCACGTAGTTCATGAACTAGACCTTTGGACACGGTGATAATGATAGAAATCATCATTATGACTTAGAGGTATGGAAGTTGTGGTAGAGGTGATGAAAGGTATCAAGGTAAATCTTAGACTTGGTTGATGACTCAATAGAGGCGGTAGACATGATGACTTTGTGAGTAGTGATAATGGTGGAGTAAAAATGGTTAGGATGATGCAAGATTAGGAATAAAAAATGTGCGAATGAGCACAGCTTGACTTGACGATGAAATCGATCAATGTCATCCTACAAGAATCCAAAAGAGTTAGTACAAAAGGAAAACATTTATACAAATGGATAAATTGTTCACATAAAATCATGAAACGAAAAGAAAGAACACGTAAAGAATCATATAAATGCAACTCATTTATAAACATATAAGAAACTGATAATCCTAAGTGGTGAACAAGTGCTTGTGTGGAAAAAGGAAATTTGAAATGATTATCTAAAGAGATAATGTACCTACTGTTCCACGGTTCCTCCGGTTCCCTCACTAGAGGGATCCGGCTAGCTTAAGTCTAGGGATCCGCTAACAGATGAGGTGAAAAAGAGGTGATTGGGTTCTAGCAAGGTCTAGCACCTACATTTCCTAAGTTACTCAGTCTATTAAGTGTCTTATATGAAGATGGACTTAAATAATCAAGAGAGAGTGATTGGTGGTAGCTAATGATTGCCTTTTATTGAAAATGGGGCTTTATGAGCACCAGTGGATGATAAAAGATGACACTAAGAAATTTGAGAGTGTCAAGTGGTGTTAAATGATCCTAGAGATCAGATGATGACTTAAGAGAGATTTGGAAAGTTCCTTAAAAATCATAAGAAATTAAAAAACTAGTTTTTGGCCTATTTTGAGGTAAGGATGACTAAAATCAATTTACTAAAATTGAAAGAAATATCAAACTAGGTGTTTTGAGATGAGAGGAACAATGTGTAAACATTGGAGCGGAAAGATGGTTAGTTTCGAAGTAATGCTAAATCAAAAATACTTTGAAATATGATCCTAAATCATTCATGAGTAAATGTGAGATCAACTAAGCCTAAGGAAAGTTTGAGTGACCCTAATGTAGCATGTTTAACTAGTCCAATAAGGTCTAGAATGTTGGATTGATGCAAGGAGGCTAAAAAGGAACTTCTGTCCACCTGGATCCCACGGATCCTTCACTTGAGGGATCCGTCTAGTTACATCTAAGGGATCCGGCGTCAGAGACATATTTCTTAACAGAATAGTTGCAGAATTTTGCTCTATGTTTCGAATTATGAAACTAATGATTTCTACAACAAGTGTACATGTATACACTTTAAGCAAAGCAAGGAGAGCATGTAGAGATAACATATAGGCAATCAAATGAGATCGAGATCACAAATGACACAAGGGTTTAGCAAACTTAACAAGCACTATTCAAGAAGCCCAAAACAGATTTACGGTCTAGATTAGTAAATCATCTACACTAAGAATGACATGCAAGGTATGTGTCTAGAAAGAAAAGAGCACATGATGGTGTTCAAGACAAAAGAGTTGTGAGGTGCTAGTTTAGGACAATCTAGTCATTATGGATGGTGATTAGCATACAAGAAGCTTCGTCCATGAATTCATGTAGCTCTTCCCAATCAAAGCAAGATAATCGCTTGATGAGGCAAGTGGTTGTGATTAACTAAAAGAAAAATTAATTTTACAACTTGTTTGATTAGTAATCCTAAGACAATGAAAAGTATTTCCATTGTAAACTTACTCTAGGAAAACATAGGAGTGTAAATTTCTCAAGTGAGAGAATGAATATGAGACTATTACTAGCGGTGCTCAATTACGGCTAAACACGACCATTTTTACGGGCGATTCCACATACCAAACTTCTCTCAAGGAAGCAATTCAACCGTTAGGTCAAATTGAGTCTCTAGTGCAATAAGTTCTCTAGTGTTCATTCTCAAGTTAGGAAAATTTATATTCCTACAATGGCCTATCGAAGAGTAACAATGATGATACTTTGATTCGTTTATATTAATATTATACTTGAAAAAACTAAGGTGACGAAGGTGTCAAAAAATTAAAAGTTGTCCATATGGTGAACAAAAAAAATTGTTGCATGAGCTAGTTCAACATATGTTGTTGGAAAGCTCGAGTTTGGACTTTCGGATATGAACAATTATATTTGCGTTGTAAAATAATTTACTTGAGTATATCAGATGAAATAATCAAGTTGTCAATCCTACTATGAAGCTTGGAGAGTGATCATGAAAAGGAAAACGGGAGAGTACATCATCAACACAAGTGTAGGTTATTATCCGATGTACATTCTTGTTGTTTTTTAGAAAACGATACAAGAAAATATTACCTCAATAAATCATATAGGTACATAAAACATTTATGTTGCACACATGACAAACTCAATCAAAAAGCCATTTTAGTGTGTTATATGTTTTAAACATTTTTCAACTTATAAAACTACCATTTTCGACACAACTAGATGTTATCCCAAACACTCCTTCAAGTAGCACATTGATTAGTAGAAAATTACTAAATCGACAAGCAAGAGAATGAATAGCAAGGTAAGGAAACCACATATGTTAATCAATCAACCAAGCACAAAATTTATTTGAGATAAGCAAATAATCAAGTAATGCAAGGGAAACAATTTATCATTTAGCATAGCATACGAAAGTTCTTTTCATCGCTTTGTGTTAAACATGTATACCAAGCTTGATTAGTTTCCTTTATAAATATGATCAAAACCTTAATTTCAAAAGAGGACACATTGTTATTCAAAGATGAAAACATCCGTCTCCAATTAGATCAAAACTTTGTGCAAAAGTTATGACCGAAAAATGACTTTCTATTGTAAATAAATGATTCTGTAAATTTTTGTTTTGAACCAGTTTATGAAATCATTTTTAAATGAAATTAGACTCAAATACCTTTAAAATGATAGGTGGCACGACTTCTAATGTTTACGGTTAATTAGTTATGAATTTTTGAAATTCGGACAAAAACTGTCTTCTGTACCACGGATCCCACGGATCCCTTGCTTGAGGGATCCGTCCAGTGTAACCTGAGGGATCCGCGGATCTGACACAGAATTACAAAAATGTACGTTTTGACCCGACGAAAAGGTTTAACCTTTGTAGACTTTTTAGTGAAGTTATATTAACCATTTTTACCTTTATTCAAGCTTGATTAACAATATATCTAACAACAAAACTTTAAAGAAAAAAAATCAACAAAACACTTTTCATATTATGCTTGACTTCACAAAAAATTTGATACGAGGACCTTACTCATTTTGAAAACCATTTGTTTTAAAAACTAGAGCCAACCCGCTCTGATACCAACTGTGAAAACGTAGAGGGGGGGGGGTGAATACGTTTATGTTTCAAACTTAAAACTTTTTGTATCAAATATAGTATAAACCATTGCATTTACTAATCTCGACGCGAGGATGCATTTAACGTATTACGGCATGTAAGGCCAACCTTTTAATATCACATAAGATTCCGCAAGATTAATGGTTCATTAAAAATCAAGTTTCACCATTATTAGTCCGGTTGCTTTTTCTTGATCAAGCGTATCATAATATGTAAAGTGTTAAATATAGTTTGTGACTATATGAAAGACCAAGTATGTGTCACAAACATAGACATCAACCACATAGAAAAGAAACAATATAATGCAAGAATAAGAGTAAAGCGATAAGTAAAAGGATAGACAAACCAACACGAGGATTTATAGTGGTTCGGCTACAAGGACACCTTCCTTGCCCTACTCCACTCCCCGAGTCACCTACTCGAGAGTTCGTAATCACTACACCAACTCCTTATGGCGGAGAAGCCTTCAAAACGTCGCTTACACCTTTTTCCGGTACAAAGCTAAATACCGAGTTCTTTCACACCAAGGCGAACCACACCTATCACAACGTCGCCTACCCTTTATATGGTGCTAGGCTAACCACTAGGTTCTTTCACTCCAAGGTGAACCACACCTACACAACGTCGCCTACCCTTTATTAGGTACTAGGCTAAGCACCTAGTTCCATTACTATGGAGGAACTACTACCCATCACAACACAACACCTAATCTTAAGGAGATCCACTCCTTATTACAACACCATCAAGGATATCACCATCCTTGGATCTAAACAAATACTATATGTATAACGATGCACCTCATCGATTATACGACCTAGGCATTCTTCACTAATGCCATTTACACGATCCTTCAGCACCTTTCACTAATGCCTTTAACACGGATCTTCGGCACTCTTCACTAACGCCTTTGACACATCTATGACACCCGTTATGTTTTGTGGCCCAACATAACAAACCTTGTGTTTTATGGCACAAACACATAAACCATCTAGTCTAGTCATAGATACAAGAATATGATACTAGACAATATCCAAGACAATGTGTCTAATGGATATGAACTCCTAGACTAAACATCAAGAACCCAAAGCATGATGTAGTTAGTCTTCTATGAATGAAGATGACAAGTTTCCCAAGGTTTTTGTATAAGATCTTCATGTGCTTGTATCTTGTGATGGGTGATCACTTCAGTAGGTAAGGAAGCAAGATCTCTAAGCTTGCTTTGGAGGATCACTTCTGGAGTATGCTTACAACAAATGAGAGTTAGAAGCATTATGATCAAATGAGATGAGAGTGGTTTACATGTTTCCTAATGATCTAAATATCCTTGATTTGGTGGAGAGAAACTATGTGTGAAGTATGAAGAAATGGTAAGAAGTGGTTTGCTATTTATAGGCAAAAAGACCAAAACCATGTGTTGCCCCAAGGATTCCTCCTGGAGGGATCCGTGGGTCATTTAAGGGATCCGTGCACGCTCCTCTTTACCCATAGTTTATGGGTTGAAACCATGGGCTATGGGTTATGGTTTTGAGTACCCACCAAGGTACAATGTATCTAGACATTGGGTATGGGTCTTGGGTCATGGGTCATGGGTTTTACCCAACACATTCACTTATGTTTATGTATTTTATAAAGTGTTTAACTAAACATGTTTAATGGTTTGTTAGGGGTTTGATCATAACGCAACATAACAAACATGTACGAACCTGTGTTGTAGCATACAAGGACTTCTGTCGTCGAGAGGTGTTGAGAGTATGTTGAGAAAAAATATAATTACAAGTAACTTATACATTTTACGTTATGTATTACAAGTTACATGTTTGTCATCAACAAAACAAATGAGAATGTATAGATTAAATATCGTAATATTTGCACTAACACACTCCTTTTACTGAATCCATGCTTACTAGGTGGGATTCACATTTTGCTCTATTTCGAATCAATACAGTTAAATCCAAGTACTAAAGTGTCAACCAAACATTAGTTTTTTGTAATTATTTCTCAAATCCCATTCCACACCCATAAACCAAACGAGCCCTCAATACTTTTTACATCGTTTTATAGGATTGCAAATTAACACAAGCTTCTTACAAAATCTACTAACTGAGACTACTCAGTTTAGTAAGTACAAAAGTAAAACTACAACGACAACAATCTATTGTGAGTCACGTGGTCCCTACAACTCTGATGGCTCAGCATCTTCATATAACGCTATAACACACCGTCTTATGACCACATTATTATCCACTTTGCTCGTAGGCTCACGCCTTTTCTTTTTTAGCCCTTGTGTGAAGACTTCCCGGCAGGTCACCCAAGCTAGTACTACTCTCACACGACCACGATTAACCGTATGGGCGATTAACCGTTAGACCACAAAACGCGTTATTGTCGTATAAGGCGAATGTTAACTTATGTCCCAGCATCACTCCAAGTCACGTTCAATGTGGGATTTTCCTAGGGTTTTACATTCACCCCCTCCCCCCTTAGGGGAATCCCGTCCTGGGATTCAAGTTGGGTAACAACCCTGTCTAAGGGACTCATCGTCCTCAAACGACGATGAGGTTTGCCCCACATACCGAACGACTTGAACATGGCTCTGATACAACCTTTAAAACACAGTGTTATAGACCACAATATTGTCCGCTTTGCCCGTAGGCTCACGGCTTTGCTTTTTTGGCCCTCGTGTGAAGACTTCCCGATAGGTCACCGTATGGGCGATTAACCGTTAGACCACAAAACGCGTTGTTGTCATATAAGGGGAATGTTAACTTATGTCCCAGCATCACTCCAAGTCACAGCCGATGTGGGATTTTCCTAGGGTGTTACAAACGCCAAAACATCAATGCTCTCACTAGGACGAGCCATCGGTCTCCCTTAAGGATATCTCCTTTAGCATACTAACCATCCATGCTCGTACATTGAAAAGCTCTCTCTCGAGCCTATCTCGATCAATCCTAGCAATCTCAGCACTAATCTATGCCGATATCTAGAGGTTCTTTAGCTTTATGATCTCTGCTCCATCTTGGTTTAGGATTCGCTCCAACCGTGATAGTCTTCTCTCTGTAGCCTCTGAACAAGTCTGTAGACACGTGAGCTCCTGCTTGACTCGGCCCAATCCCTCCTCAATAAAACTCATCCAAGACAAACAAATCAATAGATCGACGAGCACCAGTAGCCTTAGCTTGGGCTGAAGCAGTCCTGGATTGACGGGTATCCATGTCCCTAGTCAGAACTCGAACACTGCTCTGAAGTGTTGAAAGATCCTGTCTTAGACAGCCTAACTCGTACCTAGCAGAGTATGGTGGGGCAGGAACCGTTGATGAAGGTCCACCAACCTCATAAGCAGATGATGGGCCTCCAACTATGAAGGTCTTGCTAGAAGTAACAACAGTTGTAATGTCAGACTTAAAAGAAGACTCTGACAAGGGCGGTGGTAATAGTGGTGGTGATCCAACGGGCATAAGATTGACACGAAGTGGCTTATTCTCATCATCATCATCATCATCTAAATCCATTTCAGGGTCCACCTCATGATCCTCCTCAGAATCCAAATCCATCTTAGGGTCTTCCTCGTTATCAGGAATGAGGGCATCAAGAAAATCAAACCCGTGCTCATGGGAGTGTGGTGCGTGCTTGGGTATCTCGGGTGCAAGCTCTGGTAGTACTGCTAAGTGATCAAGTAAGGCGAGAACATGCTCTAGGGAAGCTGGTATGGACATGATGCCTGGCAAATTGGCATATGAGGTCAAAATTAGTCAAACGTTTATAAATAATATTTTATATAAATAAATAATGACCAAGAAGTAAATCGAGTATGTATATAAATATCCTTTATATAAATAGCATAACGGTTGTTAAAATTTCACAAGTGTTCAGAAAGTATGGTCGCACGGAGAGTGTAAGGCGATAAAGATTGGAGTGGTTTTAATGTAAAAAGTAGTTATACTTTAGGTATAAAATTGTGACAACTCGCAATTTCAAGTCATTTCTTAAGTTTCACTATTTCAACATTTATCGTAAACTAGGTTTACGTGTTCCAAATTCGCGTAACCTTAATGGTTTAGCGGCGAATTCATGATCATATCATCACGAACATTTCATATGGACTAAGTTTAGTCTACATTTCATTAGCATCATTTGCATCATGTTAGTTCATTCATGACTTTGCATTTCACATTAAACACGTAAATTTTGTATTAAATAAACGTTATCGCGTGAGTTATTATTTTGAATATTTAATCCGTTGCTTCCAAAAAAATGATCCCGATATATTTTTATATTTACATTTAGTTTATAAAAACTATATTTTGAGTTTACCTAGTGTTCTAAATTTATTTTGTACATAAATCATTAAAGTTATATTATTACGACACTTTTCTTAAAAACTACTCGATAATTATTATATCACTCAAATTTTACAAGGAATGTATTTTTAAAATTTTTATGATATCATTATACTCTACTTTGATCTATAAAAAAAATTTCTTTTACCTAAAATTTCCTTAAATACACTAAAGTATATACAATTCTTACAAGTTATTAATATTAACCTTTTTACTTACACTTTTTATCATCTATGTACAAGTAAAAGAAAAAAAAAATATATCTTTGAGAAACATAATCCCCAAAAACCGGCTAGGGGGGGGGGCAATGCATTTAAGAGTTGGTACAAAATTTTCAATTGTATATATCTATACACTATCTTGACTTCATTCACTTATTCATTCATTTCATTTACTCATAGTTGGTGAAGTTGTGTTTCTTTCTTGTTTTCCTTCCCTCTAAAACCGGCACCATAAGGAGATTGTAGAGAAATCATCAAGTTTTCCATTTCCAAGTATAAACACAATCTAGAATCACACTCTTATTAAGGTTTTGAAATAAAAACCTAGGGTGTTTAGGTTAAACCTTTGTTCTTTGCACCTCATCATATTAACTTGTAAGCATATCACTTCATTTTACATCTTTCCTTTTCATTTCATAAGTATTTTATCATTTTCATAGCAAGCATGCAAGACTTATGTTGATTTATACCATTTTTACATGATTTTTAGTGTTATATATATATATAAAAGTCATCCTATAATTATTCCCTTGGTATATGTTGGTCTTGATGATGTTTAGGAACCCATGACACCCTAAGAAGGTGTATGGTAGGATTAGATTAGCTTTGGAGTTGATTTGAAGGGATTGGAATAGGTTTAGTACGAGAAAAACTATTTTCGATAAGTATAAAAAGTGTTCTGTCCTTATTTTGTTTTTCTGGAAAATCCGACAGTAGACATGAGTTTTTGGCCTAGATATTTAGAAAATATACTTTAAAACGAATCCGTGGCCGCTTGAACGGATTAAAACGGAGTTATAACGAAGAAGTTATGAATTTTTCAAGTTTGACGACGATATATACATTTTCTGAAAATTTCAGCATACTATTTTTATTTTGTACGAGTCAAAAACGAGCCTTAAGCTTTCCAAATTATTTCGACTTATCAAAAATATATTAGTATACTTTGATACGAAGCTAAGGACGTATAATACGTAGAAAACGGATTTGAAACGACTAAAATATACCCGTTTTCATAAAATTGCCGTAACTATTATTTTCAGAAAAACTATATTATTTTTACGAGACAAGTGTTACGGTAACTAAAATGACCATGTTGGAGGCTGTTTTTAACGATGATGTGGAACTTTTTGGAACGAAATGTCTTCTAATAAAATCGAGATCACCAAGCATATTTTTCAAAATGACTAACCGTTTGTATAGCGGAGTTGTAATAACTTACTTACGGATGCTTAAACTTTGCCGAAACTCATTTTTAAACCACATTTTAGACAAAATCACCATCTTTAACCTCCATTATCTTTACGTTCGAGACCTTTATGTTGAAAACTCATGAACTGAAACTTCTAGATTTTGATACAAGCTTTCCAAAACCGTCGAGTTCGTTTCCTAACGTTCGACGTACACTATTTTACGACTAGTTTTTCAAAGCCATTTTTGTCAATTTCATGAAATTTCCGACGACATGATTTTACGACGAAAAGTGAAAATTTCAGCATAAATCATTACGAAACCATTGTAGGATGACATTTTGACGTAAATACTTGTAAAGTGATTTAAGAATGGTCAAGACGTCAAAAGAGTATTTTTCGACGATAAGTATTATTTTCAAAACTCGCAAATGGTATAAATAACATACGAAATGCATGCATATCATAACATCATAACTCATTACGTATCATATCATTCATAATAGGTCATTTTCGAGATTCACGTTATATTTCAGTGTATCCACTTTTGTCATCGTAAATCATTGCAACAGGTGAGTTCATAGCCCCACTTTTACTCTTTTAACTGTTTTACAAACTCTTGGGGGAGATACATGCTACATTTTTAATCGAACACAAATGCTTTGAACTGTATGCTATATCCGAATGTTTTATTGTCACTAAGTATTTGCCATGTTCGAAGTCCCTACATCATGAACCATTAGTCACTTGCGAGTGAGCGCGAATATTGTGAATAGGCCTATTGGAATTAACACTCCCGCTCTTATTGACCCAGTTAGGGGAAATCGAGCGCACTATATTTGAACCAGTAAGGTAAATTGGCAAGTTTACCTATTAGGGCAGCGATGAAACGATGATTACCAATTTTTATTGGTGCGATGTTTACGCTTTGGTGTCATGAACTTAGTGAAATAAATACGATTTTGTTTTTAACGATGAGTGTGAAACAATTTAACTCACACTACGATGATTGTGTTCAAACGAATTAATTAAACCTATGGATTTCACTCAACCTTTGTGTTGACCTTTTTAAGCATGTTTTATCTCAGGTATCTAAGGCATACTTCATGGCATGCATGTGGACATATCATAGAGTCGCGGTGACGACGCGTCTCACATGGGATTGATACACTTTAAGAACATCGTTTGACTTGTACTAAACTTATTTTCCGTGCTTAGTAACTTTCATTTGGGACCTATCCTTGTAACTCTGAATGTTTTTATTAAATCAAGCGATGTATTTTCCAAACGACACTTTAGGTCATTCAATATAACTGTGATTGTGATGCTATGACAGTCAATCCCCAGGAATTCCATTCCGCTGCAAAACAGGTAAATTGGGGGTGTGACAAAAATGCAACCCAGTTCTCTATAACCATTGATTTGGTACCAGTCTCTAACACCCCCAATTTCGATATAGCAGCAGAATTCAATTTGGGTGTTACTTCATAGCACAACAATCATAAATTATAGAAAACGACTCTAAATGAGACGTTTTGAAAATATTATCATTCGATTAAAATAATATGTCAGATTTTACAAGAAGTACCAAATAATTTCATAGTACATCATACATAATACATAAAAGTTTTTAAGTTTTCATCGAAAGATAACAAAATGTAAGCCTTCAAAATATCCATGTGACTCTGTGCCAGTAAATACCTTAAGGACCTGAGATAAAATATGTTAAAAAGTCAACACAAAGGTTGAATTAAATTTATAGGTTTATAGATAAATAATGGACCACGAGATTTCAGAGTTATGCTGATAATTGCAATGAATAAGATAATTAATAAAACATATATTATTGCACTAAGCTCATGACACTCAAAATTTTAACTAGGGGTATAATAATAATAATAATAATAATAACCTTGTGCACAACCTTGTGCGCGATGTTCTTGTTGACATATGCTCTCGATCAGGGATTTCCGCTCGCAAGGAGGTGGATATTGGGCTTTTTGGTGATGGGGGCAGATCCTTGCGACCGGCTGACATATTACTATACTCTTGGGATGGTGGACGTGATGTATGTGTTGATCTCACGGGTTCGTCGCCTTTGACGCAAACCGGGTTGATTGATTTTATACCAGGGCGTGTGATCAGTGATGCTGCTCAGCGTAAACGGGTCAAGTACGAGGCAAAATGTGCGGATGTTGGGTATGGGTTTCTCCCCTTCTCTTTTTCCTCTTTTGGAGAACTTGAGAAAGATGCAGTTACCTTACTCAAGCGTATTCGACGTTTCTCGATGACTCAGGACATTGGAGCGCGTGCAGCAATTTATATCTTTAATAGGATTGGTTTTACCATTGCTAGAGGGGTGGGGGCCCAGTTGGTTTCGAGGCTCCCCACTAATCTTTTGTAATCCTTTGAGTTTTTAATAAAAGTGTGATTTATAAAAAAAAATAAAAAAAATAAAAATAATAATAATAATAAGAAGAATTATTATTATTATTATTATTATATAAAACATCACTTCATTAGAAAACCAAAAGGATTACAAGAAATTGGTGGGAAGCCGAGACACTAGTTGGGCTCCCACTCCTTTCTGAATACAAAAGCTAAGTCTGTGAAAAATAAAAGCCCCACTCTTGACACTATTCGAGTGGCTAATAGCAACAGTCTTGATACGTGAAATCGTGTCCAAAGCTTCCGTGTCAAGCTCCCCAAATATAGAGAAAGCAAATGGGATGAACTTGTAGCCATTTTCTTCGCATTTGGACACGTATTTCTTTTTCTTCTTCTCCACAGCGTTATGTAAGGCCACCCCGGGAGCCCACATAGACGCATCAATACCCGCAAAAGGGGAGATTCCAGTCACATCCAAACACGCGCCCTTACCTTGGATCCAGTTGAATAATAGCAGGTCTGCCGGACGCAGCTCTTTCCCGTCCCTCGAAAGAAACCCCAATGGGGCCTCCTTTTTCACCATAATCCAACCTTGGACCATATGTCGACAAGGATATCACGCACCAAGTTATGTCTGAATTTCACCCCCACTTCACTGGAACAGTGAACAACATGATCCCCCCATTGGTCCATACGATGCTTACAGCTCGGGCAGGAGCTACCTTCAGATAACATAGGTATGGTAAGCCTATAACACAATACCGAATGAAATTGGCGATGGTTCATCCTTTGGCCCAACCCATCAATAGGTATGGTGAAAAGGAAATCTTGTGCATGTGGAGCCCGGGTACAACTACGGACAGCTACCTGCCTCGGGCTTAACGAATACTTAGAAACAAGATCTTTCTCGATGACACCAAAGTAACACTTTGCCAAGGTTTTCATCATATGGGGGGCAGGAGCGTCAGAGGCGACCGAGAACGTGTCTGTGTTACAAGCACTGTTAAACATATCGAGGGCATGTTGAAACGAAGGGCCATGAGAGTTGATGCCTGTTTTAGCTAGAATCTGGTCCTGCATATCACTGGTTTGCAAACGAGAGGCGAGGAAAGCATATTGGATGATGTCGCTTGCCGCATGAATGCCAAGCCCGCCCATCTTGATTGGGAGGGTGGCAAGCCGCCACTGCCAGTCACCAAAACCTGGCCCGGAGGCTGTAATAATCTTCTCCAAGGAAGTACGTAACATCTGGTCAAACCGGACGTGGGCTTCTCGAACGTACAAAGGGGAACACGTCCGCAAAGTATAAGATAATTTCGCCACCCCGGCACAATTTCGAAGAAGAAGGAGCTCACATTGGGGGTCATTAAGTTTGAGGATAGCTTCCATTAGCAGGATAGTTTTAGAGACCCTTTTCAAAGCCAGCTCCTGACAAAAACTGTCATCCAAACTAACTGAACCACCTAGAAGTTTGACACCTTCGACTGGGCGGGAGATATTTATGGGAAAAACACCCTCCACCCTGCTTCTAGGATCCTCCGTAGGCCAGAAGAGTTCAGTCTATTTGACATTCAAAAACAACCCCCGATCCGGTCCATCTGTCATAATAATGTCAAGCGCCTTGGCAACCATAAGGGTGTCTCCTACAATAGTACCATCGTCAAGATACCAGGCCTGGAGTGTGAGCTCGCAGGACCTATTGATAGCGTGGACTAGGGGGTGTAAGGCAAGGGCGAACAAAAAGGGGCCTAGCGGGTCCCCTTGTTGCACCCCTTGACAAGACCAAAGGATAGAATCATCGTAATAAAGTCTAGCTGGCCTAGCATAGCAAAATTCAACCCACAGAGCAATAGAAGGGCATCTGATCCTGGTCTTCTGGAGAAGGACACTCCTGTCAACCAGATTAAAAGCGTTCTGAAAATCCACCAGCAACATGGAAATCCCAACAGTGTGACCCTTAGCCTCAACGAGTTGATTCACCGAATGAAGGACAGCCTCACAACCACCCGGAACGCCAACCCCAAATTGGAAGTCCTGCAAATAGGTATTCATAGAGTTACTAACGAGTCGATTCACCGAATGAAGCAACCTTCGAAACAAGCCTACGCCAGACCATGCCGACAGCAATAGGGCGTATACCTCCACCCGGCTTAACCAACGGAGTCAATGGGGCACTAGCAATATATTCTCCCAATATAGCAGGACATGATCCAGCGAGAAAAAGGTTGACAACCCCCATGATGGAACCTAACAGGTCATCAGCAATGGCGGACGCAGCCCCTCCTAATATGTCCATTAAATATTGTGCTCTAAGCCCATCTCGGCCACATGAGGTTCCTTTTGGGAAACTGCGGATCCTGTTCAACACCAAGTCCTTATCCACAAGAAGTACATCTTCATCTATAGGAGACGATGACAAAATTGGAGGTGGGGCGCGGGGATGTTTGGCCTCTAACTCGTGCAGGGTGTCAGATGTAGACGGAGCGACTCCAGAGGAGGTAAGCACCTTAATGGCCACGGTAAAGTGTCCGTCCCTCATTTTACGCTTACATTGAACTAGGTTAGTTGCATCCAGATCTTTGGGTTTCGTCATTCCACCGAAGGAAGAAGTGGTCCCAGATAAACGTTCCATCACCAGTGTAAACCTGTCTGCAGGATCCTTCCAGCGGAGAATAGCCCGAGAGATACATTCAAACTGGCTCTTTTCTCGCTCTCCAGAACGACGTTGAGCTCTATTGGCAGGTACGAAAGAGGTCAAAACACAACACGGCAAGATAAGGAGTTGCACCCATATCGACAGATCCCCCGGGCATGCAAGGACCCTATCTAAGGCATTACGAAAAATCTTGGTGAATCCCAGGCGTAGCCTAGGGGGGATGCATTTAACCATACGTAACTTCTTCGAGAACACTCGGCTTAGTAAGTTGATATCAAAAACAGTCCCACCGTCCTGAGAAATTGTCAAAGGATCGGCCTCTCCACCAATACCACCATCAGTAATAGCCGATGCAACGAGAGCACCATTCACAATATCTAATACTGGTGCGGGTAGTACATTGATGCCATATATCGCAACTTCATGAAAGCTAGGCGCTAGAACCACTTCCCCATCGGCATGTTTACAATTTTTACTGAACGTGTGAGTGCAAAAACACACCCCACAAAGCCAAACTCCCGCCGCATAAAGAGCCTGATCAAGCGCGGAGAATAAAGCAGAATCCTTCGAAACCCGATCCTTGTATGAGACTTTTAGAGCATCCGTTTTAAAATGGCGCGTATTCAAATGGTCGATAAAATATTTTTTAGTTAACCCTTTACCATTTCCCCCACTACAACCATCACAACCTTGCAAATGGACAAGAGATCCGAAATGCTTCGCGATTAGCCATAAAAAAAACAAACCAACCCGTAAATAAATAAAAGCTTTTTTTTTTTTTTACCACAAGAGAAACAAACTAAGACTAAATAAAAAATGTACACTCATGGTCCTATTGTTTTGACAAGGCACAACAAAAACCAAAGGAGATAAAAGACATAAAGCGTGGGCCCCACCAATACACAAAAGACATATATCAGTTGGACTAGAATCACCAAGTCGCTACCAGAAACACCAATACGCTACCCAAAAGTGGAGTGGGGTGGGGGCCTAGATAGTATCTCGGCTCCCCACTAATTTCTTGTAAATCTTTGAGTTTCTAATAAAGTGTTGTTAAAAAAATAATAATAATAAAAAAATAATAATAAATTATTATTATTATTATTATTATTATTATTATTATTATTATTATATTATTATTATTTTTTTAACAACACTTTATTAGAAACTCAAAGATTTACAAGAAATTAGTGGGGAGCCGAGATACTATCTAAGCCCCCACTCCTCTATCTATAGCAAAGCTAATAATAATAATAATAATAATAATAATAATAATAATAATAATAATAATAATAATAATAATAATAATAATAATAATAATAATAATAATAATAATAATAATAATAATAATAATATAATAATATTAATAATAATAATAATAATAATAATAATAATAATAATAATAATAATAATAATAATAATAATAATAATAATAATAATAATCATAATAATAATAATAATAATAATAATAATAATAATTCCCTGATCTTCATGATCTCCCTGATCTACCACGCATGAATCTCCTTTCTTTCTTCTTGTACAGGTTTGGTTTTTGGGTTGTTCTAGGGCTCGTTTGTGGTTTAGGGTTCTTCTTCCTGTACAGTTTGGTTTAGGTTTTCGATTCGAGACCCGATTTCTTTTGGTGGTTGCTGTCCTTGTTTTGATTCTCCAAAATAGTTAGTTTGTGGTCTTCTCCTTCTCGGTGGATCCCCACTACTATCAGGTTTCATTTTTTTTTCTTTTTCTTCAGATTCCCTGTTAGGGTTTCGTTTGTGTTTCCTGGTTTTGTTTCGTCTCTTGTTTCGTCTCTTGTTTCGTTTGTGAGACCTGTATTGTTGGTGGCATTGTTGCTGTGGGTTCCTAGTCACAGTTTTACATCTTCAAGATAAGGTTGAGCTTTTGAGTAGGTTCGAAACTGGCCTTTGGGTTTCCTTTTACAGGTTGTGGTTCGTTTATAGTTGGCCGTATAAAGTTGGTTCGTATATAGTTAGGGTGGTGTTGCTTTTGTATATTTCACACTGGTTTCACACTGGTTTGTATATCAGAAGCAAACGTAAAGCAGGTCTTGTGCTTGGTTTCACACTGGTTTGTTTGTGCTGTTTATTTAGTTGGTGGTTGCTGTTTTGGTTGGTATTGTATTGTTGCATGGCGATTGTTTGGTTTCATTGCCCATTCGTTGGTCTTAGTGGTTGTCATGATGGTAGTGGAAATGGGCTTACCAAAACCTCGTTGCTCACTCATCTTCGTGATCGTCACTTTAATGAGGCCGCACTAGCAATCACTAAACATTCTCTTGATACTAGTATTGTTGTTTTCGAGACCGCTGAAGTTACGATGAAACGCATGGGTCATTGGCTATGTGGTGTTTGTTTTAAGACGCATACCTTTCGTTCTAAGTGTCGACATGGTAATGGTTCCAATTTTGTGGCTCCTCCTGATTGTGGTGATGGTGTGGTTAGGTTCGTGTTGTATGATCTCACCAAACCACAAGTTCCTTCTTCTGTTCAACTTGGCCCTGTTGAAGATTTGGTTTTGGATGGGTATGGTGGTTTCGATTTGCATCTCCTCGACACTTTATTTTCTAAAGGTTTGCGTACTGTCAAATCCATCCCTCCCAAATGCCGCTTGGGGTTCTCTCAGGTTTTGAAAGGGGCTCTTGATAAGGTGATCTGCACACCTGATGACATTTCTTGTTGGGTTAGTCTGTTAGTCTTGCCTCTTTGTCTCCTCAAAACCTTTTGCCCGAGGAGCAATCTTGAGTGTAGGTATGCTATTAAGCGCCAACGTCAGGAGGAGTATATCACTAATGCCATTCGTTCCTGGGGTATTGCTGGTGGTGGTTTGCAACTTGTGAGAGAGGTTTTAGCCGAACCTTCCCCTAGATGGTCTAATATGGTTGAGGAAAATTTGGACTTGGTTGACCGTAATGTCAAGCAGTGTAAGAGGAAGATTTGTGATGGCCATTATACTGCGGCTGTTAGAGTTCTTTCTTCTTCTGGTGTTGCTAATTATAATGATGCTACTCTTGAGGACTTAAAGGCTAAGCACCCCTTCAAACCCACTCCTTCTTTGCCGCATTTACCTATTGATCACCATCACCTTGTAGCATCTCCTGCTGTGGTTCTTGACATGATTAAGAGTTTCCCTCGTGGTACTTCTTGTGGTAGGGATGGTTTGCGTGCCCAACACCTTTTGGATTGTTTAAGCGGGGCTGAGGTGGCTATTTCTGATGAGTTAGTCGCTTCTATCACCCAAGTGGTGAACCTTTTTCTTGATGGTAAATGCCCCAGGGCGTTGGGTGAGTAGCTAGTGCTCCTCTCACACCGCTTGTCAAGCCGGGGGGTGGTATTCGTCCTATTGCTGTGGGGACCGTTTGGAGGCGTTTAGTTTCAAAGGTTAGTGCTACTATGGTTGGTCATTCTTTGGATGGTTATTTAAATGATCTACAGTTTGGTGTTGGGGTATCTGGAGGCGGTGAGGCTATTCTTCATGCCGTGAATCGTTTTATTGAACATCGTGGAGATGATGTAGGTCTTTCGATGTTGTTGGTGGATTTCAAAAATGCCTTCAACTTGGTGGTCGTGAGGTTATGTTACATGAGGTTCGCCTTCGTTGTCCTGCTATTTCACGTTGGGTGGAATTTTGTTACTCCAGCCCAGCTAGATTATATTATGGTGAACACACTTTATGGTCGCATCAAGGTGTGCAACAAGGTGATCCACTTGGACCTTTGCTTTTTTCTTTAGTGTTACATCCTTTAGTTTGCAAGATTAGAGACTCCTTTAGCCTTTCTCTTCAAGCTTGGTATCTGGATGAAGGCACTATTATTGGAGATACTTTGGTTGTGGGTAAGGTTTTAGAGCTTATCATGTTGGATGGACCTCGTTGTGGCTTGCACCTCAATGTTGATAAAACCGAGGTTTTTTGGCCTAGGGAAGATCCCAGAAGCAGGCTTGTGGGTGTTTTCCCACCTAATATTGCCCGACCTTTGCATGGTGTTAAATTACTAGGTGGGCCCGCTAGTGTGGACTTTGATTTTAGTAGTGAGCTTGTTATGAAAAGGGTTGCCAAAACCATTGTGTAGGATATTGGATTTCACTTACATATCATAACATTAACACAATGAGCTTATAGATGATTTTAGAGAGAGAGAAAGTGGGATATTCTAGTAAAAGAAACTTGTGGAATATAAGATTACCAAAGAACATCCAACCCTCTACCTTGCAAGGTAGAGGGTATTTATAGGTTACAGACTAAACGACCTCCTGACGGCCTGTGGATCAGGGATACAATGGGTAAAGACCCGTCCTTCCTCCACGGTGTTGCACTATACTAATCTACGCTACTACTAATTTAATAACTAACAAAAATAGAGACAAGTCTGCGAGCTAGCTTTTGCTAGATAATACTTGGGGTGACCGACTCTTTTACTTATGGAATTTCTGATTCCTAACAATCTCCCCCTAAGGGAGGTCACCCCATAAATTACATTGTGTATCCTATCTTTCAAGTAAGTCTTCATTCATGAGCTCGTAGACTTCTTTTCAGCAAAGTAATCAAACCAAGTGCATTTGTGGAGAGTGCAATATTGAACAACAGAAGTGAGTAATTCGTGGAGGTAGAGTGTCTGATCCACTGTGGTTGTAAATTTGAGCCAGCTTTTGAGGTCATTAGCAACTTAAAAATCTCTGAGATATCCATTGTGGTGTTGGAATTTTGTGATGTTGTGACATTCAGACCGACATGCTCACATTCTGGATCAAGATATCTTTTCATCAGAGTAACGGAAGCTTTCGTTGATTCATGATATTGGCAACAGCGTAGTAGAAGCATGGAGTGAGAATATCAGAGTCATTGATGCACTTATCATGATTTCTTGAGAGATGAATGTATCGTGTGAGCATGCAGCTATGGATTGACCGCTTCATTCTGAACAGCTGCAAATGTCGGGCGTACCTGCATACAACAGTTAGCAATAAAGCGTACAAAAGTGTCTTTGACCACTTTAGTTGAATTGAGGTACACGGCCCACGGTTCCCCGTTGATCAGTACAAGTACTGCCTGTGATCAGGTATAATTCCGAAGAATTTCCTTGACAGGGTTTCGCAGCTGCTCTAGCTGTTCTCAAACCGGAACGTCTCAAAGAAGACAACACGGAGTGAGTGAACCAGCGAATTTAAGTCCACTGATTGATGAAAAGAGATTTGAAAAACAATCGTGTATTGCTCAATAGAAATTGTTTTTGCAATACAACGAAGGTTTTATTGAAAATCAATTATCAATCATAAAAACACCTTTTGATTTGAAATATCCGTACACGGTCGATTTGCTAAAGAAAAGAGTTTTTAAGCACAAAGACCGGTTTTTCAAAGGTATCCGTCAATCCATAACCTAAACCAGGATTGATTCAAGAGATTGAATCGCCCCATTGTTTCTGTTCAGTTGTCACATGGTTGATCTATATAATAGATCTCACCTGCCACCTACCAGGAGCTTGTTTGATGTTGGCTCCAGAAGGTTTTCCATCTTCATTGTGAATATGTTTACACATTACTCAGATGTTCTGGCAATACCACAAGGATAATGCGTAGGACTCAAGATATAATCTCTCTTTCCACATTGTGTGAAACAGAGAGTCTTCATTAAAAGTGTCCTAATGAGATTTATTGATGATCTCGTGGCTCTAGACTCAATTTTGTGCATATTTGGATCCTGTGCCGGAGACTAGGGAGAGGGTCTCCTTCTTCAATATCAACAATCTCTAAGAGAAAGTCGATAGATAATGTCGGTTCCCCGTGAGAATGAAACATGTCCTTTTAAGAGGAACTTGAGTGGTTTGGTAAGTTGAAGTGTAGTGCGTCACTGGGTCCATGACGTCTTGTCTTCAATACCGATGTTACCATCAGTAGCATATGAATTGAACCCGGTTTCTGCCCTAAGGTTGAATAAATGGAGGGCTATTTGTTTTCACCCTTTTCTCATTCAATTCCTTTTAATTCTTCAACCCCTTCAGTGCTTACCGAGACTTCATAGCTAGAACCTTGTTGGGTTTATTTCAGTACTAGCTTAGACTCAGTCTGCACTCTTCCCATATCTCATTTTTCTCCTTTTATCATCATACCTAAGAACTCTACACTAACTAGTGGATAGTCCCTGGGTAGATCCCTCTGGTTCTGGCGGATCATGGGAACCAATACCTAACCTTATCATCCTTATATCTCCGTACATAAAGTAAAGTTGGTCGGTCTATTTGGTATTGTTCATCTGCCATTGGAACCAATTGAAAACCATTTTGTACCTGAATTGTTTTTGATATTTTTAGAATAAGTGCTCCCCCTCAACATGTGCATCACATGTTTGAAATCGTTTTGCACACGGAGGCAAGAGGAAGAAATTACTTCTTTGATTACCATTTTCTAAAAGATATCAACATCACTTCCCAAGTTAAGTCAAGTAGATAAAGCATTTTCGGGAAGGATGAGGTTTTCATGATTTTGCTCCCCCTCAATATGTGCTTCTAAGTTTGAAAGAGGGTTTTGCACATACTAGATGGAACCCTTTTTGAAGTGCAGACATGATCACCACAAGATTAGAAGCCATATAATATACAATCAAGGTACCTTAGAAAAATTTGAAAGTTGTGTACCCTGATGTTTTGAATTTGCTAAAAAAAATGCTCCCCCTTAATATATGCTTCGAGATTCGAAAATTGTTTAGCACATATTAGAGAGTAGTATGCACAAAAAATTGGTCATCTTTTAACATCTTTCATATTTATATCACATTTTCTCCCCCAGTCAAAAATTTCAAATCCTTTGAGATTTTGGATCTCAAGTGATCTAAATATGTATGAGACAAAATATTTGTTGGAGAAAAATGTGTCCGGTTTTATATGATCAGAAGTGGACAACACAGATGTTCCCCTTTTTTACAAGGGGAAACCACAGTACATAACCTAGCACTATTACATGCATTACAGTTGTTCACAGTTAGTACACCACATATTACATATATTTAAAACACAACATAAGCTGCTTCCTGAAGATGTCTTCATTCAGTTCTCTGAAGAAGTTTGTAATGACCACCCCGAAGCCTACCACCAACAAAACTTTCAAGGCTGCGGAAGATCCTTCGAGTCTTGAGTCTTCGCCTAATTGCAGCAATGAAATCTTCACACCGCTTTTTGTCATCATCAGTCCAAAAGGTAGTCTTTTCCCAAGATTTCATGTCGATTTTGATTTCTTTCACTCTGGTGTCAAGTTTTTCTTCAACCAATTTGAGAGTACCATCACTAAACTTGTAGAGTTCACATAGTCGCATAAGCATGCGAGACCCATATCTTTCGGTGAAGATGACGGCCCTAGGGGTGTCAAGAACTTTGTATTCGCGATGAAACTCATGCCCAGTTGCATTCCATTGTGGACTTGTAAGGTTGATCCTGGTTTGGTAGCTTTCTATGCCAAGCTGAAAGTCCTCAACTCATTTTCGAATGACTAAGCCCCTGATCCAAAGAGTGACAGCTGCAGAGAGGGCCTTTTTCTCACGGACAGGTAAATGCTCAAGGTGTCCTTGAAGATTCAAGAGATAGAGATCTTCGAAATCATTTGGCAGAAGATGTTTGAATTCGTTTTCCTCAATAGTATACTCTTTGAAGTCTGCTCTTTTAAGGACTATCTTCTTCAAATACTCATATCCATAGATAGGGCAGATCTCTACACGAACAACACTTAAGATTTACAACTTTGATCGAACATCATTGCGTCTTTTATCAGCACCATGTCTTTCGATGTAGAACTTCTTCTTTTTGAACCACCAGTGAGAGATACCATATGAGGCGGCAATATCATACTTTTGTTCTTCATCAGTCCAGAATAGATCAGGAACCATCTGTTCAAGCCCCTGATCAGAGTAGGTTGCAGCTTTCATCTTTGAAATTGATAGAGCTGGTCTTCTTTCAGCAGAGCGAGCACACAGATAGTCCAAGTCATGATTGAAGAAGAATTCAGCCTGAATGGTCATCTGACCAGGTTCACCACCAAGAGGAAGAGATTTGTTGACATTGAAGCGACTGATTTGCTCACTGACTTGGTCATTCAGCATCTTATGGCATTCTTCCATCTGATATTGAAGATGATTTGCATCTGAGTGGAAGACTTTGATAATTTCATAAGCTTGTCCTTCGAGATCTCTTGGAGTTATGGATGAGATACTCTTCCGTTCACAAAACCATCTAATGAAGCTTCCCATATCACCAGTGTAGTGCAGAAGAGAGTCTTCAGCTGGAACTTCATAATTATTGGTGACAATTGATGCCCAATTGTTGTCAGGAATAATCGAGTAGACTCTGGGATGGTCCATGTAGGTTCTGGAGAAGGAGGTCTATCTTCAACAATGCAACTTTGAATTGTGTCCCTTGAACGTTCCACTCTGGATGTGCTAGTACGATTCCCAGCCAGGTAAGCATCAAACCAGTCTTCTGATGGCTTAGGAATATGCTTTGTTGATGCATCATCTTCATCTGGTTCTGAATCTGCCATGACGTGCGACTCTTCGTGAACCATTTGATCATCAGGAATAGAGGTGGATGTGGATGTGAACCTAGAATCAACCGTCGACCAAGCAGCAGATTCCTTCTTAGTACTCTGTTCTTTTGTAGGACTTGATTGATTGGAAGGTTTTGGCGGTGATGATGGTGGTTGTGGTGGAGGTGTGTTGGTTGTCATAGAAGGTTCACCAGCTCCAGAAGTTCCAGCGCCCCCCGTTGGTGGTGGAGGTGGAGGAGGATCTTTACGGTCTTTCTTCAATGTTTCCAACACAATAGCTCTCCTTTTCCTTTTAGCTTCCTTTTCCTTGATGTCAATCATATACTGCTCATAATTGTCGAACTTAATGGATTCTTCAAGTGCCTCATAGAGTTTCTTGTGAACCTCATACTTGTCCTCTTCAGCTTCATACATCTTTTCAAACAGAGCTGCTCTCATATCGGTGATAGGTAGGTCCTTGAATCGTCTAAGAAGTGGGGCCTCCATAGCCCATTCCACAGCATCCTTGACTTCCACTTCAATGGCGGCAGCAACCCCTTCATTGAAGTTGAGGTGCTCCAATCTATAGACACGATCCACAAGGGAATCAACAGATTTAGGAAGTTGCCTTTCAAGGGCTTCTATCCTTTTTACAACTTTGTCCAGTAGTTGATCTGAGGTAAGGATCTGAGGTGGTGAAGCTGGTGGAGCATCCACATCAGCAACTGTAATGACAGGTTCAGGGGTTGGTGACGATGTAGGTGGTGTTCTTACAGTTGATTGAGCAGGTTTGGGAGGTGGAAGTTCAGTTATGAGTGAAGATGCTGACATCGGAGGAATTGTTGATGTATCTTGCTGAATGTTGACCGTAACCATGGATTGTGCAGTATCTAAGGGTTTGTCATTTATGTATTGATCTCCGAAAGTGAAATCTGTATCGAGGTCCTTGAGTGAAGATAGAGAGTTGGTAGACAGATTTGGTTCATCCATCTGCAAGGTCTCATCAGATCTTGTCTCAAGATTCTCCTGCGAGCCTGTTTGCAACAGAGCGTCAACATTCTGGCCAGATTGAGTCTCACTAAGTGTAAGGTTTTCTTTAAACGTTTCAGGCACTTTGTCCACTCCAGATTGTTCTTTAGCAGGAGATGATTCTGTTCTTCTCTTCAGCTCATATTGATTGGTGGTGCTTGATGGAGATGATGAGATCGTTAAAAGCATGTGAGCGGCTTGTTCAGTTTCAACACTAGAAACCCCTTTTCCTTTGTCTTGTGTTATTGTGGTTGTTTGTCGTGGCAGATGATCAGGTTCTCTTAACACAACTCCACCTACTAGTGCTTTCACATTCAGACTTTCTAGGCTTTGCTGAATTCCAAGTTGTAGATCAGCATCATCTTCATCAGTTAACCTTGTAATATTCTTTGATACCTCAGTATTTTCACCAATTTCCTTTTCCACTTTCTTCCTTTTTACTTTCTGCTTCTTGGATGCGGTGTCTGAATGTTGTGACCTTTCAAGTCACTTTTTAGGAAGAGAGGCATAGGATGCTTGTGAGGCTGAAGTGGACTTGGGAGCATTGGGTTGTGGAGGAGAGGGTGTGACATTAGCAGAGGAACTGGTAGCTCTTTTCTTGTATTGTTTGAAGTAGTCCTTCTTCTTGATATCTTCTATGAGTAGAATATCAGGAATTGGCAATCCAAATATTTCATTATCCATACCTCTAGGAACATATTTCAGGTTTCCTAAAACAAATTCATCTTCTGCTTTATGTAGAGTTAATTCAATCCTAGGATTGAAGTTGTGAGTTAGTTGCAAGTACTGGATAACAAGCTTAGAAAATCTGATGCTGGGAATCACAAGCTTGTTCTGTTTCTTTCGGCCTAGAGCTTTGTTCTGGAAATTTGTTCTATCAGATATGAATGTGTGCATTGATAAAGAAAATTCTTCCCAAATACGATCTGAGACATTCACATCAACCCTATTGACAATTCCCCTTAGGATTTGCAAGATGGGAATTCTCACTTTATCGAACCCTGATGTTTTGCCAGATAAGCACAAGTTGAGAATAGTTGTAATAGCTCTCCAGGGTTGATACATGTGTCCAGTGATGATGTCGGAAGCCCTTAAGATGCTGTTCTGATAACCCAAACCAATTAGAAAGACAATTAGATCGTCAGCACCAGGTGGAGATTCGGAACGAAGGTTGGGGTTACATGGGGTGATTCCAAGAGACTTGCTAAGAATTGCTGAATCAATCGAGAACTCCCTATCATCCAGTTTGCAAGTGTATTGAGCTGTGATTTTGTCCCATTGAATGGTGTTCCAGAATTGTTGAATGTAAATGGTGGGAATTGAGCATTGCTTGGTAATGGCACCGAAGAAGTTTGTGTTCTTGAGGATGTCAATAGACACTTTGAGTATCGAATTTTGTTGTAGCTTTTGTAGGTCCACATAACAGTTACTTTTTCCAATATCAGCCCATTGACTCCTAGGAAGGATTTCTTCGTCTGAGAGAACTTTGGATGATGCCGAAGGGGTAACACTCTTTTCAGGGTTTGAACTTTCCATTGATGATCTGAGTAAACATACAATCACCAGTAATGATTGGGAACGAGTTAGATAATAGATGATAAGTGAGACAACATTGAGAGCACCCTTATGACATAGACACATAGAAATAGTAACTCAGAAGGAGTCCCCAAAACTCATATAGAGAATGATTGAGTGGCATAAGTGAGATATTTCAATGAAGTAGAATCCTTTAGATAGATTTTCACACGACGAGTAGATAAGGGATTAAAAGGTTAAAGAGTGCATTGCAAAGGGATCATGTCATGAGCCAAGATACAAATGTAGAAGTGATATAACAAATATGTATGAGGCAAAAAAAATAACATTTGGTTGTCGTGAGAGAAACCAAGTACCGTTTGCCTAAACAGAAATGTCATAGCAGATTACATAGAGTATGTTGACTCAACAAGTTGAATCAGGAGATCCTAAGTATTGTGAGAATGAGATCAACTTTAGCAATAAACCTTTAAACATTTTAATAACCCTAGACCCTAAAAGATCCACCAAACATGTCTAAAGTTATAGATAGACAGGCTGTTAAACTGGACTAATTCGCAACATGAAAGTGAACAATGTCGCTAACTTGTAAAGACAAGTCGCCATCACTAGTACCACAGACAAGTCGCTAATAGTTTAGCTTTTTAAGTCACTATATATGCTAATTCGCTAACTTGTAAAGACAAGTCGCCATGAACAGTAACATACCCAAGTCGCTGACAACTAAGTCGCTACCCAAGTCGCCAGAATATAATACACTAATTCGCCACAGCAACTTAGTCGCTAAGTTGAGTGCTAACTCGCCACGATGATCATTAAAGCTAAGTCGCTACCAAGAACAACGTTAAGTCGCCATCAAGAACAATAACGCTCTCAATAACACTACCTAAGTCGCTACCAAGAACACTTATAATCTCAACAAATAAACGACCCAAACCACCAATCATTCACCACCAGTACATGGAAACAAATTAACAAGCACTCAAGATAAGATATACCAAACAATTTGTACACTTGCAACATCATAATAACATCAAAACACGATTACATGATAAATCGAACCTAGGTGGGAATCAAATAGTCACAATTCACGAGCTCGGAGGGATCTGGTTAAAATGACAAGTTAGAAACGAAACACAATCGCGTAAGAGAGAACAAATAAGGAGAGATTCGAGACATACCACTGTTAAATCGCTAAGATGATTTTTTTTTTATTTTGACGAGAAGGGAAAAAAATGAGAGAAAAGAGAAAAAGAAAAGAGAAAAACTTATTTAAGAAATAAAAAATAAGTAAGTCGCTAGGGGTAAAGGAAGGAATTTTGGCAATTTGACACATTCGGTCCCTGTGGTTTTAGAGTGAAGTGTGGTAAGTCGCTAGTGCAAAACTCTTTTGGCTGTTTGACACATTCGATCCCTGTGGTTTAGAGGCAAGAGTGGTAAGTTGCTAACAAGGATTTTAGACTAAGTCTCTAACATAGATAATCACAATGATAACCATGAATCAAATAAACATTTAATCAAATAAGCATTTAATGCAAGGCACTCAATACATGGGTACACAAGGATAATCACATGAGCAAGATACGACCACAACCTATAACTGAGAGAAACACCATAACCAGATAGTTACAAGAGCATAACCAGTTAGTCACAAAAGCCAGTTAGTCACAAAAGCAAGACACAACCACAACTTACAAATGAGCAAACATCATAACCAGCACAGAAGCCAATGGCATAGATAATCAAGAAAAACTAATACAAAATCTCCCCCTCAAAAACCATTGATTGACATTAACCAACCTCGTTAAAACAAGAATATATCATTTGTTCGGACTTCATCTATGATCCCGTGCCATTATTGAATGACATTTCTAGGACCGTAGATGTTATCGATAACAAGGAATGTATTCTTTATTAGATTGAGGAAAATGATAAAATTGTGAATTTAAAAGAATGACATATATAAAAGAATGACATGTATTTTTTTTTTTTTTTTTTTAAACTTGATTTATACACATATATAAAAGAGCGAGTCCTGATTCAAGATGAATAGGAGTCAAAGTAAGAAGTACATCAACTCTGGCAAGCTATAGCTCCTGAATGAGCTATGTTCATTTCTGATGGGAACCAAGTCATGAAGTTCCTGATTGAGTTGAGCATTGTACCTGAAAAAGACTGAGAGCACATTGTACTGGAAGCACATGTAGAATTGCACATAGAAGGGTTAGTGACATGTTTAATCTCACATTTGGATGCATCACAGTATAACACATACGTATCATTAATGGGGATCCTATTAGGTTCTACATTCTTGAAGAGTTTTCCTGTGGGAATCCACTTGAGGCATGATCTAGGAATGTAAGTTCGTTTAAGTCCTGTAAACTTAAAAAATCTGCCAGTGGGAATCCATTTGAAACCACTGTTAGTTGAACTAAATGAGTGCACAACCTTGTTTTGACTATTTGTCCTTTTGTGATTAGAGTATTTCTTAGGGGATTGATCAGTCAAATGATGTTTTGCATGAGAGCTAGTTATACTTATTGCATTTTTGATCTGAGAATATTGAACATAAGTCCGAGGTTTGAGATTCATCATATATGAACTAGGCAATGAAGTGACTGGTTTTGACAAAACATACATATTATCAACTTGGGAGGTAAGCTTAGATTTCAATGGTTTAACTCTTTCAGACCTAAAGGCATTAGGTTGTTTAATAACAGTTCGTTTCGAGTGGTTCTGAACATTTGACTTTCCCAAAGTTGAAGGTTTTGCAAACTTAGTGTTCATCCTATTTCCAACAGACTTCCTAAGCTCATTTTTTAGGGCAACAATATTGAAGCTCTTATCCTGAATTTGGGCTTTGAGGTCATCAATGTCTTTCATCAAGAGGTTAGATTGAGTGACTAACTTAGAGTTTGTTTCCTCAAGGTTCTTTCTTAAATGCTCATTTTCTCTTAGTAGGTTGGACACACATAGAGCTAGTTCAGAATTTCTAGATTCTAGTGTATCACACATCTCATGACAGTCATATTTCCGAACTTCTGAAAGAATTAATTTCAGATGGCTAATGGTCGAATCTTTGTCCTGAATCTGGGATTTTAACTGATTAATTTCAAAAAATTCTCGAAGTTCTGGAAGTTCCTGATTAGTACAAGGTTTTTTTGCATAAAACATTTCATCCTTTTGTTGTATTTCAATTTGCAGTGAGATACAATGCTTTTCAAGAATTGAAAACTTGTTTGAAAGCTCATCATATACCCTTTTTTCAATCATGTTATTTGCATTAGATTCAGGCACAACCAAGATCGATTTTACGATGTTATGTTCAGAGTAAGAGTCAGGTACCTTTTCATGAGAATTTATGTGATCAGTTAAGTGTACCTTATCGAATGATACCTTTTCTGACTCTGAGTATTTGAGATCAGTGTTGTTGTCTTCATCCTTTTTCATTACAACTGAGATTCTGCAATCAGTGTCATTCACTGGTTCAACTGGAATGTTGCATGACTTGTCACAATTGCTCCATGGTGTCTCTTGGTACTCATTCAATGTATTCAGCTTGTTATTCTCTTTTGCAGCTTCCTTGATGTATGTTTCCATATTACTCATAAGTTGAATAAATGAGTTTCTGAACTCATGAATTTCCATTCCCGTGTATTTCTTGAATGATATTCCAGTCATGATATCATCAAAATCTGAGGAATATTCTTCCCGGATAAGTGGCTGAAATTGATTAAAGATAGTTTGAAGTGCGGCATGAGACTCATCAGTTGAGAACTTTTCTTTGGTAATTTGAAACCTCAGTCGTTCTAAGTTAAGTAAAACAGTTCTTGTCACAGTGGGAAAATCCTGACGAAGGATGGCACAACTTGTTCGATCCATAGTTGTAGATAACAGTAGTTTGAGAAGCTGACTGAGATGTTGAAAGGGCTCACTGGTGCATTCCATATTCTTAGCATCATTTGCAAACATTAAGAGTGAGTCATTTGAGTTGTTTTGATTAATCGATGTTGAATCATTAAATGTTGAGCATTCAGGGAAGCATTCTGTTTCACTATTCTGTGCTGTGTCATAGAGAGCAAGTACTTTGGTGATTAAAAGATCAGTGATGACTGACATTGTGTTATTAAGAATTACTCCCCAAGTTATTGGAAATCCCAGTAGCAAAATACCAAGTATCTAAGATGTTAGTATCAAATTACGAACCCCCAAGTCGCTAGAGATTTTGAACCAACTCGCTAGCAACTAAATAGCAATAATTCCAAGTCGCTAACACCAAGTCGCCAACACCTAATTCGCTATACCACCAAGTCGCTACAGTCCCAAGTCGCTAAACAAATGCAAGTCGCTAAGTAGTAACTCGCTAAGCCTTAAGTCGCTAGCAAAATTTTGGCAGCAATTCGCTAGACAAGTCGCTAAAGATTCAAGTCGCTAAAGAGCAACTCGCTACAGACCAAGTCGCTAACACCAAGTCGCTACCCGTAGTGGAGAGTCCACTACTTGTATTGTTAGTCGCTAGGCCTAAGTCGCTAGCTCCAAAACTGTAACTCGCTACAAAATTGCAAAGCAAGTCGCTACTAAGAAACAACTCCGTAGGTCAAGTCGCTAGCATGAAAAACAACATAAACATCACTTTTCAATCCAAAAACAACCCAACCAAGATGATTCAAGGTTACCAAATGAAAACCTAAACACTTGTGATGACTCTAAACATAAAAGTACTAACAAAATCCAAGCTTTAACACAAGAAATCAACCAAATGATGCACAAACCACTAAACTTTTTCAAACTCAAAAACCACCTAAAAACCACTAGAAATCCAAAGATGTGCAAGATATGATCTAACCTTGGCTCTTGATACCAATTGTAGGATATTGGATTTCACTTACATATCATAACATTAACACAATGAGCTTATAGATGATTTTAGAGAGAGAGAAAGTGGGATATTCTAGTAAGAGAAACTTGTGGAATATTAGATTACCAAAGAACATCCAACCCTCTACCTTGCAAGGTAGAGGGTATTTATAGGTTACAGACTAAACGACCTCCTGACGGCCTGTGGATCAGGGATACAATGGGTAAAGACCCGTCCTTCCTCCACGGTGTTGCACTATACTAATCTACGCTACTACTAATTTATTAACTAACATAGATAGAGACAAGTCTGCGAGCTAGCATTTGCTAGATAATACTTGGGGTGACCGACTCTTTGACTTATGGAATTTCTGATTCCTAACATGTTTTTCTTTACAACTTTATAATTTATGTTTATTTAATTCTTTAGACTGATTATATCTTCTTCTTCTTTTTTTTGATTTCAGAAATGCATGTTTTAATTACTCATGAAGGCCAGTTTATTTTTATACCTCTTATTGTTGATTATGGAGGAATTAGAGTATTTATTTATATTATCACTGAAACCTAAATATTTTACCGAATTTTATCAATCTAAGCAACTGGAATGTCAACTGGTATGTCAATCTCTCCAAAAGATGATGTACACCAGATAGACATTCCTTATAGTTCAGATTTGATAATAGTACAATGATGCATTCTTGGTGCATCTACCATCGCCCTCGAAAGGAGGATCAGAGTCTCAATTCCTTTGGCAGTCTCGGATATGGTTGTTATGAAGTAAGACGAACACGAAAACGAATGTTATGAAGAATATAATAGTACAATGATGCATTCTTGGCTCATCTACCATCGCCATTGATTTTACGAGAAAAAATGAAGGAGTAACCAACTCAAAATAGGTTATGAAGAATATTTTTGTTTTGTGGCTGTTTTTTTAGTTTGGTTTCAAATTTTGAAATGTGTTTTGATAACCTTTGTTGCTCAGTTTTTTGTGATAGAAATGAATGAACGTCCGAGATGACGCGTAACGTACTCAAAATAGCTTATGAAAAATATTATACCTGATTCTCGCATATAATTCTTAATATACTATTAAGAATATTATTATTATGCAGCTAGTATTAATTTTTTTTCTTTTATTATTTTTTTTCTTTTATTATTAAGATTATTATTCACAAAAAAAAGTCCAAAATAAAAATAAAAAATACCACTAGAGCAGAGCACTTGTATTTTAAAAATAACGTACATAGCCTTTAATATGAAAATAAAAAAATTTAATATGAACAAATAAACTAAGCAGTTGTACTTTAAATATTATTTATTTTTTAAGGGCTCTCTATATTCGTTTGTACAAATCACTGTCTTTTTTGCCTATAAATATTTCATCAATCACACATAGAAAAACATAACAAAAATTTTCTTCATTTTCATTTCATGTTTTTTTGCAACTTTAATATAATGATTGTTTTTATATTAAAAATCTATTTTTTCGTATCATCGATAATTTATTATCTTTGGAAGATTTTTTTATTTCTATATTTTTTAAATCGAAATCTAGATATTCTACCGAAAGTATTTGTTCTTGAAGAAAAAAACGTTTATCAATCATTTTATTTTAGGACCCTGTAAGTTTTTCTGCAAGTAACTTTTCAACTTTGCTTTTTCTAACAAAGCATTTGTTGATAACATTCGTATCAAATGTACTTTAACAAAGCATTTGTCGATAACATTCGTATCCAGTTTGGGGTGGAAGGTGATGAGTTATTCCAAACTACATAATGTTTCACTTGTATAAGAAAGGGTTTACTCATAATTGTACAACTTGGTTCGTATATTGTGAAACGACATTATGTATCATGATCAGATGGAAGACGATATTTTTTGAAGGTGTATGTTCTTCATCAAAAACTACCAAATTCAGCCATATACGAAGTCGTTGAAGATTTTATATGAAGATTATAATTATCGGTGTCTTAAGTGAAGATATTAATTTGTAATTTATTGTTTGAAGATGTTTAACAAGATTATTTGTCTGTTCTTGTTATATTTCTTATTCCTCTTAAGATAAACTTTTAATTTTATTAAACTGAACATGACAATTTTATTGATATCACATTCACTTTTTTTGATTAAGAGTTTCTTTTGATATTATGAGAATAAGTGAAGTAAAGTAACATAGAATTAAAATTACATTAGATTTTCAAACAAAAATTAACATTACATAAGAATTAACATTACTATGATATTAAATAGTACTTCTAGATATTCAGTCCGATACTTTTACATAATGGACAAATATTTTTGTGTAGCATCCAACCTCTAATACAATTTGCATGAAACTCATGGCTGCAAATCAATGTGCTTATGCTTTCATTTTCTTTATATTCTTCTAAACAAATCGCACAAACACCTTCAACCTTGTCAACCATTATATTCTCATGAAGATTTTTCCTTATAGTTTCTTTAGTCAAACCCGAACCATCAAAAATCATATTTTGTTCTGAAACACCAATTATTTCAACTATATCTTGTTCTTCAAGTTGGAGAACATCTTCGCAGTACATTGCCATGATAAAATGAACTAAATATGATGGTATACTCAGTATACTTTCTATTATCTCCTGGAAATGGTTCCTATCACGAGTTGAATTGTGCGTAGATTTTAAGAAATGAATAATAACTGATGGAGGTACCTCTGTAAATTGCATGAAACCATTACTCATTTTGAAAAAAGAGTTTATTTTTTTTAATTCTTAACAGGACAAGTTGATAAATGAAACATTACTTTCAATATCAATGTTATATATAGATTTACTCATGGCATGTGACTTTTAAAATAAACTTTATTTTAATGTTGGTATCAATAGATATTATTTTTAAATACTTTAATATAGTCTTAATATCAAAGTAAGTTGTTTTATTAGTTAAAATAATATTAATCTTTTTATTGTCTTTATATCAACACCTTTTAAACGTGGGTGATTTTATTTTGTGTGACAACTCGCAATTTCAGGTCATTTCTCAAGTTTCACTATTTCATCATTTATCGTAAACTGAGTTTATGAGTATCAAATTCGCGTAACCGTAATGGTTTAGCTGCGAATTCATGAACAATCATCGAGGACATTTCATATAGACTAGGTTTAGACTACATTTCATTGGCATCATTATCAACACGTTAGTTCATTCATGATTTTTCATTTCACAATAAACGCGTAATTTTCATATTAAATAAACGCTATCGCGTAATTAATTATTTTGAACAATTAACTCGATACTTCCAAAAATTATCCCGATATATTTTTATACTTACATTAAGTTCATAAAAATAATATTATGAGTTTACCCAGTGTTTTAAATTTATTTTGTATATAAATTGTTAAATTTATATTATTACGACGTTTTTCTTAAAAACTACACGATAATTATTATTTCACTCAAATTTTGCAAGAAATGTATTTTTACAATTTTTATGACCTCAATATATTTTACTTTGATCATTTAAAAATTTATTTTTAGCTAAAACTACCTTAAATGCACAAATGTACACACAAGTTTGCATATACTTCGTTTTGAGCACACGTTTATTAAACACAAAAAGATATACAAACACATGTGAACACAAAATACAAGTAGGACACTTTTGAAAAATTTGATCTCCCTTATCTAGTTGGTCCACACTCAACCGAATGAAATCTTTCCAAAACCACATGGTACCCATTGTTTCTTGGAGACAAGAAGTACATAGCCATACCTTCTTTCCTTTTTCTCCTTGTTTTCCTGCCATTCGAGCAGTCACCAACATACACTCAATCTAAATTGATATTTAGACTAAGCCTAAGTCTCATTTAAATAATGCAAACCACACAAGCAAACTCAACTCTTGTACACTCCTTTTGAACGAGCCTCATTCAAGCTCAAAACACATATTTAACTCACAAAACAAAACAAAGTATGCGAGTTTCCAAACTAGAGCAAAAATAGGTTTTCGAAAGCTAAAAGTTATCGGGTTCGAGTTTTTGGAAAAGCTAGAGAAAAGGGGTGGTATTCAAATAAGTAACGGCGTGTTAATCTTGGAAGCTAGAAACGGGTCTTGCATTTGGAAGAAAACGGGTTTTGAAAACATAAGAAGAAATCGGGTTTTCACTTTGGAAGCTATCGGGTTTAAGACTTTGAAAAAGGAGCCGAGTTCTAGTTCATTTATCTTTCAATCGTACACCCTCCTCATTAGTAAGCAACTCTACACCCATCTCTTTGGTTACTTAGCTCGTATCATTAAACTCATACAATTTCAAAAACAAGTATCTAGTTGTTATGCATACTTTGCTTAAAATGAAACAACATATTGAAACAGTTTTGAGTTTTTAAAAGGGTTTTAAAGATATTGGAAATTTTATTAACTTCTTTTGAACATGCATGGAATTGAAACTGTGAAACATGAAGGTTTGGCTCATTTGTGGAATATGCTTGCTTCGATGGTAGCCTATTTCAAGGTTTAGTTCGACTCCTAGTTTGCTCGTCGAACTCACTTCTATACTTAGTTTTATCCCGACTCATTCGAGTCTCCTTTATAGACTCAGTTTTATACCGAGTATTCGGTTACTAAAACTCATAAACCCACTTGGGCTTGACAGCCCAACTCGTTATCTTGTAAGCTTAGACGAGAGCTTATTTATAAGCCGAGACTATAAGCTCACTTGTTTCATAATCCTAAACCTACAGCCATTTCGGAAATGTCGAAAAGAAAATAAAGTACGATAGATGAGAATATTTTACAACGAGTGGTTTATCAAAAGTAGTACATCTTAAGTTATAAAGATTCGGATACGATGGAAAACATAAACTTAGTACGACATAGTACATAAGGAGAAATAAGACTGTTAGTTTCCGAACTTCTTTAGTCTTCCGCGTCGTTGATACCTTGACGAGCTTCTCCTCCTCCTAACATGTATGCATTCCCATGAGCACCTTTAACTTGTTGACCTTGGTTTTGAGGACATTGATTCCGATAGTGTCCTTGCTCCCCACATCTGAAGCATGTGACTACGGCTTTACCTCTACAATCCCTGGCTAGGTGTCCCGATTTTTGGCACTTGTGGCACTTGGCAGGACAAGGACCCGAGTGATGAAAATTACATCGATTACATAGTGGGTGCGTTCCAGCATAACCTCTGCCTTCTATTGGTGCAGCGACATAAACCATTGCAGCATCTTGCCTTCTATTTTGTTGTTGATGATGGTTAGTGTTACGGTTTTGGTTGTTGTTGTTATAACCTCCTTGGTCGTTTTCCCATTTTCTTTTGTTGTTGTTGATTTGGTTATCGTCGTTGTTGTTATTGTGGTTTCGGTTGGTGTTGGTGATATTTCCTCTCTTTACTACTTGTGCCATAAGCTTCTGAGTCACTCTAATAGATTCTTCAATCGTTTGTGGATCAAAAGAAATCACATCACCTTGAATAATCTCGGGAAGTCCTTCAATGAAATCCTCCAGTAGCTTCTCATTATCCGAAACCATAGATGGGCATAACACGGCCAATTCTTGAAACCTTCGAATGTAAGTATCAATGTCATACCCAATAGTTACCAACTCATAGAATTCGGTCTCCAACTTCTTCACCTCCGTACGCGGACAAAACTTCTTTGTTACCAAACCTTTGAATTGCTCCCAAGTGAGCTTGAAAGCATTTTCCATTCCCATCGGTTGAGCATAAGAGTTCCACCACGACAACGCTCCATCAAGTAGTGTACTCGTAGCAAACTTGACCTTGCTATCATCCGGGCAATTACATAACAAAAACACGGACTCCAATTTCTCGAACCATCTAACCATGGCAGTGGCTCCTTCGGTACCTCTAAACTTAGTGGGATCTCCACTTTTGAAGTTCTTATACGAACAGCTTTTGACTCCGGACCCTCCTGCATTTCCTGCAGCAGCAGCAAGCCTAGCGGCTTCAGCTTCCCTCTCAATTCTAGCGGCTTCGGCAGTAGCCGCGGCCTCAGCAGCAGCAGCAGCCACCGTTTCCCTTTCAATCCTTAGAGCATCGGCTATGCTATCCCTTACTAACTTTTGAATAGCCGCTTGAGTCATTTCAGGTGTGGCTTTCTTTGGCGCCATATCTTCTTCAAAATAAAAGGAAAGGTGAGATGTAGCAAAGTCCGATGTTAATAATAAACGCTCCAAAGAGATGTGATAAGAAATGATAAGTTTGAGGTTATTTTTAAAATGATCGACGGTTTCCTAAGAAATGGGTTATGAGGTGTTGTAAGTGCTTCAAATGTATGGTGGTTTAGTGGCTTAATGTGTGAATAACGTGTAACTCGACATGTTAGTGGTGATATAAAGGAATGAGAGTGACTTTGCCGTACTTAAAGGTTTATCTCGGCCTTCGACGTTATCGGTGATGAGTCAATTGATGTAAAAATTGTGATAGGGAATGACAAGGAATTCTCCACATTAGAGTATGAGAAAAGGATAATGGGATGGGTATTTAAGGGCATCCATGTGACAATCGATTTGAAATGAAAGTAAATAACTCGAAAAATGTACGTATAAATCGCATGCAAAGTGAACATGCACTTATGATGAAATGATGAGATGCTATGATGATGTAGTTATAGTCTAGGGTCAATGATGCAACCTAGTTCTCTATAACCGAAGCTCTGATGCCAATCTGTCACACCCCCAAATTACCTGTTTTGCAGCGGAATGGAATTCCTGGGGATTGACTGTCATAGCATCACAATCACAGTTATATTGAACGACCTAAAGTGTCGTTTGAAAAATACATCGCTTGATTTAATAAAAACATTCAGAGTTACAAAGATAGGTCCCGAAAGAAAGTTACTATGTGCGGAAAGTAAGTTTAGTACAAGTCAAACGATGTTTTTAAAGTGTATAAATCCCATGTGAGACGCGTCGTCACCACGACTCTATGCTAAGTCCTTATGCATGCCATGAAGTGAATGCCTTAGATACCTGAGATAAAACATGCTTAAAAACTGTCAACACAAAGGTTGAGTGAAATTCATAGGTTTAATTAATTCGTTTGAACACAATAATCGTAGTGTGAGTTAAATTGATTCACACTCATTGTTGAAAACAAAACAGTATTTATTTCACTAAGTTCATGACAACCAAAGCGTAAACATCGCACCAATAAAAATTGGTAATCATCGTTTCATCGCCGCCCTAATAGGTAAACTTTCCAATTTATCTTAATGATTCAAATATAGTGCGCTCGATTTCCCCTAACTGGGTCAATAAGAGCGGGAGTGTTAATTCCAATAGGCCTATTCACAATATTCGCGCTCACTCGTAAGTGACTAATGGTGCATGATGTAGGGACTTTGAACATGGCAAATACTTAGTGACAATAAAACATTCGGATATAGCATGTAGTTCAAAGCATTTGTGTTCGATTAAAAATGTAGCATGTATCTCCCCCAAGAGTTTGTAAAACAGTTAAAAGAGTAAAAGTGGGGCTATGAACTCACCTTGGTATGCAGAAATGTAAGACATCACAATTAATATCAAGTAATAAATGTGCACGGCTCCGACACACAACCTAGATAAGTATGGTATGGTTTTTAGTCTAAGTCTTGAATTCAAATACATGTTGTAAAGTTGACAAGTTTACATGTTTTTGAAATGCTTGAAGTTCAAAAGCAAAAGTTTCCACATATTTGGATCTTTAAAATGCTTAAAGTTTAAAAACAAATATATTAAATATTTGCTTTATTGCATTACATGTGAAGTTTTATAAGTTATTTTGATTGACTATGATGATTCGTAAAGTATAGTTGTGAAAATGATTTATAAGTATTGGCTCTTGGAATAGATGTGGGAAAATGTATACGAAACTTTCGTATAAGATTTGACTCGAATGTTGGCTCAAGTGTTATCGAAGAATAAATAAATACGAGTCGAATTGTATTTATCAATTTCGTTTGGTTTTGAGGTGTGAAAGTATAAATTTATTGAAGTCTTGGTTAAATAATATATTTTGACAAATATAGTATTTAAAGTTTACGCCGATGAGGTTGCCAAATATATTTTCTCAAACGAAGAAGTGGTAAAATGTATAAGTTTATCGAACTTATAAAAGTTTTGGATAAAAATGTCAAAGTGTTCAACCTTGAGGGGTTGAAGTTGTAAAGATTCTTATAAGATGCGAACCCAGGTCTGTTGATTTTGTATCATAAACCAAAATCCAAACACACTGCGCACCATTAAAAATACATGCGTCGATTTGTATAAACAAAAGTGAGCTTTGGCTCAGTGGTTAACACTAATGTGTTTCATTCAAAAGGTCCCTGGTTCGAATCCCCTCCATAGCAGTTTACCTTCTTTTTAATTTTTGTACAACTTTGGCAACCTGGTAGTTTAAGCCCCTCAACTTTGAATCAAACAATAGTTTTCTTAAGACTTATAAAAGTTAGTAACTTATATAAGATTTTACATTTTAAAACCCTCAACTTGAAAAGACTTAAACATTTTCTTAAAAAACTTTTATAAGTTTTGAAACATATAAGAATCTTTACAACTTCAACCCCTCAAGGTTGAACACTTTGACATTTTTATCCAAAACTTTTATAAGTTCGATAAACTTATACATTTTACCACTTCTTCGTTTGAGAAAATATATTTGGCAACCTCATCGGCGTAAACTTTAAATACTATATTTGTCAAAATATATTATTTAACCAAGACTTCAATAAATTTATACTTTCACACCTCAAAACCAAACGAAATTGATAAATACAATTCGACTCGTATTTATTTATTCTTCGATAACACTTGAGCCAACATTCGAGTCAAATCTTATATGAAAGTTTCGTATACATTTTCCCACATCTATTCCAAGAGCCAATACTTATAAATCATTTTCACAGCTATACTTTACGAATCATCATAGTCAATCAAAATAACTTATAAAACTTCACATGTAATGCAATAAAGCAAATATTTAATATATTTGTTTTTAAACTTTAAGCATTTTAAAGATCCAAATATGTGGAAACTTTTGCTTTTGAACTTCAAGCATTTCAAAAACATGTAAACTTGTCAACTTTACAACATGTATTTGAATTCAAGACTTAGACTAAAAACCATACCATACTTATCTAGGTTGTGTGTCGGAGCCGTGCACATTTATTACTTGATATTAATTGTGATGTCTTACATTTCTGCATACCAAGGTGAGTTCATAGCCCCACTTTTACTCTTTTAACTGTTTTACAAACTCTTGGGGGAGATACATGCTACATTTTTAATCGAACACAAATGCTTTGAACTACATGCTATATCCGAATGTTTTATTGTCACTAAGTATTTGCCATGTTCGAAGTCCCTACATCATGCACCATTAGTCACTTACGAGTGAGCGCGAATATTGTGAATAGGCCTATTGGAATTAACACTCCCGCTCTTATTGACCCAGTTAGGGGAAATCGAGCGCACTATATTTGAATCATTAAGGTAAATTGGCAAGTTTACCTATTAGGGCGGCGATGAAACGATGATTACCAATTTTTATTGGTGCGATGTTTACGCTTTGGTTGTCATGAACTTAGTGAAATAAATACTGTTTTGTTTTCAACAATGAGTGTGAATCAATTTAACTCACACTACGATTATTGTGTTCAAACGAATTAATTAAACCTATGAATTTCACTCAACCTTTGTGTTGACAGTTTTTAAGCATGTTTTATCTCAGGTATCTAAGGCATTCACTTCATGGCATGCATAAGGACTTAGCATAGAGTCGTGGTGACGACGCGTCTCACATGGGATTTATACACTTTAAAAACATCGTTTGACTTGTACTAAACTTACTTTCCGCACATAGTAACTTTCTTTCGGGACCTATCTTTGTAACTCTGAATATTTTTATTAAATCAAGCGATGTATTTTTCAAACGACACTTTAGGTCGTTCAATATAACTGTGATTGTGATGCTATGACAGTCAATCCCCAGGAATTCCATTCCGCTGCAAAACATGTAATTTGGGGGTGTGACATTTTGCACGTTAAATTTCGACGTTAAATAAAAAAAAGTATATCTAATTTAATATTAGCTTAAGAATAATAATATTAATTTTATTTAGTTAAAAAAAATATGATTTTAATTTTTGAATATTTATTTAATTAAATATGTTTATATTATTGTCTTAGAATCACACTAAAAAAAATTCAAAAAGAGCTAAAATAAAATTAAACTTACTATGTGACATACATATTTGAGTATCTGTTGAAAACATAGATGCATAACACGCTGTGATACATGTCAGATTTTTATAATGATGAAAAATACCTCCTCGAGACTCAAAATATGACATATATGTCAGATAATCTTTAAAGTTGATTTTGACTATACACAAGACATTAATGAATATAATTATCACATTTCATAAATATAGTTATTTAAAATATTAAATATAACACATATTATTTTTTAACTTAATATTCTCTTAATATCATAGTTAGTTGTCTTAATAAATATATATTAATATTGTCTTAATATCAGAGTTAATTGTCTGAAAGAAAATATTAATTTTCACCTTCTATTTAAAAACAAAATCAAAATTTTAATATCATAGTTGTCTTAATATATTAATATTGTCTTAATATCCGAATGTTTGAAAGAAAATATTAATATAAGAGTTAGTTGTCTTAATATATTTAAATTAATTAAAAAATTTTAATTAAGTTATGATGTTTATCAGAGTTATGATGTGTTTTATTAGAGTTATGAGCTGTTTAATCATTGTGGGATGCTCTATGACGTATACATATTTATATTGTCTTTAATATCAGAGTTAGTTGTCTTAATTGTTGGAATCACTCCTAAACCTAATTCAAGTGTTTGTGATTCATATGTAATAGTTAGCTTAATTATGGCCTTTATGTTTGTTATTAGCCTTAGGCTTATGTAGAAGGCCCATAAGCCTAGGCCCAAGCCCATAAGGAAAAGGAAGGGAGTAGGAGTGTTGCCCTAGCTCCCCTTCCTATAAATACCTTGTAATAACCCTCACTTGAGGGTTGGTTGTTCAATTTATTTCTTTCACACATACTCTACGCGTATCCATCCAAGTATATCGTGTGTTTGTGTTTGGTTTATTGTTCATCCGCCTCTCTACCTCTTCTCTTGATGCTTGTGTTGTAAAACTAGTGACCTAACAGTGGTATCAATCGCCTACTAGTTGGGTGAACGTATTATTTCTTGAAGTGGGTTTTGGTCCTACGCGTAGAACATACGTCTCGTCCTTGATACTTTGGTTACCTTAAAAACTGATTTTTTACACTTTTTAATCCAAGATTCTTGTACTTTCAATGTCTTAAGGTGTTAAATAACTGTTTTTGGCAAAAAGTTTCAAACTTTACGCGTGGATCATCGTTTTTAAGCTTGTTTTTGTTCGAGGGTGTAAGATATTGGATTTTACATACACATCAAACCATGAGACAAAGTAGGCGTACAAGAGGTTTTAGAGAGAGAAAGTTAGAGGTTTGGGAACTTTAGTGAGAGAAAGAAAAATCTTATTATGAGCTCCAACTCTCTACCTTGGAAGGTAGAGAGTATTTATAGTCTTACAATAAAACGCCACACAACGGGCTGTGGATCAGGCATACAGTGGGTAAAGACCCGTTCGTCCTCCATGGTGTTACTTAACTAAATACTACTTAGCTTAAAATAACTACGACTACGAGCTTTCTAACGATTACATATACTTGAGGTGACCGACTCTTTAATACCTGGAATTTCTAATTCCTAACAATCTCCCCCTAAGGGAGGTCACCTCAAACATATATTAAAATTACATTGAATACAAACAGATATTACATTAACAATTGTTCTTGCATTCTTGATGTAGTACTTTGCTCCGAAGCTCGTAGTCATTGATTCCTCTCATTGCATGTTTGGTTAATCCAAATGGAGGTCTTTTACTGATCCACGTGATAATAAATTTATGCCAGCTTTTGAGATCATCAGCAAACAAAAATCTCTGAGACATCCATTGTGGTGTTGGTATTATGTGATGTTGTGACTTTCGGACCAACATGCTCACATTCTGGATCATGATATCTTCTCATCAGAGTAGCGGAAGCTTTCGTTGATTCATGGTATTGGCAGCAGCGTAGCAGAAGCATGGAGTGAAAATATCAGAGTCATTGATGCACTAATCATGATTTCTTTTGAGATGAATGTGTTAAGTGAGCATGCGGCTATGGATTGACCGCTTCATTCTGATCAGCTGCAAACGTATGACGTACCTGCATACAACAGTTAGCAATAAATCGCACGAAAGTGTCTTTGATCACTTTCGTTGAATTGAGGTACACGGCCCACGGTTCCCCGTTGATCAGTACAAGTACTGCCTGTGATCAGGTATAATTCCGAAGAATTTCCTTGACATGGTTTCGCAGCTGCTCTAGCTGTTCTCAAACCGGAACGTTTCAAAGAAGACAACACGGAGTGAGTGAACCAGCGAATAAAAATTCACTGATTGATGAAAAGATATTTGAAAAACAATCGTGTATTGCTCAATAGAAATTGTTTTTGCAATACAACGAAGGTTTTAATGAACATCAATTATCAATCATAAAACACCTTTTGATTTGAAATATCCGTACACGGTCGATTTTCTAAAGAAAAGAGTTTTTAAGCACAACGACCGGTTTTTCAAAGGTATCCGTCAATCCATAACCTGAACCAGGATTGATTCAAAAGATTGAATCGCCCCATTGTTTCTGTTCAGTTGTCACATGGTTGATCTATTTGATAGATCTCACATGCCACCCACCAGGAGCTTGTTTGATGTTGGCTCCAGAAGGCTTTCCATCTTCATTGTGAGTATGTTTGCATATCACTCAGATGTTCTGGAAATACCACAAGGATAATGCGTAGGACTCAAGATATAATCTCTCTTTCCACATTGTGTGAAACAGAGAGTCTTCATTGAAAGTGTCCTAATGAGATTTATTGATGATCTCGTGGCTCTAGACTCAATATGTGCATATTTGGTTCCTGTGCCGGAGACTAGGGAGAGGGTCTCCTTCTTCAATATCAACAATCTCTAAGAGAAAATCGATAGATTATGTAGGTTCCCTTTGAGAATGAAACAAGTCCTTATAAGAGGAACTTGAGTGGTTTGGGAAGTTATAGTGCAGAGCGTCACTGGGTCCATGACGTCTTGTCTTCAATACCAATGTTACCATCAGTAGCATATGAATTATACCCGATTTCTGCCCTATGGTTGAATAAATGGAGGGCTATTTCTTTTCACCCTTTTCTCATTCAATTCTTTTTCATTCTTCAACCCCTTCAGTGCTTACCGAGACTTCATAGCTAGAACCTTGTTGGGTTTGTTCCAGTACTAGCTCTGTCTCAGTCCGCACTCTTCCCATATCTCATTTTTCTCCTTTTTTCAATATACCTAAGGACTTCTACACTATCTAGTGGATTGTCCCTGGGTAGATCCCTCCGGTTCTGGCGGATCATGGGAACAAATACCTAACCTTATCATAATTATATCACCATACATAAAGTAAAGTTGGTCGGTCTATTTGGTATTGTTCATCTGCCATTGGAACCAATTGAAAACCATTTGAAAATCAATCCAGATACTTATGATATATTATCAAAGCATTTTGTACCTGAATTGTTTTTGATATTTTTAGAACAAGAGCTCCCCCTCAACATGTGCATCAAGTATTTGAAATCGTTTTGCACACGGAGGCAAGAGAAAGAATTAACTTCTTTGATTACCATTTTCTAAAAGATATCAACATCACTTCCCTAATCAAATCAAGTAGATAAAGCATTTTGGGGAAGGATGAGGTTTTCATAAGTTTGCTCCCCCTCAATATGTGCCTTGAGGTTTGAAAGAGTTTTGCACATACAAGAGGAAACCTGCACATTGATCACGTTTCAAATCTTAGTGGTTTAAGATAGATGCTCCCCCTGAACATGTGTATGGAAAATTTGAAATCGTTTGGCACATGTGGGAAGGAGAGCTTGTACATCCTTATAAAACCATTTACCGAATTATCAGATTAAATCCAATTTAAATCACAAATTCTCCCCCGATCACAATTATCAAATCATTTGAGATTTGTCATCTCTTGTAGACTTAAGTTGATTTTGAAAGCTTTTAAGGAGAATTGTGACTTGATTATGAAAACGTTTTAACTGATAAGGATCGGATTTTAAGACTTTAAACTCCATTGAATAAACATGCATGATTATCTTTTGAAAACAATTGAATGACAAATAACCTTTTAACTTAATTGAAATCATTCTCCCCCTCAATCAATGACATAAGTTGTTGATTGAGAGATAGATATTTTGACAAACTTTTAAGTCCAAATGATTATCAAAAATAGAGTCCGAGTTATTTTTCAAAACAACTAGTTTTCATTAGATAGTAAGGATTAGTTTAAAGAATCAGAGCAAGAAATTTGAAAACCAAGATAAAGCATGGCTCTGTTCTTTCTTTGAAAAGCGGGTTACTGCCTGAAATGACAATAAACCATCTATTCTCTTTCTCCCAAAAATATTTTTTGATTTTTTTGATTTTTTTTTAAATAAAAATTCGAACAATATCTAAAGTCTCGTGTCATTCTTTGAATGAAAGCACAAAGACCGTAGATATTATCGAATCGAGAAAAACATGACAAAAAGACAATATTTTTTGAGGGTTTTTCGAATTTTTCAAATTTTTATGGATTTTGAAAGTTTTATATTTTTCTATTTGATTTTCGAATAGATATTTACAAGAGATAGAAGAAGAAAACCTTTTACTCCTCGTCTTCCTCCTGAAGACGTTTGAGTGTTTCTGGTTGAAGGCTTTTCAAGCCAAGTCGTGGAATAATAAACTCAAAACGTTCTCTTGGAAGAGCTTTGGTGAAGATGTCTGCTAACTGGTATTCAGACCTCACAAAATAGAGTTCCACCACACCTTTTTCCACTTGTTCCCTGATGAAATGATGTCGAATGTCGATATGCTTAGCTCTTGTGTGTTCAACGTTATTCGCATGAAAGAGCAATAGCACTTTTATTAGCACAGTACAGAGGGATTTTGTTGAATACAAAGCCATAGTCAGATAATTGGGATCTCATCCATAGGATTTGAGCACAACAAGATGACATGGCTATGTATTCAGCCTCTGTAGAGGAAATAGAAGTACTCATTTGCTTCTTTGAAGACCAGCTCACAAGCTTATCACCCAAAAACTGAGCACCTCCAGATGTACTTTGACGAGTATCTTGACACCCTGCATGATCAGCATCTGCATGGGCTGTTAGTGACATACCGGTGTCCTTCGGGTACCAAAGTCCTATGTTGATGGTTCCTTGGAGATACTGAAAGACCCGTTTAACCGCTTCAAGGTGCTTTTTAGTAGGCTTAGCCTGGTATCTAGCACACATGCACACAGTGAACAGGATGTATGGTCTACTAGCTGTGAGGTACATCAGGGATCCAATCATACTACGATATTTCGTTTGGTCTACCATGATCCCTGAGTGGTCCTCATCTAGTTTAGTTCGTTCAATCATGGGAGTGTAAACAAGGTCACTTGAATCAAATCCAAATTTCTTTAAAATCTCATTTGCATACTTAGATTGATTTATGAAAATGCCTCCGGGACTTTGTGAAATTTGTAATCCCAAGATAAATGACATTTGTCCCATCATTGACATTTGAAATTTTGAATCCATTTCATTTGAAAAATGGTCACACTCATTGGGGTCAGTCGAGGCAAAGATGATATCATCAACATAAATTTGAACATGAATTAAATGTTTGCCTGACTTTCTGGTGAACAATGTTGGATCAACTGCTCCTTTGCTAAATCCGGTAGATAGAAGAAACTTTGATAGCGTATCATACCATGCCCTTGGATCTTGCTTTAAACCGTAAAGAGCCTTCTTCAAACGATAAACGTGAGTAGGATGCTCTTGATTCACAAATCCTTCCGGTTGGCTGACGTAGAGGACTTCTTTAAGATCTCCGTTTAGAAATGCCGTCTTTACATCCATCTGATAGACTACCATGTTCTTACTAGCAGCATTAGCCAAAAAGATTCTGATTGCCTTGATTCGAGCAACAGGAGCAAAAGATTCTTCAAAGTCAATACCCTCCTCTTGACGGTATCCTTTAGCAACTAATCGAGCCTTGTTCTTCAATACATCACCATGCTCATCAAGTTTCACTTTGAAGATCCATTTTAGAGCAATAATCATAGCACAATCTGGAGTAGGTACTAACTCCCATACATCAAGTCGATCAAACTCATGAATTTCTTCTTGCATGGCATTGAACCAGCTATCTTCATTCATGGCCGTTTTAACATCTTTTGGTTCGATCTTAGAGAGTACGGAGTTGAAGAAGCACCATAAGGCATCGGTTGCAAGTTGTTTCCGTGTGGATACTGGACGAGAGGGATTTCCAATGATGTTGTCTAATGGATGATCGTGAGTCCATTTTCTGAGGTGTTCATGTGGTAGTTGTTGAGGGACTGAAGTAGCAGAGTCGATGTCTCCTGAAGAAGATGGTTCTGATGAAGATTCAGGAGCAAATATGTTTTCAAATGGAGCTTCTTCAGGAGTAGCAAAGGGATTAACTTCATCAATGATGCCAGACACAGTTACATGATGTACATTCGAAGAATGATGATTTGTTGATGAGACTGAAGGATCAGCAGCAGGCCCTTCTTGACTTAATGATATTGAGACTGAAGGATTGACTTCATTCACAGGAATATGAGCAGCGTCTGTTGTAGGAATCGACCCCTCATTAGTACTTGGCTCATAAAGTTCATCAAACATAGGATCAAACAATTTATTTAAATCATCTTCAGATGGAGGTACATATGGAGTTGCTGGAGAAGAATTTGGTACAAGGGATGAACCAATGGGACTGTTTTGAAGAGCGGGTCCTGAACTGGATTGTCCAGGAGCCATTTGACCGGTCAGCTCATCAAACGTAACGTGAATTGTTTCCATGATATCTCGGGTTCTCTTGTTGTAGATTCGGTATCCTTTTCTGTTTGGTGCATAACCTACAAATACTCCAATGTCTGCTTTAGCTTTAAGTTTGCCTAAATCTTGGCCCTCATTAGTTGGATAACATAATGCACCGAACACACGAAGGAATGAAAGATTAGGTTTTCTGTTGTGGACAAGTTCATATGGAGTTTTTCCATGAGCAGTGTGAATCGGGGATCGATTTTGGGTGTAGCATGCAGTGGCGATGGCTTCACCCCAGAGAAACATTGGAACTTTTGAGTAAATCTGCATTGTCCTTGCGGCTTCCACAAGAGTTCGATTTCGTCTTTCAACTACACCGTTCTATTGAGGAGTTCGAGGAACACTTCTTTGATGATTGATTCCAATACTTTCATAAAACTCACTAAGTTGTTTGTTAACAAACTCAGTTCCATTGTTTGTTCGGATGATTCTGACCGTTTTGTTAAGACGAACCTGCAGCTGTTTGATGAGTTTGATGATGATATCTGGAGTTTCATCCTTTGTCTTTAAGAACTTTACCCAGGTGAATCTAGAGAAATCATCAACCACAACTAACACATATTTCTTCCCAAAGATATTCTGCACTCTCATGGGTCCACATAAGTCCATGTGAATTGTATGAAGAACTTCTGTGACAGAGTTAGTAGGTTTGGGTTTATGGGCATGCTTCTTGCTTTTTCCCAATTGGCATGCTGAACAAAGATGATCCTTTTCATACTTAAGTCTAGGTAAACCTACAACTAAGTCCTTTCTGGAGAGATCATTGATGGTGCCGAAGTTCAAGTGATTGAGACGACGATGCCATAACCATGACTTTGCTTTAGAAGCCTTTGACAACAAACAAATTTTTTTTGGGTAAAAGGTTTAATTCACCCCGGTAAATTTATTACGCCAAAAAAATTGAAGTACAAAGGATGAGGGTGTATCCATCATCTCAGTCCCATAGGACACTTACATGCAAAAAGCAACTAACCAAACCAACTATATAAGAATGACAGGCCATTCTTATAACAAACACAATAAGATGAAAACTACCTATGACGGCCCTTAGGGCGACTCTCAAAGCCATGTGCAGGAAAATCATAATCATAACCATCATAGGACTTCAAATCATCCAAAAAACCAGCTCCCGGCATGACCTCAGGCATATACACTTCATCTTCATCCGACGAACCAGCTAATGACAAGGATGAACTTTCCTTACGAGAAGATACCTTGTGGATCTTAGAGAATTGATCCCACAAACTTCCATTGCCACTTTTCGCAGGTACAACACTAGTAGGAACATCACAAATGATATCCGTCTTGTGACTATCATGTGGTACCCACACCACCACCTTGTTCGGACCAGCATCACCCTTTAACACTCTCGAAGTAGCACCAATAGAATCATCCTTTGAAGGCTGATCCAACGGAACGGCCTCCAAACTACGTTTAGTATCATTGGCATTCTTCTTCGTAGTAGGTTTAGAAACAGGTTTATATTCAAAATTAGACTTAGGTTTGAAATACCGAGGCCTTTGGTTGACTTTGGTAGCCTTATTTCCAACCTTATCCAGGTGAACAAACCTATTAACACCAACATCTTTATGAGCCGAATCTGAACTCTTAGTAGCCGGCATTCTCCTAAGAGGGCAATTAACGTCCTCATGGTTAAACACCTTACATTTAGAACACCGATCTGGCCACCATTCATATTCAACTTCAAGAACTTCCATATAATGACCTTTACCCTTCGGCAAAGGTATAGCCACTTCAATTGATTCCAAAACAGAATTTTCAGCAGATAACTCAACTAGGACCCGTGCATAAGAATAACGACCCCAAGGATTACTACACATAGCTCTAGTACCTGCATCCATTTGTATAACACGACCAATCTGTTGTGCAATCAAACCAATACCAACTTCAGAATATGTAATTGCCGGTACATTATGAATGAGAATCCATACCGGTACCTTTGTAATCTTCTCCCTCTCCATCCTCGTATTAGGATCCCAAATTTTTAAGAACATGGGACTCGATTTGACAAACCAAGGACCACACTCAAGAACCTTACGCATACCATCTTGAGTCTTAAATTTGAAAAGGTAGAAATTATTACGCATCATAACACATTCGAAGCCAAACTTAGCCCATGTATGCTTAACATAATCATACATAATAGGAAAAGCTAAACGTTGCCCAAGGAAATAGCCGCATAGAGTATGATCAAATTTAGAACGCATATCATCAATAACGGCTAACGGTATAACAACTTTAGCACCACCAACATTACCTCCATTACTAGACCTCAACCCTATAACCTTAAGATTACCCGTGTTACCAGCCCCCAACGAATCACCATCAGGTTCAACAACAGCCCCCAACGAATCACCATCAGGTTCAACAACACTTGCAACTTTAGGAATATCATAATCGAGCCCAAATAAACTTACAATTTCATGACCAGCAGGTATTGGTTCGGACACACCAGGAGCAACCATGGGAGATGCCGAAAAGAACCAAATTCAGAAGGAAGAGCAAAGCTCGCCGTTTGTCCACCCAAACCTGCACTTTTAAGTATAGACTTCAATGGCTTATGCTCATTAACAATCACCTTACCATCAATATTGTTAATCTTTGTAGCCAATCCAGAATTCTTTTTAGCCTGCTTACCATTAAGAAATCCAGATTCCATCTCTCTCTAAACCCACTTTCAGTTTCTTCGACTTGCAGCAATAACAAAGATCACACGTGTATTCAAAACAAACCTAGAACATGTTATTTGCAAAAAGAAGGTTCCAAACCCTAACGAGTTTAGATTATCGTGAAGCAACAGAAAACAAACTCATATAAGCATAAAAAGTGAACCCTAAGGATTGTATACCTTCAAGCCGTTTAACAAAAAATTTGATTAAACCAATGCGCAATATGATGAAAAGATCGTTCCTTATATATGCTAAATAATCAGAATCGAATTTGAGAGCAGGATAATAAGGAAACAAATAAAACACCCAAGGCGGTTAGTAAACCCTAAAAAAATGATTCAGCAATAATTTCCCTTATCAAGAGATATAATCACCAATTCGATAACAACAATGATAAACACAAAGATCTATCAATAGCAGAATCAAATTCGTGATCAGAATTAATGGTTTTAGGGCAAAGAAAGTGAAAAAACGATTTAGGATAGTTAGGGAATAAAAATCGCCCCTAGAGAGAATAGTTAGGGTTTTCTTACTTCGTCATAATGCATAATTGACAACAAGCAAATTGGAGAAGACTTCATCATATCTTCGATAGGGATGGTGTATATATTTGAACCACTTGAACCTCTCAAAAGTTCCTTACCATCAAGTTCTCTAACGAAACAAGTATGTTTTCTGAAGGCTACTTCTAGATCAGAATCGCAGAATTGACCAACAGAGAACAGGTTATGACCAAGACCTTCTACATAATATACCCTGGAGATAACACTTTTACCAACAACATAATCTCCATAACCCATAATTGCACCGAAATGATCATTCTCGAATCTAACTGTCCCGATTAATTTGCTCACGAAGTTCATGAGCCGCGACCGGTCGCCAGTCATATGCTTGGAACAGCCTGAGTCCAGGTACCACAGAACAATTTGAACGATCTGCAGTTGAACACAGACAAGAATAGATAACTGGATAATTGGGATCCCCATGCAAGAATGGGTTCCATTTGGTTAGTAACAATGGTTGGAACACCCACATCAGAAATAGAAGCATTCATATCAGAAATTGAATCAATGGAGTTATTATGAATAGATGCAGTACTAGTGTCCATATTTGCCCTATTTAAAGTATGTTCACTTCTTAAAGGAATAGTTCTACCAGTCGGCATCCATTTTCTAGTGGGCATTGTCTGATTAACCTTATAGCCAAAAGGTATGACAGCATTAGACAAAACATTCTCACCGCATTCATGATTAGAAACAGAATTCAAGCAGACATCATTACAAGGTTTGCAAATAGTATCAGAATTCGAATTAATTACAGTACGCCTATGGCTAATACTAGAATCAACACGATTCGTTTTATTCGGCTCAAACTTAAGGTTCCTAGGTTGGTCTTCTACTCTCTTCCAATGCACATTCTTAGCTTGCGAGGTCCTGTCATTCCTTGTATTGTCTTGAGACTTTGACATGCTTGCTTTAATGTCACTGATTATTCCTCTAGAGGGAATGGGAACATTAGTTGGTTTTGCTACTCTTTGCTTCTCCTGTTTAGATGTGCTGGGATCTGAACTACATGTAGGCACACTAAGGTTCACTTTCTTAACACTAGAAGTGCTGGGATTTGTACTCCTAGAAGGCACACAAGAGTTCGCTTTCTTAGCTTTAACAGATCTGGAATCTGAACTACTTGAAGGCACACTAAGGTTCACATTCAAAACATCGGGCATCGAATGGATATTATACTTGGCACTAGGCATAGAACACGGAATCAAAGGATTAACTCTCTCACCTAAGGACTTAGGGCATATTGTGATGAAGCATTCTAGAATTTCTTGAGATCGTTTGGCATATAAGCATGCATGCCCAATTGCATTGTCAAGTGGTTTCTCTAACTTATCCTCTTCAACAATCTCACTGAGACATTATAGACAATCCTTAAGGGATGAGAAATATGTTTGAATAGCAAGTTTGTTATTCCTGAGATGAGGGGGGACATATTTCACAGACAAAGCATATTTATTACAAGAGTGAACCTTTGATACACCATTCTCCCCATTGGTCATTGGCATTTTCCCTTTTACCTGACTCTTCAGATTCTCAATTTCCTTTTGCAATGAAGCTATTTGTTCGTTATTTTTGTTACGAGTGACCTTTATTGATTCAAATAACTCATTGAAATGACGTTTAATCTTTTCATTTTCTTCTAGAAAACTTTCGTTTTCCATTTGTAATGCATTTACTAAGTTTTGAAGATGAAACGTTTGAGAATTCTGAGAATCTAAAGGAGGAGACATTTGGGAGCCTGTCATATTGTTCTTTTGACCCTTTAATTGAGAGATTTGGGCTTTCAACTTTCTGATCGTGTTGCAATGAGCTTGAATCTGTTCATCACGTTTGTTAATTTGAAAAACTACATCAAACTCTTGAGCATCTGAGGATGTCTTGATATTTGAAGTTTTGACATTTTCTTTAAGATGTTGATATTTTAGTTGTAAATTAAAATGCTCAACCTCTAGTTTAGAAAAATGTTTAACCAAATTGTCGTGATCATCCAGTTCAATTTCCTCATTTAGTTTAGAATTAGTCTTTTCAAGCTCAATGACACGATCATAGGAGACTTTCAGGGCAACAAATAATTCATGAAATTGGGAAGCATTAATGGAACAATTTGTAGCAGTGAAAAACACATCTTGAGCAACACATTCAGTAATAAGAGTCTCATTTAATGTATGCAAGTTCTTCCTCTCAATCTCATTATATTTTAGTGCTCGCTCATAGTCACTAACCTCAACAATCATTGCATCAAACTCCTTTTCCATTTCTTTAATGTCTAAGTTCATTCCCTTTTTAAGACTTTCAAAATGATCTTTTAGTTATTTAAAGAAAGGCATCACTTCAGTTAAATAACATTCTTTTGTTTGCTCAAAACCCCTTTCCCCTTCAGTTATACCAGTGGGTGTGATCCTTTTCTTACAAGTTTTCTCAAAATCAACAAATAGTTGAAAAATAACATATTGACTGATTAAGGTCTTGCTTTTCGTGGCAATAGTCCTAGGTACTAAATGCATTGGTGTATTTGGAGGATACACAGTCGCTAAAGGCATTTTCCTAAAGGGAGGGTTCGTTACAACAAGATTCTCTGCTTTTTGCTTATCTAAATCCTTTTTCCAGAACACTTGTTCGGGTGTTAACAACGTCTGAGGCTTAAACATGTTCCAGGAAATCCAATTCTCCTTCTTGTAATCATGGGATGTGATCTTTATTTTCTTCTCTTTACATTTAGGATCATCTAATTTCTTGTTCATCTTTTCCCTAGTGACTTCATCTGATTTCTTATCTTCCTCAGTGCACTCAATGCAACTAGGTTTCTGTCTAGGTTTAAGGATTTCATTGCCATCATAAAGAACCTTATGAGCATTTCTAGCCTTTTTAATGACCTCTGGATTTGGTTCCTCAACAAGGGGAATGCTATGCTTACCGCTTAAGATTCTATGCTTAGTGATTAAGTGAGCAGTCTGAATGGTATTTCCTTGTACCTACAACTTATTTTCAAGCTTGTTTTTCAAGGTTTTTAGATTAGAAAAATCATTCAAAAATTTTGATTCCTTAACTCTGAATTCTTGCTTAAGCATTTTAACATTTTCTTGAAGTTCTTGTTTTTGCTTAGCAGTTTTAGAAAGTTTTTCTTGTAAGGAGTTTAACTCTTGTTTTAATACTTCTTCTCTAAACCTACTTTTTCTAATAGTTGTACGCATTTGGTAATCCATTTCCTGCTCACGGGTGGTCAACTCAAATTTTGCACGTTGTTCATAAATAGCAACACGTTCTTTATAGGCATTCAGTTCAGAGATGACAGAATCATCAGGGGCACATGCAGTGACTTCATCAAAAACATAAACATTATTGACTGCAAAAGATGCATCACTTGGTACAATCTCACTTTCACTTTCTATCACGTATTGATCATATGGGACAACATTGATATTACCCATATTTTCAATATCTGATTCAATAAACACAGTTGATTGTACTTCGTTATGTATCTTTTGCTCATCAACTTCATCATATAGTTTTAATACCTCAGAAATGATTTTGTCTTTGGATGGACCAGCTTGTGGTGATGGAGAGACCTTAGGAGAGACCATTGGAGAAATGCTAGCCATGAAGATGGTTTGTGCCGTGGGTTCTTCATCAACATCAGAGTCGTATGCATCACAATCAGCTACTTGAAAGGCATTCTGATGATTATGGGCTATCTCCTGAATTGGTTGCTCATCCACATCTGCATCATATGTCTTAGCATTTCCCTCAGCCAAGAACAACAACTCCTCTTCATCCAAAGCTGCACCATTATCCTGAGCGTGCACAAGCAACATCTTATCCCTGAAATACTTGGCATTCTGAGGGCGTTTTGGTGATGTGCAGTTCCTTGCAATGTGTCCCTCGCCTCCACAATTATAACATTTGATTGGCTTTTCTTGACCCTGATTTCCATTCCTTCCTCTATTCTGATTTGCAGCATAACCTCTACCAGCTCCACCTCTTGCTTGTTCGTACTGTCGTTCTTGAACTGGCTGCACCATAACCTTCCCATCTCTGACAGTGGCTTGATTATGTGGATTGGAAGCAGTTCTGAGATTGTTGTTGGTGTGTGGAAGAGAGTTCATGTTTTAACTAATCATAAGAGCTAGTTGATTAATGAAGTTTCCCACGTGTGCATCAGCATCAGCTTGTTTGAACATAGGATCAGGAATGAGTTTGTGATTACCATTACCCATGGGTATGACTTGTGAGGCTTTGGTTGTGATTCCGATGTTTGAGTAGAAGGCAGTTGAATCATTTGAAGAGCTTGTCTCTCCCTGGTTGGTTTTGAACTGATTAAGAATCCTTTTTTCAAACATAGCATGTCTCTCATTCCGAAGGAGGAAGGCATAGAGTTGCTCATAGTTTGTATTCTTCAATCCTTTGGTTAGCTTTACAGAGGTGACAAACTTGTGCCATTCGGGATTCATGTTGTTCACAAACTTTGAGTTCAGCTGAATGTTTGGCATAGTCATTCTGATGTTCCTCATATCATTAACAAGCTTGTGGAATCTCACATAGTACTCATAGACACTCTCATCTGGTTTCATCTTGAAGTGTTCAAATTCATCATAGAGTTGTGATTCTCTGTCTTCCATAGTTAATTCAGAACCTGAGAGAAGCATCTTGACATTATCCCACACTGCCTTGGCTTCGGTGTTGTGATTGATCAGCTTGTAGATGTCTTTTGGAAGACCTTGAAGTACGATGTTAGAAGCCCTGATATCAGCATCGAATCTCTTTTTCTCCTTATCATCGAGCTCATCATATGTCTTTGGTCTGTCAATTCCATAGATCATTGTTCCATCTTCAGCTGTATCAATTAAGTCTTTAGTAGTCTCAACCCGATACGGTCCTTCATCAATGGATTTGAGAATGTTGACTCCATTTTCCTTTCCAAGACAGTACAATCTGATTCATTGAGCCCAAGAGTCGTGGTCAGTTCTGTCAAGCATGGGTGGACGAGTATCTGAGCCAGCTTCTTGAACATCCTCGGCAACAGTGGAGATGATAGTAGGAACGGTGGTAGACATGTTAACAGATTACACGGGATTTTATAACTCTCTGATTAAACCGGGAAATAGATTCTTTCTCGGAATTTTACTGAATCAAGAGAAAACCGTATTAAGCAATCACCCAAGTCGTTAGGAAACCTTGAACCAAGTCGCTAAGTGCCAAGTCGCTATAATCCCAAGTTGCTAAGTAACAACTCGCTAAGCTCCAAGTCGCTAGCAAAATTTTGACAGCAAGTCGCTAAGAACTAAGTCGCTAGTTTGTCAAGTCGCTAAATAGCAACTCGCTAGGTACCAACTCGCTAACACCAAGTCGCTAACAATATAAAGTACAAGTCGCTAACTTACACCAAGTCGCTACCCATAGTGGAGAATCCACTAAGTGTACTTTTTGTCGGCTTGTCTCAATAGACAAGTCGCTAAACCAACTCGCTAAGACTTTCAACTACAAATCGCTACCAAATAACAAAGCAAGTCGCTAGCAAGAAAACTTATCCGTGGCTCAAGTCGCTAGTATGAAAAACACATCAACACCACTTTTCAATCCAAAAACAATCCAACCACAATGATTCAAGCCTTCTAAATCAAAACCTAAACACTTGTGATGATTCTAAACACAAAAGTACAATCAAAATCCAAACTTTAACACTAGAAATCAACCAAATGATGCAAAAACCACTAAACTTTTTCAAACTCAAAAACCACCTAAAAACCACTAGAAATCCAAAGATATGTAAGAGATGATCTAACCATGGCTCTTGATACCAATTGTAAGATATTGGATTTCACATACACATCAAACCATAATACAAAGTAGGCGTACAAGAGTTTTTAGAGAGAGAAAGTTAGAGGTTTAGGGAACTTTAGTGAGAGAAAGAAAAATCTTATTATAAGCTCCAACTCTCTACCTTGGAAGGTAGAGAGTATTTATAGTCTTACAATAAAATGCCACACAACGGGCTGTGGATCAGGAATACAGTGGGTAAAGACCCGTCCGTCCTCCACGGTGTTACTTAACTAAATACTACTTAGCTTAAAATAACTACGACTACGAGCTTTCTAATGATTACATATACTTGAGGTGACCGACTCTTTAATACTTGGAATTTCTAATTCCTAACAGAGGGTTTCAACCTACGCGTAATCGTTTTTTATGCATTGGATCATCAAATTTCACACTCTTGTGTTATTTTGGTGATATTGAAGCTATTTTATCACACAAAAACTGGTTTAGAAACATCTTTGGGAAAAATCAATTTTACGAGTAAAGCTACGCGTATCAATACCCTAATCTTACGCGTAACTTTATCTTTGGTTTGATCTTCAGTTTTGTGGTTTACTCCGTGTTTTCTTGCTTGGATAAGCCTGAAAATACGTCGACTTTGGATATCTTTTGCACTGTGATAGTGTAAAAGATCACTTGGGATAAAACCCTAAAATTACGTATAAGCATAAAGCTCGTAGAAAATCCTACGCATAAGATTTATCTTACGCCTAAGCTTAGTCTTACGCATAAGGTAATCCTACGCCTAAGTTTTCTACGTCTAACTTCTTGTTTTACGCATAACTTTAGTGCTTTTTCCTTGCTTACGCGTAAGCTAAACCTACGCGTAACTCTTGATGTTACGCGTAACTTTGGTGTTTTTACGCATAAGTGCTACTTGGCTATTTTGATTTCTACGCCTAAGGATACTTCATCAACAAAGGTTCATTCGACTACAAATATCCATTTTACCAACACAAGTTTTCAATATGTCACAACCACCATACTCTAACTATTTCCCTTACACTTATACTCAACGACAACAACAACTAAGTCCACAACATCAACAATGGAATCAACAACAAGCAATTTATCAACAACAATTTAATCAACAACATACTCCACAAATAGGAGCAATTCCACCTCAAATGGTTCAACCACCACCAAGTCTTCAAGTTCAACCCTACACAAATGAATTCAATCAACATCCATCAAGGAACACTATGAAGGAACCCACTTGGTTTGCAAAGATGTGTGAAGCTTTAAGCAGCCAACAATCAATTCATGAGGCTGGATCACTTGACAGACCTCCAATGCTCACTCCAGGAAACTACGATCAATGGGTGATTAGGTTCTTTAGGTTTTGTGATCTGAAGAAGCCACATGGAAAGTTCTTAAAGAAGGTTATCTTGGAAGGTCCATTTCAGATGCCTACTGTCATTGTACCCGGAGATCCAAATGCTAATCCACCAAGAGATGAACAATTAAACATTGCTACTGTTGCAGACCTGAATCCAGAAGAACTTCTACACTATGAAGCTGATGAGCTTGCAATGCAATATATCCTTTTAGGATTACCAAACCCAATTCTTCGCAATGTTGATGATCAAAAGACTGCAAAGGCAATGTGGGAACACATTCATCTACTTATAGAAGGATCTACACTCAATCAGGAGGATATGGAATCCAAAATTTACTTGGCCTATGAACACTTCTTGATTGAACCTAGAGAGACACTAGAGTCTTATCATCATCGATTTTCAGACATCATAAATGATTTGGATAAACACAACATCATCATGCCAAGAATTGCAGTTAATACTAAGTTCCTGAGTAGTCTTGGTCCTGAATGGGAGAAGTATGTCATTTTTATCCGTCAAGCGAAGAACATGCATCATTCTACATATGGATTGTTGTACGATTACTTGAAGCCTCATGAAAAGGAAGTTGATAGGGAAAGGATTCTCCGTGCTCAAATTGCTTCACCTTCACATCCGGAAAATCAACAACTTGCCTTGTATGCTCAAAACAGTTATTCTCCTCAACCAGCAACTCAACCAACTACTATAATCACACCATATGATCCTTCACAGCAACAATCTCAACAAACTCAATTGGTTCCATACAACAACAACAATGCTCCAGCAATTGTCAGTGAAGCTAATGAGGAATCTGATTCGTTCGAAGCATTGCAACAAGGATTTGTTATGATTGCTAATGCTTTTAGTCGTTATACCAACAAATCCAACAATCGTATTCGTTCCTCATCTAACACACGGAATCAAGCTGTTGTGAACAATGGACGAGTTGAAGTTCAGAATCGTGGTTATGGTCGTCAGATGGGCGATGGTCAAGGGTTTAATGTTGTGGGTAGGAATAACAACAGAGCTCAAGTGGTGGAACAGGGAAATGCTCAGAATGGGTTGAATGGTCTTCGATGCTACAACTGCAATGAGAAAGGACACCTGGCTAATGCATGCCCAAAGCCGAGGACTAGGGGCAGTGCTTATCACAAAGAGGCTCTTCTTTTGGCTCTTAAAGATGAAGCTGGTGGAACTCTCACAGACAAAGAACAGAGTTTTATGGCAGATGCAGACTCAGATGATGATATGGAGGATTTGCAGGCCAATGCAGCTGTTATGTTGATGGCTAATATGCATGAGTTACACATGAGTGACACAGGCCCAGTGTATGACACTGATGGCTTGTCTTAGGTACCCGAACAAACCATATTTATATCTGATCTAATATCTCCGCCAACATCTGAATCCGGCAAGGCTCAGATTGTTCAAAATGAGTCGTCCACATCTCATTCTGACGATTTTCAACTAGACCCCGTAGTTACATTTGACGATCAAGATGACCTTATGGTTTCCATTGATAATCAAATTGACTCCGTGGTTATACTTGAGGATCTAAGTAATGATAATGTTGTGACTCACGTTGAACACGCCGAACTTTTGCCTCATCCAGATTTTGCTCGTTTAATACAAGACCAACAAACCATAGTGGAAGAATGTCGTGCAGTAAATCAGGACTTGAAAAGTAAAAATGCACTGTTAACCAAGGATTTTGAATGTTTACAAAAGTAACTCAACTTTTTCAAAACTCAAGAAAAACGTGAAAAAGGTTTTGAAGCCGCCTTTGCTAAATCTCATCAAAATGAAAAATATTTAGAGAGACAGATGCGTGATCTAGCCGCTTCGAAGAATGCTTTGTTGTCTGAAATAGAACAACTAAAACATGAACATAAAAAGCAAATTAATGCTCTCACCTTGGAAAATCAAAAAGCTAAGGCTGCGTTATTAAATTGTCAAAAACAATTCTCTGCATACAAAAAGCATTCAACGAAACGAATAGATGATCATCTTGAAGAAATTATCGGCTTGTAGAACAAACTTAAAGAGTTTAAAACTGTTGTTTATAAACATGGTGAGTCGGTCACAACTATTGAAAAGTTTACTTTAAAACCCAATCCAAATGGATATGGATCAAATCTTGCTGATTACAAACCTAAGCTTTCTACCAAAGCATTCAAACCAAATCCTGAAGTTTCTAGTGCAGAATATAAAATTGATAATTATGTTATGAGTGTTGTTGAATACCATCGTCAAGAGGAATTTGATGCAGAAGACGAGAGTCGATCAAAATTAGAAACTGTTGTTTACAACAAACCTTTTAACTATTCAAAAGCGGTCACTTTCGTCACACCAACGGATTCTTCTAACACACCAAGGATTATCATAAAAACGTCTGAGTCTTCTAATGTTAATCCCAAACCAGATTATGCACAAACTTATGGTCCTTTACCTTCCATCAGTGAAGTAAATTCCAAACCTGAAAATCGCAAAATTCTTAGATATTTTGACCTTTTCATGGCTGACCTCAAAACTTTACAACATGAGATAGAATATCATTTTGAAATCAAAGTTCAACATTTTCAATCGCCTCTGGCGCGAGAACAAAGAGACATTTTTCAGAAAAATCTTTTACCAAATGTTAAAAATTTGAAAAGTTGTGCATTATCTTGGGAACGGGACTTTCATAAGGAACTTGGATTGATGAAGGTCGTTTTCGAGAAAATAGAAACATCTATTTCTAATACTAAACGTAAAAAGAAAATGTTGAGAAAAGATGTTGATCGACTCTTGGAAGATGTTATCTGTGCTGATATCCATAATGTTGTGTTTTAAATTCTTTGCCACATGCATCTGATTATATCTTTGCTGATACTGTTGATAATGTTGTAACTGTTGAGAATACTGATAATGTGCATCAGCTCGAGTCTTTAAAAGCTGAAAATGAACGATTGTTAAACGAACTTTCCAATGCAAAACGTCGTCTTAATTGGTGTCAAAAAGATATTCACGATCAACAACTTGTTTTTCAAAACAAAATCGCTCAGTTGCGTGCAAAATCTTCTGATCCTAAATCTGGGCAACTGGATGATCAAAACGTCTTTGAAATGTCAAATCCCAAAATATGAACAAGAACTTGTAATAGTTAAACAGGAATATGGTGTCATATTTGATTTACTTAAAAAGACTCCTGATGAAGCATCAAACGAGCTTGATCATTTTCTTGCACACACTAAGGAAGTCATGAATTTTTCGGGAAATCTTCGTTCTGAAAATCAAGAATTGGTGCACACTATGTTTAAGTTAAGAGAAATGTTAGGAAAGTATGTACAACTTCCGCCTACCGTAATTAAGAGAATAGCATCAGTAACACTTAGTAATCGTGCACCTAGAATCCCTACTCCCAAATCACAAGTTGCTAACGTGCTTCCTTCTACTGAAACAGGAATAGTTGCCTCTTTTCCAAACGTCCGCACTTCACAGCCTAGGAGCAATACAAGGAAGAATAGGAAGTTGCGACCGAAGAAAAGAACAATAAAGAATGCTGAAGTAGAAGAACACCCTAGGACTATGAATAAGACTCACGTTGCTTCCACTATAAATATTGCGTCTGGCAAATGTAATAGAAATAGTGCTGTAACGAATGCTAAACCTTTAAGTACTTTTGATATTCAGTCTGATGCACCTTGTGTTATTTGTCGTAAAAGTATGAATTCTGATTGTCATGATAAATGTGTTGCTAAAGCTATCATCTCTCGTTTAAAGAATCCTAAGAATCGGAATACCTCTAGGCCCACTAATCATTCTAAGTATGTGCTTGGTAGACCGCCCTCTTTAGATTCTAAGAACCGCATTGATGTCCCTGTAGCTCCAGTTTCACCTCCTAGGAATATCGGACTACCTAGTGCCTTCACTAAGACTAAAGCAAATACTAGTTGGAGATGGCAGAAATGGATATATAACACACTAGGATTTAAATGGATTCCTAAAGTTATTGATGTGTGTATGTCTACTATAACTGCTCCGGAACCCCCTAACTTCTCGGGTTCCACATCTACTTCTATTCCATCTGTGTCGTCTGTGTGTAATGCAGGTGATATAGATCATTCTCTGGATTGTTGATAGCGGATGTTCCCGACACATGACAGGAAATCTTAAACTGTTATCAAACTTTATTGCAAAGTTCATTGGCACTGTCAGATTCGGGAATGATCACTTCGCAGCTATCATGGGCTACGGAGACTATATCAATGGCAACATCGAAATAAGCAGGGTTTATTATGTGGAAGGCCTCGGTCACAATCTATTTTCAGTAGGTCAGTTCTGTGATAGAGATTTGGAGGTTGCTTTCAGGGAGAAATCTTGTTTCATTCGTGATCTACAAGGAAACGACCTTATGTCTGGCTCGCGTAATTCAAGTCTCTACACTATCTCTATGCAAGACATGGTTGCTTCATATCCCATCTGCTTACTTTCAAAGGCAACATCAACAAAATCTTGGCTATGGCACCGTCGTCTCTCACATTTAAACTTTCAAACTATCACTAATCTTGCTCGACACAAACTTGTTGAAGGACTCCCACGATTCCGGTATTCTAAAGATCACCTTTGCTCAGCTTGTGAACAAGGGAAAAGCACCCGTGCTCATTTTCCTTCAAAGGTGGAACACAGCTCTAAGCATGTGCTTCATCTTCTTCACATGGATTTGTGTGGCCCGATGCGCGTGCAAACGATCAATGGCAAACGCTACATCTTAGTAATTGTTGATGACTATTCACGCTGGACTTGGGTCTACTTTCTTCGAAGCAAAGACCAAGCTCCACAAATGATCATCACCTTTCTCATCAAAATACAGGTTCAGCTCCGAAACACCGTCAGACTAATCAGAACAGACAAAGGAACTGAATTTGTTAACAAAACTCTTCGTGAATTTTATGAGAAAGTGGGAATTCAGCATCAGACATCTATTGCACGTACACCAGAACAAAACGGAGTTGTTGAAAGACGAAACCGAACGTTAGTGGAAGCTGCAAGAACAATGTTAATCAATGCTAAACTCCCAGATTACTTGTGGGCAGAAGCTGTATCTATTGCATGCTATACTCAAAACCGTTCTATGATTACAAAACGCCACAACAAAACACCTTTCGAGATTGTCCACAACAGAAAACCGAATCTCAAACACTTTCATGTATTTGGATCTCTTTGCTATCCGAATAATGATCATGATGACTTTGGAAAGCTCAAAGCCAAAGCGGACATTGGAGTCTTTATTGGATATTGTGATAATTCTAAAGGTTTCCGAATCTGGAATCGTCGAACAAAGGAGGTTATGGAAACGATTCATGCTCATTTTGATGAACTTACGGAAATGGCTTCTGAGTATAACAGCTTGGAACCCGGTCACAACCGCTTAAACTTCCCTCAAACCCCATCATCAGCTGAACAAAGCCCCCAGCTCACTCGTCAACAAATGGAAAGACTCTTTGATCCTCTGTTCAGTGACGATATTGATGAACGTGCTCCAGGTGTATCCGCTGTTTCCGCTGCTCAACCTGATACTATTCTTATACCTGATACACCTGCTACAACAACTACTGTTGAAGAAGCACCACCAGTTGACTCCAACACAACAGTTGAACAAACCGCTTCCAACAATGATGAACCGGCTGATGATGTTCTTAATGAAGTACTCCCACCTGCAGATTTTGATCCAAATGCGTTCTTTACCCCGTTTGCAAATGAGACTGCTGCACCAGATGTCGCAGAATCTTCAACAAGCCATTTGAATCCTCAGAATCTGCACAATGTATACCAACATCAACCCTCTACACATCGATGGACGAAAGACCATCCTCTGGAAAATATTATTGGCAACCCGAATCAACTAGTCGTTACGAGACAACGTCTTCACTCAGATGGTGAACATTGCATTTATGCACTCACTGTCTGCCAATTTGAGCCTAAAAACATTAAAGACGCAATGACAAAAGACAACTGGATTGTATCCATGCAAGAAGAACTCAACCAATTCAAACGTCTTGAAGTATGGGAACTGGTTGAAAGACCAACAGGGGTCTACGTCATTGGTCTCAAATGGATTTGGAAGAACAAATTGGATGTTGAAGGGAACGTAATCCGAAACAAGTCACGTCTAGTTGCTAAGGGTTATCGACAGGAAGAGGGTATAGACTTTGAAGAATCTTTTGCTCCGGCTGCTCGTCTTGAGGCTGTTCGGATATTTCTCGCGTTCGCGGCTCATATGAATATGACGGTCTTTCAGATGGATGTCAAAACTGCGTTTCTCAACGGACAACTTAAAGAAACGGTTTATGTCAGCCAACCAGAAGGATTCGTTGATCCCGAGTTCCTGAACCATGTCTACAAACTGAACAAAGCTCTGTATGGTCTTAAACAAGGTCCTCGGGCATGGTACGATAAGCTATCATCTTTTCTCATAGCCAATAATTTCACCAAAGGTTCGGTCGACCCTACTCTTTTTATACAATATCACGGGGCACGTATCTTAATTGTTCAAATTTACGTGGATGACATCATTTTTGGGTCTACACATAAAATGTACTCAATCGCTTTTGCAAAACTAATGAAGAAAAATTTTGAAATGTCCATGATGGGTGAACTTACGTTCTTTCTAGGACTACAAGTTCATCAATCACCCCGTGGTATTTTCTTGAGTCAGTCTAAATATGCCCTTGAATTGTTAAACAAATTTGGAATGAATACCTGTGACACCTATGCCACTCCAATGGCACATACCAAAAAGCTAGATGCTGATTTACATGGGAAATTGGTGGACCCTACCAAATACCGAAGTATTATTGGGTCTCTCATGTATCTAACAGCCAGCAGGCTTGACATTGTATTTGACGTTCATCTCTGCTCCCGTTATCAGTCGAGACCAACTGAAACCCACCTCTCTAAGGCTAAAAGAATCCTCTGATACATAAAGGGAACCATTAACTTGGGGATCTGGTATTCGAAGGATTCTGGTTTTGAACTAATCGCTTTTTCAGATGCTGATCACGCAGGATGTTTAGATTCACGAAAAAGTACCTCAGGAGCACTACAATTTCTTGGTGATAAACTGGTGTCCTGGCAATCGAAGAAGCAGGATTGTACATCGCTGTCATCAACTGAAGCAGAATATGTAGCCATGTTGGCGTGTTGTGCTCAAGTCATCTGGATGAGAACACAACTCAAAGACTATGATTACGTATTTGACAGAATCCCGATGTACTGCGACAATCAGAGTGCTATTACGATCTCGTGCAACTCAGTTCAGCATTCGAAATCAAAGCACATCGATCTTCGTTATCATTTCATCAAGGACCACGTGGAACAGGGTACTGTTGAATTATATTTTGTGGGTACAGAATACCAATTGGCAGATCTACTCACCAAAGCCTTGCCTCCCGCTAGGTTTAATGAGTTAGTCCACCGGATTGGTATGCGGTGTTTGACTCAAGAGGAATTGGATGAACTCTTAAAACAGTCTTAAAAACCAGTCAAACACCAAAATCTCTTTTGTAAATATTTTTCAAAAACAAAATACAAAAATATAAAACCTGATAAAACAACAAAAATATTCTTCTATCTATTTTCTTTCTACATGGCAAGTACATCTCTTCCGTCAACACTCAAATCTTTCAAAATTCAGTATTTTTTCGATCAAGTGTTGAGGGGGATACAATAAATACTTAACTGTTTAAAAATAACACTGTACTTGCATGTTACCTTTTCCCGGTTGTTTCTTTAAATTGGTGGTCACATTTCTGGTTCACTGACACTCCTTGGACTAAAAATTATAACCTTTCTTTATTTCTTAAGTCTAGGGGGAGTGTCGTCATGTTTCTTTCTTTAAATCTTTCGTTTGGTAACCAAAATGGAAGTTAAAAGGCTTTGGATGAAAATGGAAAAGGTGGAGGGACTAAAACTGTCAAAATCTTAAAGTTACTTTTAATAAAACACTCCACCTAACTTCTTATCTTCACATTTATTACACATACCAAACCATATCCTACGCATATAAATCGATCTTCAAATCCGTGTGTTGGATCATCATTTTGTAAGTGACTTCTTAATCTAAACGTGTTTTCAAACAAACGTTTTGGTTTAAATCTAAAACTAACGGTTAGATTTTCAGTTATGACCGATTTGGTGTTCTACGCATAAGCGTAAGAATAGCTAATCAAGAATGGGTGTTTGTGGTGAAAAAGATTGTGTCAAAACGTTTATATAACATCAATGATTATACTTTCATCACTAAAACACATCCAGATACACGAATTGATTGACTTTCAAAAACTAGGGTTTATGCGTGGGTTTGGGTGTTTTCATATGTGAACGTTTTTGGTAATAAAGATTGTTATAATAGGTTGTTTTAAAGTTGAATTGATCATATTAAAGCCCAGAACTTGCCCAGAAACATAAAAAGTGAAGAAATTGAAATTTAGGGTTTATGTTCATATGTTTGGGTATTTTTGATTCATGACTTGTTTGATGTTAAAACCTGGATATAACAACTCTATAGGATTTCTAGACTTACCAGAAAAACTTTGGTGCAAATCCTATGGCTAGATTTCATACGCGTAATTCATAAACTTTATGGTTTAGTCTTACGCGTAAGACCTTTTACGCGTAAACTGTTTGATGAGTTTCATGCCTTGATCTGTTTTATAATGAATGTTAATGTTAATATTGATGTTATGATGCTGTTATTTCAGGCTTGCTACTCGTAAAACTCAGAATCAAGGTTATTGAAAATCTACGCATAAGGATCACCTCACGCGTAGAAAGTTATGCGTAAGAGAAATCTTACGCGTAACTGTTACGCGTAAGGTTCTACAAAGGGACTACGCGTATCCTGTGAAGGATATGCGTAAACAGTGACCTCTACGCATAAGGTCTACTCTTACGAGTAAGCCTTACGCGTAAGGTTTTATATACGCCTACGCGTAAGCTTTACGCATAAGGTCCCCTTTTCCTACGCGTAACATTTCTTACGCGTAAGTAAGGATCCTACGCATAAGCCTGCGTCTACGTGTATACTTCTCCTGTTTACGCATAAGCTACCATTTCTACGCCTAAGCCTTGATCAAACCTTCATTATGAATTGTTACGCGTGCAAACTTGTAAATAAAGAAATCATAACGTCACGAAACCAATAATGTCACTAATAAGCTTAAACGTTTAATATGTTGTGAAAAATAAGTGATAACATAAACTTTAAATCTTAAAGTTAACTAACTTACAAAACTTCTCACGACGTCATTGGACTATTAGACAAACAAGTGACTTTGGACTCGTAACAATCATTGACATTGCACATTCAATAATTAGACAATAAAACCATCTGTTGACTAACATAATGTCTTTCGATATGTTGGTTCTTTTGGCTAATGTTATTTCAGATCACGACATGGCCGCTCAAATGAATGTGGATGCACCAAATGTTCTCACCATTGCTGATATCTTCCCAAACGGTTATCCAATGAAGATTGTGAAGAATAACCTTCGAGTTGACTTTGAAACTCTTACCTGCTCAGAATCTTCTTGTCTCATTGCAGTGGATATTCTGAAGAATCATCCCTATCAGAACATGCTCACCAACTCTGCCACTGTTCCGGAGATCTACATTCAGCAATTTTGGAATACAATGCAAATGATCAAAGGACAAAATGCTGTGACTGTGAATCTCAACCACAAACAACTCACCATCACACCGGCAGACCTAAGGGATGTTCTCCTTATTTCTGACATCATACCAACTGAATTCTCTGTTGCACCTACTGAAGAGACTGTTATGCAATTCTTGATTGATATTGGATACGACGAAGCTTCAGGAGTAATCACTAAGCATTCGCACGTGGATCTCAAGAATATTCCTCAGCCTTGGAGAACCCTTTATATCATCATCACAAAATCTGTTTCTGGTCATGACAGTGGCTATGAGCATCCCAAGCTCATGGAACTGCAAATCTTTTGGGCTCTAATCAACATGAAGCACATCGAAGTTGAAGCTCTGATATGGGATGACATGATGACATTCCTCAAAAAGCTTGGCTCAAAGATTCCTTATATCAGATATACAAAACTGTTGATCCAAAGAGCACTTGGGTATAACCCTGATATCCCCAAAAGAATCAATGACCCCAACAATCTCGACATGTTGTCTGAACCCACTCTGACAGTCAAATTTAAGGAGTCATCTACCAAGAAACAAGGTGCTGTGTTGCCAGATCACCTTCTCTCAGATGAACTCAAACAACTCTACTCTTATAAGAGGTATTTGATGGCTGTAAAAGAGAACAAAGTTGGTTTCCTTGATGACAAGTCAGCTGGTACACCTAAAAGGAAAACCAGACAAGGAAGTGCAGGAAGTGCTGCAAGCACTAAGAGTCAAAGAAAGTTTCCTAAGAGGTCACCTGGCCGTAAAAGGAGAGTTCCTTCTAAGGAAGCTATTCCTATTCCCACAATCAAGCCCGAACCACAAAGAAAGCTAACGGACGAGGACTCGGAGGGTACTGCATCAGATGAAGAGATTTTCTACTCTGAAACTGCTAAAGATGACACTACAACGGTACCAAAACCTCCCAGTCCACCAGCTGAACACGGCAAAGGGAAGACTCCAGTCATTGAGCAACAAGAAGAAGAAGAATCAGATGAAGAGCAACTAGATGCAACATACAGGACAAAGTTCAAATTCCTTAGACTCCAACACGTTGCGAAAGAATTTGCTAAGGATCAAATGGGTGGCCCCGGAGGGTCAAGTGGTGCAGTTCAACCTACACCAAATCCTGATGCGGTTAATCAACCCGATAAGGGATCTGGTACCACCACTTTGGAGCAACAACAAACGCGCGTGGAAGATACTATTGAGTATGACATTGAAGAACCAGAAACTAAAAAGTATGAGAAAGATAAAGATGTTGATTATGATACATTTCTTCTGGATAGTCCTACACGCTCAAAGAAGGAAACTTCTGAACCACCAAAGGACCCGGAGTCACCTCACATCTCATCATCATCGGATTCATCATCTCACTCTTCACCACCACCATCAAAAAGGACAACCAGATCCACATCCAGATCAGTGAAGAAGCCAACTGCCTCTTGGATGTCTCAAGCTAAAACTCGAATCGTTAAAGCTGTTAAACAAGTCAGAGAGAAAGACATGCTCTACCGGAAGATGAATTTCTTCGCTGATCAGATACAGTATCTTCATGATGAGACCGACAAGATGCAAGTTGAAAGGGAATACGTCCAGAAGCTCATGCAAGATGATCTTCAAGGGAAAATGAACGAAATGATCAAAGGGTACACTCATCAGTACCTTCTTGACATTGTTCCTAAAGTTACAAAGGAGTTGTTCACCAAACAACTCTATCCGAATCTACTTCATCTGGCCAAGCAGACTATGAAATCAACACCAATGCACGTGAACATCAATCCAGTTGATCCCATAATCTTTTCAGATGCTGAATTAGTTGACCGACTGGTAGCTCAACTGTCCAAACGATCTACAACACTTGCCTCTCACGAAGGTAAATTGCTTGAAGCATTGCTGGAATACCAACTAAAATCAGCATGTAGAGAAGAAGCTGAAAGGCCGAAACGTCCAAGAGACGATGATGACAAGGATAATGATAAAGACAACGAGCCTAAACGCCCGAAGAAGACTGGTGAATCATCTTCTATGCAACCTCCACCCCAACGGACTCCAGCACAACAAAAGTCTCCTCCTCGTTCTTCTACTGAAAAACCTCAGGAATCTTTTGAATTACCACCCCAGACTCAGAAAACCGGTGATCACTTTGAGTATACGGGTGGTGACGATGAGGAATTCCATGAGCCCCAACAACAACCCGCCTCTCCCGACAAAGTTAAGAAACCAGAATCCTCATCTAGGCCTAAGAAAAAGAAGAAGAAGGCGCCTAAGGTTGACGTCGTATCATGGCTAGATGAAGATGACACAGAGGAATACGACTGGTTTTCTACACCTGTTAATTCCACTCCCTACCCAACTGAAGGTCAAGATCTGGCAGACGGTAGTACATTGGAGCATGCCAAGATATTGCAAGAAAAATTCCGTGTGAAAAAGATGACGAAATACGAGTTGAAGCGAATCAAGAATGAAGCATTTCAACTTCTTAAAGACAGCTCGGAAAGTGCTATTGAAGTTAAGTATCACCTCTATAATATAGCACGAGCCATGTCTAACAACATGGATTGGCTCAACCCAGAAGCAAACATCGACTTCACCAAACGGGACAACCCTCCATATTACACCGACTGGTCTAAACCTTTACCTACAATTGGCCAACCAGATCAGCCTATGATTCCATTCCGCTATTTCTTCAACAAAGACTTGGAATTTCTTCTACACGGTGGCGATGGTTCAAGGAAATATGCTACATCTCTGACACTTCCGTTCCCAGCAGCTATATACTCTAACTGCATAGCCATCGAGGAAAGAGCTAACCACATGTTCTCCAACAAAGTGGAAGAGTATGACCGTGATGCAATGTATGGGATTCACCATTGGCCTGAACGCCGACGAATCTACTACCGAAGCTGCCAGGTTCAGAAGTCTCAACATGAAGTGTTCAGTACTAAGTGTATCGTTGCCATCAAACATGTTGATCTTTCGTCCAAATGGGACTACACGTTTCTCAAGAATATAGTGGTCAAAAGGCAAGACGAAAGGGACTATGCATTCTCTGAAGCGGACTTTGAGAATTTGTCTCTCAACGACATTGAAGACATGTACCTTGCCAAAGTACAGGGTCGCATGAGATAATTTTCAACTGAAGTGCAACGTGAATTCATCAAGTCCTTGCTTATCTTCATCAGACGCATAGTCATCAAAGAACATGTAGAAGATCTCCAGCTTGCAGTTGAATCATATCAGACCCATGTCAACTTCACTCCACCTCAGCTAGATCTTCCCGACATCAACCAGCTTTCACAACACACACTCATCAGCCAACCATTCGGAGTAGTTTACATTAGTGAAACACAACGCAATTGCTTGATGGCGTGTAGAGATCTTCACAAGTTTGGGGATCACATATTGAAGAAGGTTAGGGACGGATTGGCTTATAGGTTGAAGGATATTCATGAAGGAATTGGGTCACCAAAGTGATGGAATTCTAAGGAAAGACGGGATGTGAAGAGGATCATCAGAAAGATTGATGAAAGGTTGTATCGACGGGACCAGTTCAGAACTCTGGAAAGCTTTGTAGGCGGTCGTCCCAGGATTGCTCTCGTCGGCTATCAACGCCCTGTTCGCATTCTTGGAAAGATCGATGGACTTCCTGGTACCCCTTGAACTGCTTCTATTTCATATAATTTGGATGTGTGATTATATATGTCTATGGCTTGTGCACACATAACAGTGTACAACCCGTAATTGTCAAGAAAGGACCCTGTGGTACGCTTCAGTGCCACAATCCTTATAAAAGGAACGAAAGCGTCTTACTTTTGAGTAAACCTTATCAAACCTTTCACTTTTCAAAGGTTCTACTCAAAAGAACAAGTACTTCCCCTTATGATTTTCAAAACCTCAACCGTTTATATCACTTATTGAGGGGGAGTATTTGACTTAAAACTTTGTTCACCAAAATGTTCTTTGTGTCACTCTTCCCGCAACACTCGAAATGGTCATATTTATTCTCAACTTTTCAAAAATAACATTCTATATGCCATTTTTTAGGGGGAGAAAATATGTGATAAGAAATATGTTGTGTTTTGCTATTGAATTCTCGTGTGAAAAGACTTCAACCCATGAATTGACAGGATCTAAACAGTCATACATTGAAAGGATTTATCTTCCAAGACTTATCCAAGTAAATTGTACCCATTCGAGAAGGTCTTGATAGACATGAACTTTGACGGGTTTGACAACCTTTCGGGGTTGTCCACATCTTCAAGGTAGTTATTAGAGCTAGTTGTCACCTAAAATCTGACAATGTATCTCTTTAACTATGCAACGTAATCGTGTCTCGCAAGGAATTGTCTATCTTGAGTCGATCAATTCAAAAAGTGCGCGCTCTTTCCTCACCATGCAAATTTTTGTCAAAACTCTTAAGCATGTGTGGAGGGGGAGTATTTTTGCAAAAGATCAAACTCTTTCAGTGGTACAAAATGTTTTTCATTCACAATCACTTTAAGAGATTTTCTTAAAAATGGTTTTTATGGCAATGGAGTTATAAGGTGATTAAGGTTAGGAATAACCATCCTATGATCCGCCAGAGCCGGAGGGATCTACCCAAGGACATCACAAATAGTTAGAAGTTAGAAGTCCTTAGGTATGATTATAAAAAGGAGAAAATGAGAATCGGAGAAAGAAGGAGTTGAAGAATCAAAAAGAAATGAAAAGAAAAGGGTGAAAAGAAATAGCCCTCCATATTATTCAACTTAGGGCAGACACCGGGTTCAATTCATATGCTACTGGTTGTCACTTGATGACACCGGTATTGAAGATTAAAAGTCGTCATGGACCCAGTGACGCATGCACTAAACCTTCTTAGCCACTCAAGTTTCTCTCAACAGAAGCTTGTTTCATTCTCACAGGGAACCCTACATAATCTATCGGCTTTCTCTTAGAGATTGCTGATATTGAAGAAGGAGACCCTCTCCCTAGTCTCCGCTCAGGAAAACCAAAATGCACTATTGAGTCTAGAGCCACGAGATACATCAAAAGATCTCTTAGGTACACTTGACATTTCATCACTTGTTGTTCAACAATAAGAACAACAGTGGTACGTTATCGAGTCCTACACAGATCTTAGCAATCTGTCGAGAACATTTATGAGAGGTTCACATCTGTGATCCTCAGTGATTGAATGGAAACTCCTGCCAGGGTCAACATCAAACAGCCCTGACAGCAGGTCACTTCGGTAACTCCCCATGGATTACGCTTAGTGTGTCTCAAACGGTCTACAGTCGTGAGGTGATGCTTCAGTGTACCTCAGCGACTCATCTGAACCGTAGGCGTACTTCGGTACATCACGTTATCTCACTTGTGGGACTCCGGTTCAGGAATGGCCTTTGTGAGAATTAGAGTTGTGTTTTCACACTATGCTGTTAACACTCTCGAAGTTCAAACTTGTAAGTGCCGGAATCCGCTTATTACTAACCGTTTTTAATGTTTTCTTCTTATGGAAGCTTTGGAGCGGAATGATCGTGCAGATTCTTCTCATGCTCACGCCAACATCATTACTAATGGAAGTTATATCTTAAAGCAACACAAAAGTCAGAATGATTCTTCGTCAAATCAAAGAATCTACAAAGTTTAAAGACTTAAAGAACTTCATCAGTACTGAATTCCAACGTCAAAGAGCGTGTGAGCATGTTGAAGAATGACGTGGAGACACTGGAGCAACGAAGCAGACCTGTGGCAGATTAGATGCAGACAACAACAACATACTATCACTACCATCACAAAGAACAATGATCAAAGAACAAAGATTGAGATGACGTCAAAGCAGAACTGTTCAAAGAAGACAATTTCTCTACACTGGGGAGATTGTTCGAATCAAGGCAATTCTTCTCACAAGAAAGAAGAATGTCAGAAGACGTGAAAGCTTCTATTACATCAGCACCTTAACCGTTCATATTCATTCATCACCAACACTTAGGGGGAGATTGTTGGAATCACTCCTAAACCTAATTCAAGTGTTTGTGATTCATATGTAATAGTTAGCTTTATTATGGCCTTTATGTTTGTTATTAGCCTTAGGCTTATGTAGAAGGCCCATAATCCTAGGCCCAAGCCCATAAGGAAAAGGAAGGGAGTAGGAGTGTTGCCCTAGCTCCCCTTCCTATAAATACCTTGTAATAACCCTCACTTGAGGGTTGGTTGTTCAATTTATTTCTTTCACACATACTCTACGCGTAACCATCCAAGTATATCGTGTGTGTGTGTTTGGTTTATTGTTCATCCGCCTCTCTACCTCTTCTCTTGATGCTTGTGTTGTAAAACTAGTGACCTAACATTAATATATGATATTCTGTTAATATCAGAGTTAGTTGGCCTATGACGTATACATATTAATATTATCTTAATATCAGAGTTTAGTTGTCTTAATATATGATATTGCCTTAATATCAGAGTTAGTTGTCTTAATATATTATATTGTCTTAATATCAGAGTGTCTGAAACAAAATATTAATCTTCACATTCTGATATTAATGAGGTATATATATTAATATTGTCTTAATATCATAGTTAGTTTTACATTTATTAAGTAATTTCAATCTATATTCAAAAAGAGCTAAAATTAAATTAAATTTACTATCTGACATACAAATTTGAGTATCTGTTTGAAAAAGATAGATGCATAACACACTGACATACATGTCAGATAGTGATGAAAAATTCCTCCTTGACACTTAAAATATCAATTAATGTCAAAGTTTTACATTTAATTTTAATATAGTTTTTCAATAATGTTGCTTTTTTTTAATTCATGTTGTTTTTAATTATATTTTTGTTTTTATTTAAATTTACTAAATAATTTTAATTGAGTTATGTTTATTTAAATTAAAATGATTTAATTTCTCACTCAGTTGGTTAAAATTAATATGATGTTTATTTTTTCAATAAAATTTGTTATTTTTATAATTTTTATATCAAATTTCATATTTTTAATATATGATATTTGTGTTAATGTCTGAGTATCAAAAGTCCTACTTGTATTTTTCTTATAGTTTCTTTAGTCAAACAGATCAGAGTTACTTGTTCTATTTTTATTTAGGGATAATGATAAATTTAGGCATCAAACTTGCCACGTTTTCCTTTTCTGGGCATCAAACTTTTTTTTTCCTATTGTAGCACTGAACTTGACTAAATTTCCTTTTGTGACACTGATTCACACTAAACTCATAATTAACCCCCTTAATCAATATTAAACCGTTTTAACCATTTTGGGAGTGTTTTTAACAATAGGTGTATCCTTAGGGGGGTGTTCTAAAACTTTTACAAACAATTATATCTCCCCCCCCCCCACCCACCCAAACCCGTTTTCCTCATAACCCGTTTTCCTACCGACATGTGCAAGCCCTAATTTCACACACAAAAAAAATTGTTCGTTGTGCATTGCCATAATTGATGCTTGTTTCGTTGTTTGAGGTAAACAATTCTATGTTTTCTTTGATTTGTATCTGTTTTGATCAAATTTTTAGCATGGTGAAAACCCTAATTTTTTTTTCTCAATTCTGTGTTAGAATGATACCAGGTACGAATTTGCACCTATTTGATGTACACAATGACGGATATTTTAGGCATTTGCCCCTACACTACGCGGATGGGGTGATTCTTAACATGTCTGCTCCAAGGATGCCCTATCTTAAATTTGCTGAATTCCTGGAAGAAAAGGTTGGTAATTACTTTCAAGGTTTGTATTATAAGGTGCCTCATAATGAGTTAGACAAAGGGTTAGTTAGAGTAACGAATGATAAGGAAATAGAACACATGTTTGATGTTGGTCAATTGTTTGGTAGGCTTGAACTGTATCTTGATCACAATGATATGAATCTGTCAGAGTATTTAGGCCAAGCAGATACGACTTTTATGGATGAGTCTGTTGCTAAAGCAAAAGGGTCTCCCAAAAAGAGGTATTGCAATGACTTCTCAGTAGATGAGATGGTTAATTGGGCTGAGATGGAGGTAGATCAAACTAGGAAGGTTAATGAATCAGAGGGTGATAACTCTAGGACTAGTGTAAATGCTCAGAATACTAGGACTAGTGTAGATGGTGAGGATTTGCAAACTAGTCTAGATGGTGATGATATTAGGTCTAGATCAGGTGTGGATAAGGGCAAAGGGAAGGCTAGTGTAGTTGAGAACATTGATGCAGTAGATTCAACTGTTGCACATGAAGTGGAATTACAAGATGATGTAGTACAAGTTAGATTGTGGAGGCCTAGTGAAGATGGTGAGGATTTACAGACTAGTCTGGATGGTGAAGATAGTACGCCTATATCAGGTGTGGATAAGGGCAAAGGGAAGGTTAGAGAGGATGAACAAGATGGTGAGTTTGATAGTGACAATGACAGTGGATATGGTTCAGATAAATCAGTTGACTATCTAAGTCCTGGTGAAGAGGAGGTTATAGAACTTAGGAAAAGGATTAAAGCCAATAGATTGCGTCTAATTGAGGCAATGCCAAAAATCAGTGAACCAACTCCATCAAACACTGGAGAATGCTGTTGACAGGTATCCAATCTATGATGAAACTAGTCACTGGAGACTGAGGCATCCAAAGGTATTATCTTACTTTTATATTTGAAGTACAGATATTGTTTATGTATTTTGGTCATAATATTTTTGTTGTATTTGTAATGCAGGTTGGTGAAAAGTATGCAAGTATTGTGAAGTTTAAAGAGTGTTTAACCTACTATGCTTTGGCAAATGGGTTTTCTTTGTGGTATGAGAGGAGTAACAGGCAGAAGGTTGTGGCAAAATGTGGACAGAGTCCACCAAAGTTGAGTGATCCTGACAAAGGTAAACAGAGGAAGATAAATAAATATCCTAGTGCTAGTTCTGAAGAATTGCCTACCTGTCCATGGAGATGTTATGCTAGGTGGATGAATAAAGAGAAAACCTTTCAGATACAGTCTTTAGTAAATGAACACACATGTGTTAGGAACTTCCAATTTGGTTCATTAGTAAACTATAAGTGGCTAGGGACACACTTTGGTAATAAGATTAGGGCTGACCCTGAAATTAGCTTGAAAGCTATAGCTGACCTAGTCATGAAAAAGTATAAGTGTATGGTATCCCCAAATCAGTGTAGAAATGCAAAGACATTTGCCTTGACAGAGTATGAGAAATCACTTGGAGAGCATTATGCCTTGCTGAGATCATATGGAAGGGCAATTTTAGATTCAAATCCTGGGTCCACTGTCAAATTAGGAGTGACTGTAAATCCTGATAACAAAACATACTTTGATAGGTTTTATGTCTGCTTTGCTGGACTAGTAGATGGTTGGAAGGCTGGGTGTAGGAGAATAATTGCCTTAGATGGTTGTTTTTTGAAAAAACCAAACCATGGTGAAATCCTTACTGCTATTGGAAGAGACGAAAATAACCACATTTACCCAGTTGCTTGGGCAGTGGTTAATGTTGAAAACAAGGATAACTGGAGCTGGTTTTTGGAGTTACTAGAAGGAGACTTGGATTGCACAAAAGGACAAGGTCTAACTCTTATGTCTGATCAACATAAGGTATGCTTCTTTCCATACTTTGATGTTAATGACTTAGTCTTACATATATTCTAACTAGTTATGGTTCTATTTAGGGTCTTATTGAAGCTGTGAAGACTGTCATGCCATATGCGGAACACAGGCAATGTGCCAGACATATATATGAAGGGTTCAGGAAAGTATTCAGTGGTGAGGAATTTAGACAGTTGTTTTGGTCAGCATCTAAGGCTTCCTATCCACAGTTGTTTAACAAGATCATGGAGAAGATTAAAAGGGCTAACCCAAAGGCTCATCAATGGCTTATGAACAAGAACCCAAAAACATGGTCAAGAGCATTCTTTGAAGTTAATAGAGGATGTGAAGCAGTGGAGAATGGATTCAGTGAATGCTTTAACAGTGTCATTCTAAGTGTTAGGGACAAGCCACTGCTAACTATGCTAGAAGCATTGAGAGTCATAAACCTGGTCAACTAAATAAAGGGTGAAGGTGGTAGCTCAACTAAGGTATCTAAGGTTGGTGCTGAGATTTCATGTTCTATATGCCACAAACCTGGTCACAACAAAAAAGGATGCAAAGAAAATATTGTGTCTGGGTCAAAAGAGACTGGGAATGTGTCTGGGTCAAAGAGGAAAAATGTTGGGTCAAGTGGGACTAGTGGGTCAAATAAAAAGGCTTGTGGGTCTAGTGGAACTGGTGGGTCAAAGAATGGTAGCTCAAGTGGGTCAAAGGTATTATATTACTTTTATTTCAACTGCATACATTGTTTCATACTTTTGGTTTTAACCATTTGTTGTATTTAGGCCAAGCATGCTCGTGGGTCAAGTGGGACAAATAGGAAGGTGTTGAAAAGAGGATGCACATCAGCTTATGCAAGATGGTTTGGTGGCCAACATGATCAACAACAAGCTGAAACAGATGCTCAATCTGAAGATGCAACTGAAGACCCACAATTTGACCATGAAGATGCAGCTCAAAACCCTCAAGATCACAATGAAGAACAACCTGAAGTTCAAACAGAGATTGAAATGACTGCTACTCAAGTTGAACACATGCAAGCTGAAATAGATCAGACTCAAGAACAAGTTCAGGAACAAGTACAAGAACAACCTCAGCAGCAACATTTACAAAAAAGGATGACTAAACTGAAAGTAAGAAGGCCCAGTGAAAGAATCCTGAAATTGAAGTTGGCAAAACAGTTTGATGGACAGGGCAGCACTACAGAGTCTGCACTAGAAATAGATGATGCTTGAACAACAAGGAACTCCATGTGCCCTTTTTGTATATCTTTTGTGGGCAACTAATGTAAACTATGATAACTTAATTTGGGTATGTAATATGTCTAGATAACTAATGTGAATAGGTCATGACAATCAACCAATAGCCCATTTTGTAAATCTTTTTAGGGCACTAACTGATGGTCATTTTGGTACGTAATATGGGTAGAAACAGATAGCTGCCACTATTGTTACAAGTTTATGTAATGACCATCTCAGCACAAGCCCATTTTGTACATCCTGTGAGGGCAGTAAAAAGATGGTCATTGTTAAACTAGTAAGTTTAATGAAATCTGCAGTTTGTAACTATGTTTTGTTATTAGTTTCCAATAATGAAATATGAAGTGTTTTTACCATGGTTTATAGGCATTACTGTTTGCAGTAAATGCACTTGTCATCCTTTATGCATACATACATATGAAGAAAGTCAATGAGACATAGGCATCCTAGTTACAGTGTTTCTTTATGCCTATATACACATTGATAAGGCAGTGAATCAGACATAGGCTATGTGCAGTCAAGTTGACATCTGTTATTTATGCAGTCAAGCTTGCTTTTTATGCAGTCAATGAACTTAGACTATTTGCAGTCAATGAGACATAGGCTATTTGCAGTCATTGTAAATTTAATGACAATCCCAACCCAACTGTTTTGAAGACAATTTCCCCTTATAAAATCCAATGAACCAATACCATATACCACACATCTTCTACTCATATCTGTCTATCTAAACAAAATTCCTATTAACATGAGTTCAGGCAAGAGGATAATGTCCAGCCAACCACCAGGTCTGTAACAACTTGATAATAACCATTTCCATAAATACTAAGCATAAACCATGAATTGTAACAACTTTAATGCACATTTCCTTTATGCATTTACTAACATTTTTTTTATATTTCAGAGATAATATCCCTTTCAAGCACCACAGAGGAGAGTACAGAACAAGGTGGTTCTGAAGGATCAGCATGGGGAGGTTACTTTCCACCATTGCAGCACATTGAAGAGCCACTTCCTGTTGAATGGAAAGTTGGTTCCAGCTCAAGGCAAGATGAAGAAAATGTTGATGAGGAGGTGCCCCTAACTGAAAAGCAGCTTGCCAAGCTTGCTTTTGATGCAAGGCCCAAAGTGTTGGGTTTGCCAAACAAGGCAACATGTGCTGAGATGGGCATCAAAGACTGGGTTGCCAAGCCTGTCAACAAAGAAGCTGAGAGGATGGGGAAGGGAAAGAGGACAAGGTCTAGGAAATGAGTGGTTTCGAACTCCTGAGTGGTTTTACGGCTTTTGTAATGTTAGTGGTATGGCTTTAGTAAGCCCTAGAATAAATCTATGTAATGCAGTCCTATGTAATCCTTTGACTATGGTTGCAGTCCTGTGTAATATGACTATCCTATCTATGTGCATACCATACTAACCATATAACAATTCAAAACATTTACAAAACTAAAACATTGACATTCATTATCCAAAGTTAACTTTTAACAATTCAAAATACTACATTAACAACTGAAAAAGAACTAAATCAGTTGGATAGTTTCATACCAAACCAAACACAAATGAAACATAACACTCCTAACATCATCATAAACAACCTATCATACAATTCAAGTTTTGACTTTCCAGCCTTCACCTCCTCTTCCAATCTTGTCTTTGTAGCCTTCAACTCCTCTTCCAACTGATGCGTGCAAAACCGTCAAGTTTTCTCACGCAAGTTGACCACTTGTGAATGGCCGACTGTAAGAAACTTAAAACAGCTTAAGCACGAATGCAATGAAGATCTGAGGAGTATAGTGTTTCCCCGGGTCGTTATGTCCCAGCGAGCTATGCAATGGATCACCCAATGAATAGTGATCGAGAAATTTGAACGAAAAAGGGATTTGATTATGATTATAACTACAGAAACGGCTTAAATGCAAATTAAAGGAAATTAAAAAGATAAAAAATATTAAATAAATGCTATCACTATTTTTAAAATGATGTTTTTGTTTTTATGTTTTTACAAAACTTAAATTAAAAACCACGCGACGTACAAATGAAAAGGTGAAACTTACACAATATTAACCCTAAAAATGTGAAAATGATATTTTTACAAACCTAATGATAAAAGAAAATTTATAGAAAGAGAAAATTATTTTTATAACTAATTATCTAATTATTATTAATTAAAAACTATTTTTAACTATTAAATAATTACCTAAAATACAAGAAAATGTGAAATGAAGCTAGAAAAATAAAATTATAACTTGGAAAAATCTAAAATAACAAAATAGAATTTTCAAAACTATTTTTGTATTTTCTGATTATTTTTGTATTTTCTAGGAATTTTAAACTATTAAAAACTAATTAAATTATTTAAAAATACAAATTGAACTAAGAAAAATTTGGAAAAATATTTTTTTGTCTTTTTATATTTATCTTAACTTAAGAAAAATGAAAAATTATTTTTTTGAAGCTTTTCTTAATTTATTGTATTAAATGTTATTTAAAAATGCTTAAAAACTAATTTAAATCAAGAAAAATAGCAAACAAGCTAGGAAAAATCTGAAAATTTCAGGAAAACTCTAAAATTATATTAGGAAGCTAAGAAAAATGGAAAAACAGGTGGTTGTGTGGAGGAATTTGAAACTGCTATCACAAGTGCTTATAAATAAGCACTTGAATAAGCCAAAAGAAGATCAACAAGCACCAACTGTTTGCAGAAGCTAAAATAGGCTACAAGTACTTAAATGAAACTGATCTTAACTGCTTTTAACCTCTAAATCTCCATTTACACAGATTTGATGTATTTGAGTTTCAAGTGCAACAACAGTTTTGGGTAGCTACTTGCAGCCACAAAATAAGCACTCAAATAAGCTAGAAATCTAAAACAAAAACTTGGAACCTACACTAGACCTGGGTGACTATGTTTAAACTAAAAAACAAGCTTGGATAAGCTCTTATGAGCCCTGTGCAAGCTTGCACAAATCTGAGAAAAACTCAGTTTATGCAAAGGTTGTGAACAGGGCAATTAAGGTCCACTTGACAAGTAGTTTTAAGGCATTTAAAAAAATTGCAAAAATCTAATAAAATGGTGATAAGGATTAACACCAACTGAAGTTTTTAAAACACCAAGTCTCACTAAGATTGGCTCAGAAATGAGTCCAAGAAAATTCTCACCAGTTGAGCCCAAAATGACTTTTCACAATTTTGACTTTTGAAGCAGTTGAGAAAATTTGACTTAAGTGAACTTTGATTCCAATTTTATGACTGATATTGATGTAATATGATGTGATGAGCTCACTGCAAGCAATGTTTAATAATTCTAAACACAAATCAAGAGATTGGTAATCCAAAATTCACAACAGTGAAGCAGTGAGACAGATTTTAATTGATGTTGACTTTCAGTGTTTGCAGGCTCAATTTATAGACTGATATTAGCTCAAATATGCTTAACAAACATAAAACCACAGGAAACATTCACTGAATACACCTTAAAGACAGAATAAGCTATAAACCAAACACCCCTTTCTCAACTGTTTTGCAAACTAAAACTGACCTAACTTCTTATTTATCTAATATTAATGATCAAACTAAGTTAACCAGACCTAAATACATCTATTTAAACAGGTTTGAGCTTATGAATACTACAAAGACAGATTATGCATATGAATTTTAAAATGACTTACAAATGGTCCAAAGCCACTATGGCTTGAATCCTGTGAACCCAAGAACACTACCTAATCTAAACCAACCCATATGGCTAAAGATCAACCCAAATCCATGTCTGCATCACCCAATACATTCCTGCATCAATCTTGCTCCATGTTGACTTTCATTGACCAGATTCCAATATTGTTTAAAACTGAAATGTGAGCTTAGAGAAAGCTTTAACAAGCTTGATTGAGCATGTTTGAGCTTAAAAACAAGTGACTAAGAGATTTGACATAGGATTTTGAGAATGGAAATTTCAACAGTGGACATACAATATGGAAATTGAACATGAACTAAAATTGATACTTAAGTTAAGTTGAAATGCACTGAAATGGTTTACTTTAATACAATGAAACCTTAAAATACAACTAAAAATCTATTTTAGACTAAGAAATCATAAAACGACATACATTTTTGAAAAAATAAACTAACTACTACTCTAATTGCCTTCCTCTTCCTTCTTTTATACACCCAAACTCCTTCTCTCACCTCTCTCTTCAAATCCCAGCAACACAACTGACCCTTGGATTGCTTGGATTGATTTTGGCCATTGGATGGCTTTTGGCGCCAAAACTGTTTTCAACAGTTTGTGGGATTGAGTGTTAGGTTTAGTGGGCATTAAATGTATCTTGGCATTGAGTGTTTGGAGGAGGGATAAGGGTGATGATGATGGAGTGTTTGCAGAGGTTGCAGGGGGGGAAATGATGGAGAAGGTGATGCCCGTGAGTGGTTTTTTTTGTTTTAAAATGGGCGGGGTGGAGAAGTCAAAAGGGTGGTTTGATTGGGTATTAATAATAGGGAGGGGGTCCAATTTGAAAGGGTCCAAAGGTGTTGGCAGGGTCACAAATAGGATTTTGACAATGGACCAAGGTATATAAAAGGTTTAATACTCAAGGGCCTTTGTGTAATTTCTGAAAATTCAGGGACCATTCCTGCCAAATCTGCAAAGTTGTTTCAGGGGCTAAAAGTGACAAGTATCAATAATTCAAGGACTAAACTTGACATTTTCAATTTTCCAGGGACCAATTTTGCCAATTTTCAAACTTGAAGGACCAATTTGTAATTTTCTCAAACTTTTTATATTTTTCACCAAAGGACTAATTTTGACAACTTATGATTTTAAAAGGACCTTTGGTGACTTTTCTTTTGAAATTAAGGCTCAGGGACTATTTCTGACAATTTTTGAAACTTGGGGGACTGAAACTGCCAATTATGCAAACTTTGCTCATTTTTCATCTGATTTTGAACATTTTGCATCTGAAACATATAAAATGCAATTTTGGAATATTTTCAGTATTTTGATGCATTTCTGAGCATTTTTAAACGTTTTGCAGTTCAGATTGACTCAAAAATGATGAGTATTTACACACTCATCAATGGGATTACTAACAAAGTCACGAAGAAGGGGGATAGACTACGAGGAAGCTAAAAATGAGAAAAAAAAATCATACTTGATAGGAATCAAGCAAGGGAACCTAAACGAGATAAAAATCTAACTAGCTATTCTATTCCCCAGCAGCGGTGCCAAAAACTTGATGCACGTACAAGGCACGTGCGGGGTCAAAGGAACTTCCTTTTCGTCGAGCAAGTTTTTCAACACCCTAGGCAGTGAACCTAATCGTTGTAGTGTAGTATTGGGTAAGCCTCGGGTATTGATATCGTTCTCTAGGGGAATAGGAATACTAGTAAGAAGTGTACTACGCTAAGGGTAAAATCTCGGGGTTTGGATTTGGGGGGTGGTACTTCTACCGATTACTTCTACTATCTAATTATCTAAACTATGGGTAGTCTATGTCTTTTTGATGTGTGCTCGTATGATGATTAAAAATGTGTCTACATAGATACTATTACTCCCTAGTTATCTTTTATTGGTGGTTGAATTGTCACGTCCTTATTCTTAACGCATTGTGTTTTCTAAGTTTGTAGGGTGTGCCTTTTTCCCTAACTCTTTGAGACTACCTTAAGGTTATTGCCTACGAAATTCTCTAAGATTCATAAACTAACTTTAACGATTATCTTTGGATATTTAGCCTACGAAATCCGCTAAGTGATTTATAAACTAAGGTTCACAAAGATTACTCAAGCATTTAAACACAACGATGG